>JBBBDQ010000256.1:5295000-5872500 GCA_037127315.1 Ascarosepion bandense | reverse complement strand
AGACGGAGTGTAGAAGAAAGTTATTATTACCTTTTTCAAGGCTCTTTTTGCGTATGTCAATATAACTAGGATTAAACCTTGTCTCTCCGATTAACAATTCTAAGCGTGCAATTAACAATTCCATTACATTTCTTATAAATCCAATCTTTTATTACCTGATATTTCCAAATAATATTAGGTCGACTTTGCTTAAACTCGGTGATCGTATGGGAACTGGCATTTCAACTTGATCTAGCCATAATTTTTTCAGTGATCAGAGCTCCAGCTGGATACCCTTTTCCTAATCATTTCACGTACACAAATACAAAAACAAATTTCAATCAATCGTTCAGGTAGACCTTGACTTACCAAGGCAAATGTCGTTAACATTAGTTAAAATATATATTTAAATAACAAAACAAGTTAACGAAGCTGACCTTTATTTTAAATGTTACATGCCTTTGAAACATAACTATTACAGAGACCTAGTGTGTCTGGGGACAATTCCAGTAAAAATTCTGCACTGAAAAAGTTGGTTTGCATAGACGGATATTTGTGAAAGAAGGATTGATGTTTTAATTGACTTTTGTGTGAGTGGTTCAGGTTTGTATCGTTGGTTATGAATATTCATTTTGGTTCTTTTAGTAAAGAGAGTTTGCGAGTAGTGGTAGACGGCGACATGTGTAAGAACGGAACTGGAGCAGACTGAAGCATAATGTGGACTCAGGATTGTCTACGGGGCCCGCTTGCAGGGACACACATCCATGCGCATCCTGGCCTTTCAAGAACTATTATATTATGCAACTGTTGATCAGCTCAGCCGCTCAAGACGTTACGAATAAATTAATACTCATAAGTATCAATTAGAAGCTGCAATCAAAAAACTTCCAGCCTGCTACCCAGAGTATGAAGAAATGTCCACACACATCATAGAAACTATTAATGCCTGGGAAGAGAAAAAGATCCGGTAACCCCTCCATAAGCAGGAAACAAGGGATGAGCATCTACTACTGTCCATGGGTGGAGTATGAAACCGAGCAATAGGGGGATTATATTCACTAATTGATTTTTTATAATAAGGTTTATGTTAGTTAAAGTTATGGAGTCTTTGTCTCTGAAAAATATAAACTAGTAATGTCAAAAAGAAAGAAATGGGTAAAAATTAAATCGGACATTGGATACTAAACACTGGAAAAGTAGAAACGTGCCTATAGAAATTCCTTTGATTTAAGACATTGCCAGTAAACATGATTTTAATTAATTCGCGAATTACATCGAATTTTGTGGATGTCTTATTTCAGTTATTCGTTTTGATAACTCAACTATCCATAATTTTGTTCAACTTTGCTTTGTTTATGTAATAAACTCACAGCTCTTTTCGTAAAGTCTATATTATTTCAACCAACACAATTAATCGATGGCCTGTAAAAATCGTGAATATGACAAAAAGATTAGGAAAATATGAAACAATATATATTCCAAACAATGTAAATAATGTAAATATCTAAAATCTTGTGTTGAACTTTTGTAGCTAAGAACTTCAGGTAAATGAAAAGTTGACCACATTCAACAACAGCAGCGTTTATATTTTTATTATTTTTTTAATTTTTTGCGGGGAAGGTGCCTCTTTAGAATATTGATTTTATACGAGGGTCATTCAATAAATAAAGTGAATATTTCGTTTTACGGACTTCTTATACAGATAAAAGCTTACTGTTTTTAAGGTACTCTCCCAACAGTGTCACAGATATTTCCCATCTGTGCACAAGCTTCCGCATTCACTCAGCGGAAAAAATCTTTGGACTAATGTCTCAGCCAATCACTCACAGCACTTTTGACTTCAACGTCACTTTCAAACTTCGTGCCCCTCGTAAACACTTTCAAAGGATAAACAGGTGAAAGTATGAAGGCAATATTTGGGCTGTAAGGGGGATGAGGGAGCAGTTTCCAGTCCAGCTTGTTGATGGCCGCACCGTTTCGGCTGCTGTGTGAGCGAACTTTCGATTAGGCAAGCTCATCATGGAGAATTTTGTGTTGTCTTAACAGATAGCCTTAATGTCCTTGCAATGTCATCCACTGTCATCTTTTTGTCAGACTGTATGAGGTCATTGACTGATTCGATCAGCTCAAGAGACCTCAATTCTGTAGGCCTCCCAGCTCTGTCTTCATCCTCAAAATGCTCCGTCCTTCTTTAAACAATTTAGCCAACTTGTAGACATTTTTTGCTGAAACATGTGGCACCATACACAGTTGATATTCTCCTATAAATTTTAACTGGTTTGAACCCTTCAGCAATCAAAAACTTGATAACTGACCTCTGTTCAATCTTGGAGCATGCTTCTTGGTCGGCAATATTTGTTAATCTCCAAAACTCTCAAATTTTTTTCAATCTGGAAAAAAAATATTGAATCCCTTTGAAAAAGAAGTAAAGAAAAAAATTTAAAAGAAGTAAGCTTCTGTCTGTATTAGAAGTTCTTATACCGAAAAATTCACCTTATTTATTAAATGACCCACGTATCTTCACTTGTATTATCTTACTTTTTTTAATACGCCTCTTCTATATATATATATATATATATATATATATATATATCCGTTTTTCAAACCGGTCTATTATTTTGGAAGCAAAACGAGGTTTCTTATTCTCCTTTTGATAGGTTAAGTAATAAATAATTTCCTTTACGTTTTATCATTTTTCATTCTTAAAAAATAAAATGAAATTATATTTTATTCATTTATATATTCGTAAATATTTTCACAGAATTTTTGCTATTTATCTAGCAGCTACCTAATACCTTTTTCAGAGAAAGAGTCCTCTCCATATCTGTTTGAAATATCGTATAATCTCCTTGTAGATGAAAAGTACTTGAGCCAAATGAAATTGCTTTTCATAGAAGGATGTTGATAAAACAATTAACTACCCATGCGAATAAAGGGGAAATTTTAAGGTAAATGGACAAAACAATCATATATATACCAAACCATTAAGCGATATAAAGGTTTCAAGGAAGAGGAAAAGAAGGATTAACGAAAAAACTCACAAAAAATGAAAGGGCATATTGAAAGCAAGAGGGACAGATGAATGTAGTGAATAACAAACCTATCGGGCTTGTGTAAATGATTAGCATACAAGGGATGAGGAGAGATTGTAAAGACTGAAACATTTCAAAGAGTTAAAAAAATCAAGAAATTTTGCGGTACCATTATCGCCCACGTTATGACAGCCCACAGAAGGAAACCAAAAGAAACCAAAAGAAACAATCGTTTATCGTTTCATCAACAACAAGAAATGCAAAATATATATATTCTAATAAACAACAAGTTCAAAATATAATAAAAGAAGTGTAACAATTATCGGAGATTTTAACGATAAACAATATTGCATCAGATATATTGTCGAAGCTTTATTTTTTCAGAGGTTAAGTGGGTTAAAGATAAACTCTGCAATTGACGTGAATGAGCTAAATTGAATTATTTTGTTCAAAATAAATGGAGTCGTACTCTTCTTCCTTAGTCTCAAACATTTTCTTCTTCTTTTCATTGTGTCTCTCGAAGGACTCATTAAATCACGTGCAGTGGATATCTGTCGGTTTCTAACGGAAGGAAAGTAACATCCATTCAGATGATAAGCACTTGTCATAATCGATTATTTGCGTTAGAAATCAATATGTGCAATGAACACAAGAAAGCCACACGTAATAAAGTGTCATAATTGGCGCTGAGTGAATTACTCAAACATAAACGTAAAGCCAGCGAAACAGATATAAAAAGAACAGAAAGTGAAAATCGTTCGCAGAATGTATGTTTATTTCTTTTACTTAGATCTTTCAACGTATCGGTCTTCTGATGTATTCCTTTCTGTTTTAGATTCGCTATCAATTGATTATTCACTTGGTAGAAGCATATTGATTGGGAAAGCTAATCAGGTTCTTTAACATATAATAACATTAACATTGAAAGTAAGAATAAAAGACAGTCATGAAACAAATCGATCCTTTCTTACTAATCTTTTCAAAAGACACCTTAGGGTATGGAATGAGCAAAACAAAAAAAAAGAAAAATTTATAATTTGTTAGTCGGATACTTGGAAGAAAAAAAAAATATTGACAGGCTACAAAACATGGGCGAAAGCAAAATCCTTCTGGCGTTGTGGAGGACACCGACATTTCTCTCGATCCAAAAGGAAATGTCCGTTTTTGTTTCCTTTCTGAAATTCATTTGTAAAAATCGTTTTTTTTTTGTTTTTTCAGTTTTAACAGTTCATTTGAAACAGCTTTTATAGATGTTATTTCTACTTGCTCCGCGTTTTTTTTTTTTCAAAACATCTCACTCTTCTCATTGTACGTTTAAAAAATGTTTTCATTTTTTTTGGTTTTTTAATCGTTTCATCCCAAGCAAGGCGGTACCGGCACTGATGCGGAGGGAGCTACATAGTAAAAATTTAGATGAGAAGGAAGTAAAGCGGAAGTCAAACCAGTTGCAGTGGGTGTCAGAGAAAGGTCAAGAGAAGGATGGAAACACAGGTGTGAAGACAATTGCGAAGGTAGACAGAAAGTAAAAGAACAAGATATACAAGGTGATGTAGAAGGAACTGTGGTCAAGTCGATAGGAGATGGACATTGACATTGCATTTGAATTCCTGGAGGGGATAACCGCCAGGAAAGCAAGTATATGGAAGGAAGCTCCACAGGCGGGAAGTGCAAGAAAAGAAGCTGGTGAAATAGAATTGTCAGCTGCATTTGGTTGATCTAATTGTAAATATGTAGGACCTTGTTGCCATTCTAGTTGCACAAGTAAATTCGTGTGGCGGGGGCACCAGTGACTTGAGTCCGTCGGAGCAGAAGTCAAGAAAACATTTGTAGAATAGACAGAGGGAGGCCACATCCCGCCGGTACGAAAGTGGCTGGAGTCGAGCCGCGAAGTTGGGACCTATTACATTACAGTTTCTCTCTATGCTCTTGTTATATTAAATGTAAAAACATTTAATTTCAATTGCATGTTCCAGCAAGTCGTTGATTCATAATACGTGATCTAATTTCGGTTTCAGCTCACTTCTGAAATATATTTTTACATTCGATTTATGTTTAAGACATGTTGCTTCCTATAAGTCAGATATTGTTATTGTGAAACACACCTATTCCTCAGATAATGCAATCTCCCTTCTATATTAATAAGAGTTAGCAGGAAGTTCTGGGGATTTCTTGAAAATTCATAGGAGTTCTTTAGACTTCTATTGGAGTTCGGGTAGAACTACTAGGTAGTTGATATTAGTCAGCTGTTAGCAGAATACTAAGGAGTCAGCTTTCAGTGGAAGATTACCAAGTTCCTAACATTTTGGGTACGTTAAGTCGATAATCAACCGACATAGCACGATTATAACTGTCAGTGCGAAAACTGTCAGTGCGAAAACTACTCCACAACAGTTATCTTGATCAATTTCTTTGGATCGAGCAGCGATTTGACTTCACTGAAAATGCATTATATACCATTTTACATATTCAAGAATATTTAAACAAAAGGACAGATGCCGGTTCTTTACTATTCATAGTTTCACTGTTCGAATATTGCAACAATCATCATTTAAAATGGATTTGTCATCAAACAACAGAACATATAAAATCCTTTCCAGTGAAGATGGGATTCTCTTCCTTTAAACATTGTTATGCATTCATTTGCGAAGTTTAAAAGAAAAGTATTTATATACGCACAGGAATTCAATTAATGCTGAAAAAGTTCAACATCTTACTGCCAACAAATTCTACTCTGACAGGCAGTATAGCTTCCGCTTTGTCAGATCAGACATGCTAACAACCGTTACGGAGTACATGCTCCAGGACCTTGATGAGTCAGGCGAGGTTCGTGCTGTTGCTCTGGAGATCTCCAAGGATTTTGACAGGGTTTGGCACTCTGGCCTTCTATGCAAGCTACGTGGTTACGGTATTACCGGACACTTGCTTGATCTAATCCCATCTTTTTAAAATAACCGCAAAATGAAGGTCGTTTTGAATGGGCATGCCTCTTCATCCTACAGCAAAAATGCTGGTGTCCCTCAGGGCTCTATCTGGGGCTTGACGCACTTACTTATTTTCATCAATGACCTCCCAGATGAGATCAAGTGATTAGGCATCTACGCAGAGAACACCACAATTTACTCCCGCATCAGTAAGAAACCCGTCGTGGCGGACAAACATAATCTCGCTGCTGACCTTGAACGTGACTTACACTCTGTGGTGAAATGGGGCAAGAAGTGGCTTGTCAATTTCAATGCATCTAAGACCAAGCTGTTGTCTGTCAATCATCACAGTCAACCTCTTCTGTGTCCGATAAGCATGGACCAAGAGATTCTCCATGAGAGCAATACACTGCGCCTCCTCGGCCTTACCCTCTCTTCTGATTTCAAACGGAACTACTGCATCGAATCCATAGCTAAATCCACTGCTAAGAAGGTTGAGTCACTGTGACGGCCCAGGACGTTTTTCCGCCTGAATCCATCAACCATTTGTCCGTGCATGGAATACTGCTGCCATATATGGTCAGGCGTTCCTGCTGTTCATCTCAGTGTTCTCGACAGGCTCCAAAGGAGAATCAGTAATGTGATAGGTGCTGACTTGGCGGTTTGACTTGGCCACTTCTCCACCGACGAAATGTGGCCTCCCTTTTTCTGTTCTATAAATAGTTTCATGGCTTCTGCTCCAACGAACTTAAGTCACTGATGCCTCCTCAACAGGTGTTTACTCGTGCAACCATATTGGCAATTGGGTCCCACCCATTCACAGTTAAGTTAGCCAAATGCAGACGACAATTCTGCTCCTGCAGCTTCTTCTCTCGCACTTCCCGCCTGTGGAACTCGCTTCCATATTCTTGCTTTCCTAACAACTACAATCTCCAGGAATTTAAATCCAGTGTCAATACTCATCTATTAACCACTTCACTCTAGTTCTTTCACCACCCCATATGTCCTTTCTTTTCTCTCCACCTTTGCAACTGTCATCACACATGTATTCACATCCTTCTCTTTCTACTTTCCAACTGGTTCATCTTCCTCTTCACTCTCTTCTAAATAATCTTTTTACTCTTATGTAGCCCCCTGTACATCAGTGGCATTACCGCCTTGCTCGGTGTGATAGGATTAAAAAGAAAATAACTTATTAGGTGATACACATTGATTCTCTTCGTATTCATTTCAACATTAGGCCGGCGAGAAAGTCACTGACGCCAAAATTCAACGTCAGGATAGATTACATTACTGATCCTTCTTTGGATTTTTTCCAGAACGTCGAGCAGAATATCAGAAGAACCCGACCGATATGACAACAGTATTAAATGCATCAACGAATTGTAGTTTTATAATCATGTACTATATTCTCTGACGAGTAAAACTTCTTGAAAGACAAAATGATCCAAATTTTCTTGCCGTAGATGCAGCTATGTCATTCGATGTAGTCTATTTCCAGAATACTATCACCAAACAGGCTGATGGCATGAAGGAAATATTGTCTATGTTAGTTAAAAAGAGAAGTTTTGTTTTGAAGACTTTAAAATTTACATGCCAGTTAACCAGTGACTGGAAGCCATTTTTAATTAGAGCAGGCAGTTTTACTTTGTCAGCTTTGATATATTTCTATTGAAATGGGTGTAAAAGATGGTGTCCTCTACATAAATGCCAACTTGGAAATAATGACAGAAGGAAGATCATTGATGAAAACCAGAAGTAGCGTAGTACTTAAAATAGATCCGTGTGGGATAACCGCGTTTGTGTGATAGGTTATTCCCGTTCAAAACTACCTTTTTGTTTCGCTATTTAATAAAAACGATTAGATTAATTCAAAGAAGCGTCCCATAATACCGCAGCTCTGAATCTTGCGTAGAATGTCAGTATGTAAAAACCCCTATTAACCAGCTTCGATATATCTAGATTCATTATTCTCAAAAGCCTGATATATATATATATTCAGTGATGACCGTTAGCGTGTCAGCGTTAGACCTGGCGAAACGGAAGCTATATTCTTTGTCGGGATAGGCGAGGTGCTTAACCAATTCAAAATGGATTAGAGATTCAAATACCTTGTCAAATTTTGGTAAGAGACTAATTGGGCGATGATTGCTAATAGTTTTACCAGAGATTTTAAAAACAGTAACTGCATAGGAGGAATTCTAACAAGCTGACAATTAGGAAGCAGAGAGAAAATAGTTATCGAGTTGGGAGAGAACTAGGCCCAGCTCGGAGGTAAATTTCTTTAGCACGACAGCTGGATTCCATTACCTGCGCATGCATTATGGGATTTTAATTAGAAGTGACTTGCGAGACAGGGAAAGGGGTTTTGCACCTATCGCTTAGTAGCTCCTCTGCTCTAGGTGGGAAATCGAGTGTGGGTTCTCCTGACGAGTCAAGTCTTGAGTTGGAAGAGGTTTGTGTTCAAAATTGTAGCAGAGTATCACCTCTCAGTTTTGAGATCACGGTCCCTGTTCATATTTACGCACATCTCTGATTTAGATCTCTTTTAACCATAATTATATAATATTTTAAAACACTGTTTTCATCCTTTCTCTTTTCCAATCTTTTCACTTTCTTTTTTGTTTATTTTTTTCAATTAGAGTAGATAGACTGAACTATCGCCCGGTTCACACTCCACCCACGTCTATTGAACAGGTGTAGAGGCTCATCCCTTGTTCCCTGCTTAGGACGTGGTTTCCGACTTTCTCTTTTCCAATCTATTCAGTCTTACGTAGCCCCCTGCACACCAGTGGCCTTACCGCCTTGCTTGGTGTGATGTGATTAAAAAAATATATATATTACGTACATTTCAGAATTTCAGATAAAACTTAACATATTTCTGTACATGGATAATATAAATAAAGACAAATAGAAAACCTATCATTGTTTACGCGTTACTTCTTCTGAGAAAATTTTCTCTGGCAAATTATATATATATATATATATATATATATATATATATATATATATATATATATATATGATAAGGAGCCTCAATGTAATTTATCTTGATTGGCATCTCGCCTTCAGTCAAATTTTCAACACTTTAAAGTTGCCTCCGTCTATCTTTTCTACAAATATACTCATGCCAATTATTCTAACAAGAAAGAAAAATCTATGAGGCCTGGTGAAATTTTAATGGTGCTTTCACAAAACTTCGAATTCAGCATAACTCTACTCAGCTAATTCAGAAACCTCCCTATATTGACCTTCTATGTTTATCTGGATACACAGTAATTAAATTATTCGGACTATTGTCCTCATCCTTGTTGCAATTTATACGATTATTTGGTCGTTGTATGTTCCAGCCTTCTTCAGGTGCTAGGAATTTCGAAAGGATCTCTTTATTACAATCACTCTGGTATATAATTCTCATTCCTCGCGTAGTAATACCTCGATTGGAAGTCATGAGTTATCTACCTCTAACCCTGGAAATTACTTATGCACAACTGCTGTAGTATGGTATTGAACTCACAACATTTTCGGTCAAGTCAAATGAAATAACCCATGTCTATATGCACTGGGCCATGTGTCTTGATATTTAGCACTTTACGCTACAAAACGTGGTTGCCCAAAATTCATTTTATCATTAAGCCACTAAAAAAACAGAAATCTTGGCACTAGGCATCATCAAAACAGAACATTATACACACACGCATATATATATATATATATATATATATGTGTGTGTGTGTGTGCATATCTATATACAGACACATATGTATATACATAAGTATATATATATATATATATATATATAGGGCTGTAGAATAAACATCCATACCGCTTTTTCAATAAGTTATTATTTTATCCAGAATTATCCAGAAGTAATCGGAGGACGATAGGACACAACTGTAAATTGTAACCGTCGAGTAATAATCATGATGCGATCATTCATCAAAGAGACCTGTTCGAAATGTGAAAAATTTCATTTTGCTCCCACTTTAAAATGATGTTCTCATTTCACCCACACTCACCCTATAATGTATGTATTACTGCTTAATTAACGTGACGTGAAAATGTCCAATCAGACGCAACGGATCCTTTTGTAAATCGATACCTTTTAAATCAAATCCACGCCACCTGTTCTTGCAGTATTCCTAATGGCTTGACGCTCAACAGACACACGTCGCCTGTGCGCACATTTTTGCGCTTGAATATAATAATTTGAACGCCCTGTTATCGAAACAAGCCTGCGTAGCTAATATAAATTTCCCTCTCATTTTTACTTCCTCTCTTGTCTATACTCTAAGTTACAAATGCTAAAAATAAAACAACGTACATAACAATAAATATAAACTTGTGTGATTGATTGATGCTGCTGTAAATATTTGAGAAATTTAGTAACTGCTTATCGATAGATTTCCTTCTGAGAAAAGACTTGTATCTACGAGAAGGGCATTGGATTTAGAACGCTCTGTTATCTTTAACCCGAAATGATTGAAGAGTTCCCTTGAAAGGTGCCCGGATTTGGCACGCTGCTTCCGATCCTGCTGAGACGTCGAATGTGATAAGAAGTGCAATGGAGGTTGACATGACAACCACTTCCATCAATCAACGTGTCCTTAGCTGAGCACATTTGACAGCACCCAACCACTCACCAAGGAGATCTGCCATTTCGAGATTCAGGATTTAGGCGCTTTCAGCGACCAATCCTTCAACCTTCATTTATCATCAAGCCAAATCCAGCCAATCGCAAGATCCGTCATAGATTCTACAAATATCGGAACTATAGATCGTACGCAGAAATCGGCGCCATTGCTTCCATGACGAAACCAGCAGTGTGAAAAAA
Source organism: Ascarosepion bandense (assembly GCA_037127315.1). Taxonomy (NCBI): domain Eukaryota; kingdom Metazoa; phylum Mollusca; class Cephalopoda; order Sepiida; family Sepiidae; genus Ascarosepion; species Ascarosepion bandense. The sequence goes on along the minus strand of JBBBDQ010000256.1, from coordinate 5,861,734 downwards.
ATGAAATAAATATGAAATAATCGAAACCGTTATGATTTTTTTGGATAGAACTTCCGCAGATATTTAAAAATGATTTTTCTATTTTTAAGATTTTATTTATTGAGGTAAAAAAATATCTTTATAAAAGAAGTTAGAATCATAAATCATTTCCGTGTCTTTATCAACTGCATTATTCAACTGAAACAATATACTACAAATATATATTATTCAATTGTCCACATACAACATGTGAATTAACGTACGGTACTTTACTGCATCAGCCCCAAACAAGAAGGGTAACACAGTTTTGGTAGTTTAGGCCGCACTGGCGACACTATCAACTTTTATCAACGGACAAAATATTCTTTTAGGTGTAGACGTATTAGTCTCTGCGATTTTTAAGCAACTGAAAATCAGATTATTTAAAGCTGTTTGCCATTGATCATTAAATAAATCACAACACACAGCGACTGTTATCAATAATTTATAATGGAAGGTAAATAGATATGTTTCATGTGGGAAGTAGCATTGTGTTGCGAGATTGATTTTAATTAAAACTGTTTATTTTGGATCTTGACCAGATGCAACTCGAAGCCTGTCGAACTCTGGTCTGGGATGGATGTGATGTTTGAAAATTTATTCACCATTATTAGAAATAAGGTTATCAAGCAACTCTTTCATAAATTTTCAGTAAGATTACATAGCTTTTTATTTGAAAACATTTGATGAATTCATGAATCTACTTTTTATTAGTGTTGTGGATTCCGGGTGAGGAATCACACAAAATAATGAACAACAAAACAGGGATTTGAGATAGAAAATAGGTTATATTAAAAGTAAAGTTACAAATAGAACGCAGGTTAGTAATCCAGGAATAAGATTAGTAAGCAATATATATATATATATATATATATATATATATAACTATTTGAAGTCAAGCCGTGCTGGAATTAGTATATCCGTATAATACTATTCTGGCTGAGGAGAGCTGATGCGGTATTCTCTCGGTAACTTACGGATCAGTCTGATGTCTGTCCAACAACTCTACTGTTCTCTCGAGGACAGGAGTATATGTATACTCAAGTCGAGTCCATTATCATAGAAAAACGGGAGGTCCCACAACAACTAGAGTTAAAATCCCTGATAGCGTTTTTCCATCGATCGAAAATAGTAATATGGTAGAATGTTGGGTACATTTGCTGGGGAAGAACAAACAGTTACTTTCACATGAATTATTATGTCGTTCTGACTGCATATCATGATGTACATTCAAAGAGGGAAATAACATTTTTCCTGTAACCTTCTCCCATTACTGCGCTAAATCTAATGTGAATTACTAAACTTAAAATTTATATTAGTAGATATATTTATTAGGAATTACCATGTAGTAATTAACGTAATTATTATGAACTACTATGTCGTTTAGCCAAAGTTACTGCCTTGAAGAATGGATTACTTTGTTTGAGGAGGAATTTGTTCTTGTCAGACTTTGCACATATAATGGTTTGAACTAATCGAGTCATTCCTTTCAAATCTAACAATGAAAGTATTATTGAACGGAATCGCCTCCCAATATTATCCTATGAAGTATGGTGTCTCTCAAGGCTCTATTCTAGGTACTAAGATTTTCTTAGTTTAAATTAACGATCTTCCCGATGTAATAAGATCCCAAGTTGGCATATACAATGACAACATTACCGTTTACATTCACCTCAATCAAACGTCTGCCGCTGCTGACGAAGCAATTCCCGCTGCCGATCTTTAGAAGGTCTAATCCGTGGTGGACTGGGGTAAGAAATGGCTCGTGAATTTTAATGCTTCCAAAACGAAACTGCTATCTAATAAGCATGTAATCGATCCTCTCTTGGCAGCATGGATGCAGTCACTTTCTAACCGGCGCAATATGGCTTCCCTCTGTCTCTTCTGTAAATACTTTCGCGGTCTCTGCTCCGATGAACTTATCTCACTAGTGACCCCTATATATGAATTTATTTGAGCCACAAGATTATCAATTAGGTCCTACCCTTTTACTGTAGAACCAATCTAACCGCAACTTCTACTCCCCAGTTTCTCCTCTCGCACTTTCCGCCTGTGGAATACCCTTCCGTTTACTTGCTTTCCCGACAACTACAATCTTAAAGAATGTAAATGCAAAGTCGATAGTCATCTCTTATCTCACTAACTTTCACTCACTCTCCCATGCTACTTTCTCCATCAAGTCCACTCCTATCAGTATTATCATCCTTTTCTAACCCACTTTCTGACACCCCTTATAACCTGTCACTCATTCTCATAATCTGTCCTTTATGTAAACTGCCTTGCTTGAGGCGATATGATTATAAACACACACACACACACACACACACACACACACACACACACACACACACATATATATATATATATATATATATATATATATATATATATATATTCCAAATAAAAGCCCGATACTTATGTGGAAGTTGTTGAAATGCCTCACTTTCCTGATGTACGTGGTCCATCTCTCGCTGCCGTATAGCTGTGTGAGGATGACACAAGCGCTGTGCACTGCCATTTCTTTCAGCTTAGATTTGATGCAAGCACTTCGGTCATAACATATATATATATATATATATATATATATATATATATGTTATGACCGAAGGTCCATCTCTCGCTGCCGTATAGCTGTGTGAAGATGACACAAGCGCTGTGCACTGCCATTTCTTTCAGCTTAGATTTGATGCAAGCACTTCGGTCATAACATATATATATATATATATATATATATATATGTTATGTACCGAAGGTCCATCTGCGCCGCGTGTGAGGCGACACAGCGTGCACCGCCATTTTCTTTCAGCTTAGATTTGATGCACACTTCGGTCATAACATATATATATATATATATATATATATATATATATATATGTTATGACCGAAGTGCTTGCATCAAATCTAAGCTGAAAGAAATGGCAGTGCACAGCGCTTGTGTCATCCTCACACAGCTATACGGCAGCGAGAGATGGACCACGTACATCAGGAAAGTGAGGCATTTCAACAACTTCCACATAAGTATCGGACTTTTATTTGGAATATTATTGTAAGACAAGGTGCCCAAAATTGAGGTCCTGTTTCGAGCAGGACAGACTACCGCGTACTTGGCAATGTTCATAGCATGCGAGCTGGCCTCTGGAACAAGACCCACAGGGCGGCTACATTTGCTGTATCGTGACAACATAAAACGCGACATGAAGTCTGTCGGCATCAACACTGAATCATGGGGGAGCGTATCAGTGAATCGTGAGAAAAATTAGCTCAGCAACACAAATTAAGAGAGGAGCAGTTGACACAAGTTGCCATGGAGAGACGGGTTAGCAGAAAGCAAAGTGACAGTCCGACAAACCAGAAAAAAACCTAATTGCAGCCTCTGCAACAGAGACTGTCATTTTCGCAGCGGCTTCTACAGTCACTGACGCCGATGCTCCGGCCAAGCAGACAACTAGGATGTTACCCTTGGTCTGCGTTGATTGATGGGGCCTACTACGTATTTTGTGTTCATTTTTTGGCACATTTAATTCAAAGCTTTCGTTAATAACACCGACTTATAAACACTTAAAATATGATTAATTGCCATTTGAAGAGATTAGAACTGAAATCTAACATAGGGTCGGAAATATTTCTATTTCTAAAATGCCTGTGAGTGGAAACAAAGCAAACATATTATATTCTGCTTGTTTCCTCTTCATTTCTTTCATGAAAATCTATTTGTGCTTGATTAGATTAGATTATTTTAACGACAAATCAACACTTGATATCTATCCATCAAGGGTTTTACTTATTTTAGAGTAAAAAAATAAGTTTTTCTAATTTACATTTGATTAAAAATATGTTGCCAGCGGTTCGATGTACAGTCGTCATAAGCGTAGACTCAATATCATTTTGAACTACAGTAAAAAATGTAGACACAAATTCGAGTAAAACTGTGGACCCAGTTCGATTTTTTCACGAAAATGACAGCTATTTATTCCGGATTGAGTAAAAAAGGTTACAAATTCACTTGAAGGTTTTTAGTAGTCAAAAAGATAGGCACAGCACAGGTACAACTTGATCTACTGATTCGTATGACTGTTTATCAAACTTTGATATGTTACTCAAATGTTAGAAAATATTTTAGGTTGTAAGAAGTTTGTAGAGACAATAATAAGTTACTGATATAATTCTTATGACAGGGAAGAGGTGAATTTATATATTTTCTAAGAGTATTAGTTAAAAAATGAATATAATGAACGTGAATAGAACGTGATTTGGCACTCATTTATTAGCAGTTATCCATTACACCATCTACACATCAAAGCTTATAGCATTTTTTTATTCGGAAGCGTCAATCAACTTAGATGCTGATCAGGCGTGACGATGCATAACTGTTGTTTTAAACGGATATGCACCTTATAAAAGGACGTGAAAATTAACTCATATCAAATATGAGATTAATAGAAAATAAAACGTTTCCGGTTTTCATTTGCGACAAAAATCATGTCCAGTTTATCCTAGAGTCAAAAAGAAAACACCCAGTTAATGGTTTGAACAAGATTTGGAATGGTTGACACAGGTCGAGTTTGCACGCGTTAAAATGTATAATCACTTTCCTGCTTTGGCTAAAGTTGAATAAAAGAGATAGGTCATATTTGCAGGCGACACGATTGTAGAAAATTTAATCATAATGTCTACCTACTACAGAAAAATCTTCTGCCCAGTCAGTCAGGAATGTCTCTTTCGAGAATTGATCGCCCAAGCATGTATTACGTATAGCAATTAACTGACTGACTGAATATCATTTTACGATAAAAGATATAACTTATGCTTGCACGAATGAAAGAAAGCTAGACTCAACGTTGGTCTGTACAAATCCAAAAAATGTTAAACATCTTTCCTGTTTATACAAGATAAAAGAAAGATAAGCATTGGTCACATTTTACATAATTTCCTAGCTATATACATGAATTGCCGCCGCTTTTTTAGAGAGAGCGAGAGATTTATTCCTGTTTACACTAGATGAAAAAAGATAAGCATTGGTTAAGTTTTACATAACTACCTAGCTATACACATGGATTGTCGCCGTTTTTTGAGAGAGCCAGATATTTATTAACCTTTTCCTGGTCTTAAGATAGTCAGCTCTTCCAAGTTTCACCGACAAACCAGTTGTTTTCGAATCAAGAATTATGTAAAATATGTAACGAGCGACAGTGAAAATTTCCACGATGATAAGTTTCGCTATTTAAAACGAAAACCAGAAGCCAAGTCCTGGAGACAACTCTCGGTGGAAATTCAACAGCGTCATTTTCTAATCACTCTTAGTAATCTAACACAGAACGATCAATAAACTTACGCATACATCAATTCCCACATTTGACCTAATCGCATCATCGCTTTAAATAAGCCATGAACGGGTTTTACTTACGTTCTTTTCCACTCAATTGACAGCATGATGACACGGTGTCTACTTCATTAACGAATACGTCAACAGTTCGTTGAGATTTCCAACCATCGACTTCGTTTCGTCGTTTCGCTACCGTGCCGCGGGGAATTAATTCTTCACGAAATGTCTGTAGGACTTGTTGAAAGGGAAAATGTTACGTTTGCCCGTAAGACGATGTTTAGTATGGTTGGACGATTGCCTGATTTTTGTTTTATCCTGACCGCAGAAAAATCTGTTTAAAAAAAAAAACTACTTGACAAGTCAACAGTTTAAGTAAGCAGGCTTTCCGAGACTTAATGTCATGAAAAGAACCAGTTTTTGTAGAATAAAAAAAATAATTACATACCAAAAATAAAACAAGCGAGACGATTCATCCAATAGTATTTCAGCGTGAAATATTAGAGTTGTGAACATGACCAAAATCATCATTATCATCTACTCTGTGCCCTTTCAAAATGAAGAAATTAGCTTCCTATTTTCTAAGTTTTTCTGTCTATTCACACAGACTCATTGGGTATATTTTAAAACTGGATTTCTAGATAAGCTGGAAGTATCACATCTCAAGTCGTAGAATTTTACTAAAGCTCTCCTAGAAGGAATTGTACAGCTAAAGATGATACAGACCATTAATTATTAGTAAAATCTGACATTATTGTCCTTAATTATTCAACTTTAAGGCGTTTTTAAGCATGGGGATTGTAAATCATTCTGCTGATTACAAGAAATTCATTAAAAAGTTTTATTTATTTGATATATTTGTTTTAATGTACATTTTAGCGAAGGTCTAATGAATAACGGCTGATTCCGAATTAGTTATCTGAGAGCCTACTTTGAATTTTTATAGGAGCCATATTACACACACTAAATACCTGTTCACACATTAAATACCTGTTCGAGCCTAGATTTAACTCTCACATGTGATCATAAACATTTTCCAATCACCATTTCAGTTACTGCTTGTATGAAAAATCACCTTCAGTAACACTGCCTCGAGTGGCTCATGGACCTTTTGTAAGTTTAACATTAGTAAAGAAAAAGTACGCACTGTTTCTGTATACGCCTTCCTCACGTAACAAGTATTGTGAATATTAACATTTCCATGTCATCTTTCCTCAAGATATGTTTAACTAACTCTTTTTAATGATACGTCTGCATGTAATTTTTCATCCCCTTTTTAACACCGCCTCATAGATCACATGTTCAGTCCCTGGTATTTTTTTATTTTTTTTTGTTTTTTTGTTTATGGGTTGTTTAACTTGTTTAATATCCGCATACTGGAGGATTATGCCGAGTTCAAAATACGGATTACACTATCTGGATATTATAAACTGAACTTTTCTAAAAATTCCAAAAGTTCTTTATATTGTAGTAAAGTAATAAAATTCGAAGGCATTTGATGAAAGAGTGAATTTTTCAAGCAAAGAAATTAATAATTAATTGGTGAATTTATTTGATTATAATAAATATGATATGTATCAATATCTAGTTTTAAATTATAAAAAAGAATGGTATAAGAATGAGATATAAAAAAAATCATTCTGAGGTTATTTGTACTTCATCGCTCATTGTCAGAGATCTGTGTGGTAAAATTACTTTATATATGCCATTCTCTTTCTGGGCATTTAACATAACGGCTTTCAACGACTTCCACCTATTTGTTACTCTAATTAAGTTTTGAAAAATTATCATCACTTCCACTTGCTTTGTGTCATCTACTCACAAAAACTGATCAACGCTTTAGCTACATTACAAGTATGTCCCTCTCTAGGGAGGCATGCGGTTTTGAATTCAGTGTTGCCGGCGACTGCTACTTAGTTTATTTAGTCATTTATGTTCCATATGTAACACATGCTTGAGCGATTATGTCTCGAAGGGATATGAGTTACTGAGCAGAATATCTTTCATTACTAGCTTGCCATTTCTTTCTACGGTAGACTGATTGCCAGCCAATGCTATAGAACCTAATTTTTCTTGCTATTTGACACTTAGCTTGAGGGAGAATTGCCGGATTCAAACTTTTCCGAAGTGTATTTGCGCATATGCGAATGCAACGTATTCAACTATGAATTGAACTCGGCTCTTCGATTTCTCAGTTCGAGCTGATAGCCACAGCACCACAACGCAATTATTTTGGAATAATTGACTCATAGAAGAATTGATGCAGAGAGTTGAATTCATAGCGCCGTAATTCGCAATTATAATGACGAGAACAATTTTTAAAATGCCTACACTATTGATTGAACACAACACTTAGACCAGCCTATAGAAACAGTAGCAATTTGGAAAGTAAAAATAATAAGATACGTCGAGATATTGCAATTCAATGATAGCAAGGAGGCAGTATCAGACAGTTAACAACGAAAATTGGCACGGATTGATTAGTGTAATCGTTATGCCAGCGTAATATACGGCGTTGTGGTTCAGTGGATATCGACTCGGAACGACAAATCGCGGTGCCGAGTTCGAGATCCAGTTGAATTCCTGGCCTTCACTTACGCAGAAAACCGTTGGGCAAGGTATTAATCTATCTTTTCCCACTAGTTATGGGTTAAACAATATAATAGATTGGGTTCTATAGTCTTGGCTGGCAACAAGTCTACCGCAGAAAGCAATGGCAACCTACTGCAGGATAATCTTCTGCCCAGTCAGTCATGTCTCTTTCGAGATATAATCGCCCAAAGCGTGTATGACGTACGACACTTAATTGACTGACTGAATATGCGGCGACATCAAATTAAAGGACGCATTCTTTTTAAAAAATATTATCTCTAGTGTGATAATAATACCACTAATAAGGAAAGTGTTACTGAGTTTAAAAGAATACAATAAAAAGAAATAATTACATAGGCGGGAAAGTAACAACAACAATAATCAAGATAACAGATGATAAGGACTCAGATTACAATTTATATTTTGAGAATTAAAGTTGACTGGAGAGTAAGAAACCGAAAATAAGACCCTTAATTGAGAACTGGAGGAAAAGAAACTCTTAGTAAAGGGTTTACCGTTACATTTAACCATTTAAACACCAAAAAATGTGAGACCTTGCCGCTAATCACGTTGTACGCTTAAATCCAAAGTCTCTAGTTATAAAAAAGGAAAATCGTCAGAACAATTAACATGAAAGTATTTATTTTAAAAGGCATAGAAAAGCTACGTTGAGTGGTGATAGAGTGACTACAGCCCCAGATGACAGTTGAGGATCAATAAACAAGCAGTTGTTTTCGCTCTTTTATCAAGAATATTTTGATAGAATGCATAAACACCAGAATTTAAGTGACTGCAATATTCATTGCTTGGACAGATGGTAAGTGTAAGAAAAATAACTACCCTTCCTAGCGTTAGCTTTTACAATTATTTCAATACAATCTACCAACTATATATCAACGGAAAATATCAACTAGAGAAAAAGAAACAAGTCACTCTGTAATATGTTAAAATAAGCCAAACTGATAGAAATGGTTCTCGTATACGATTAAAAGAGAGCTGTTTTGTTTCGGAGTCGTTAAAATTAACTAGCTAACTCTTGCTACAGTTATAAACACAATTTAGATATTTCTAAAAATCTCCGCTGCCAATATAATAATATCAATACGTTCAAACTTATTATTAAGACAAAGTCATTAGCTGTGTCATCAGGAAAAATACCAAGTTCAGTACTGTTGACACAAGGAAGGTCGCTGATAAAAATTGAGAACAATGTATGTCCAAGAATAGAGCCCTATGTAACACCTATATTTATGCAATAGATCTAGAAGTAAGTCTGTTCAAGATATTCTTTATTTTGCTATTTCAAGAGAAAGACAGAATCGATGAAAAATCCGAGCAGACATAATACAAGATTTTAACTTGTGAAGAAGGTCATGGTTCCAAACCATGTTAAATGATTTTGAGAAGTCTAAAGAAACAGCCTGTTATTCAAAATTCTTATTAATGCTTTGCAAATTCTTTCAAAAATAATTGTGAATGCATCAGAACTTAACCCAGAGACCAGAACGCTATGTGACGGTGTATTTATCCTATTCAGAGTTGATTCAAATCTATTTTACTTTGCAAAAATTATGTAGAAAGATAAGAAGCTGATTGTTACATAGATCAAATGGTTAGATTGTATTCTTTAAATTGAAATTGCTAACAGCCAGAAAAGCTGAAAGCAAAAATGCATTTCTTGTTGAAGTTAGCGATAAGAAGAAGATCAAGTTCAAGAGTAAATATTTAGGTGTAAATGCCAGGATACCATCATGTCCACAACGTTAAAGATGGCAGAAGCCATGGATGGGTTTATATGCATATCGCTCAATAGAGACTCAGTTATAAGTAGTAAATAAGAGATAAGTTAGAGAATCGATACCTATTTTGGAAATTGAACAAAGTGAAATATAGGTTCGTTCGGGTAATATCTGAAACTTTTGGAACAGTACCATAACACACGTGTTAAAAATGATCTGTCTCGACATTACATGGGGGATGTTTAGAAATATTTAATAGTTATATTTTAAAATATAGATCCATTGATTTTTACAGAAAAGGGAATATTTTTTGAAGTACTAAGATAGTGGAAAAACTGTAAGTGATTATATTCTCCAGCGTTTCAGACCAATTCTTTAATTATTTCTAACCAGTTTATTTTTAATATCTGCAAAGGTAGTAATAATCTCAGGCTGCACCAAAGGCATTATAACTGAGATGTTATTTTTTAATTATTACACACCGATAAAATTAATGAAGCCATAAAATGCAAGGGATTACTGAATGTTAACAAATATGAGAAGAAAGCATATTAATGGAAAAGAACAAAAAACAGAAATAATGTAGACAGAAAATAACGATTGATATTGGATTTAAACTTTGGCCATCAAACTTGGCCGTAAAGCAAGAAAGCGAAAGAATGTTCCACAAAAAAGAAAGTAAGCATGAAGAAACTGTTAACATAGAACTTACGGTTAATTCCAGCCATTTCAACCGTAAAGTGATAAAACCTTCACACCAAGCGAGTAATGAGCTTAAGTTTTGGTGCCACAGGGAAACGTTTACCGGAACAATTACCATAGATATATTTATATAAATCTATATTCTATCCCGGTGGGAAAGTAACCAAAATTGAGATGCCAGGTCAAGACCTATAATATTGCAGATCATACTTTGAACTTCAACAATCTCTAAATATATACCATGAGCACTAGAATAACTGTGGTAGCAATATTCAAAATAAGAGAGAATGTTAGTCTAATATACATGCATAATATAGATACTGGCGAGAAATAATATCTAGATCATAGTAAACGAATATTCTTAGAAAAAGACCTAACAAATGATTTAATATGATTTTTAAATCCCATATCATACTTAAAAATCTATGGAAGTCCCTTATATTAAACAATAAAAGTAAATCACAAACCTTATTCTATTTGACAATAGTAAGAATGTGTTTGTGATTTATGATGGTGATACTATATATTTGGTTAATATGAAATTTGGCGATACCATATTATCTTCCTTTTCAATCTCATGGAACCAGCAAAGCTGAAGTGAGTTGATTATTGTAGGCATAATTCTTCAACGCTTTGTTCGAACATCCATATATTTATATCACTTCTAATCAGTTTAAGGCCGTCTAGTAGAATCAGAACCATTGAATTACTGGAAATCGAAAGTCTAATAACACCCGAATATATCATAAAACATTATTCTTTGAAACGCTAAACGATCCATTTCGCTTTTGCGGTTGCTACCGACAGCGCCATGTCGACCCACGAAATCTACTAATGTATTATCGTTTTCCCAACCGAGTATTTCATATTGGCGTTCGGGAGTTTATTTCAATCGATTTTGGAAGATTTATGTTTTATTTAATATTTAATGCTTTGGGATAAATGATAATAATCTGTAGCTGATTTACATTTCAAATTTATATTCCTTCTGTCCGTTTGGTAATTCAGAAGTGAATTTCGAAAAAAGTATTTAATTTCATAGGAAAAAATCATATTAAATTCAGATTTGCACATTTCAGGTCAAAGTATCCCTAAATATTCAATTTTTGTGCTGTAAACAAACAAATATTTATCCGAGTTTTTCCAAAGCGATTGTTAGTGATCAACTTAGCAGTTTTATTTATTTTTTATATCCGTTCTTTAATACAGTAATAGTGGTCAATCTAATTCTATCGTAATTGCCATACGGAAATTACAATTTTAAGTACAGCAAACATTTGATATGCAATGGCTTTAGAGTCGGACCTATAAAAGCTTTATTTTATTTTATTTTATTTTAGTTTCTCAGACAAAAAGAATCGTTGAGCCGACTTCAAAATTGTGTTGAATTCTTTGCATTCACAAACACTAAAATACCCTTGTGAAACATACCCATCCGTCGATTCTCCCTCCATCTATATATAGCAGGACACGTTTGCTTCTATTGTATTGTTGTAATTCTTTCATTTTCCCTAGATTGAATTAATAATTTTTTAGTTTTTAATTGCAATTAATTTTTACTTTTGTGAATAAACTGTTTTTAATTTATAAAACTCATGCGTTGATAGTTTTTCTTTATTCTCTTTTTCTTCACATTCACTCTTCAAATCGTAACCGTGACAAAATAGAGGCGCCTCTATATTTTTTATGTTCAGTAAAAAAACAGCAATTTCTTTATAGATTTATAAAACTGAGTTCGTATTTGTGTTTATTTAAAAATGTCGCTTTCAGGCCGTGTTTCTTCAATCCTTCAGAATTCCTCTGCAGTATGTTATGTTCTTTGTAACTATAATTTTTTTTTAGGTCATCTCTACTAATTCTTGTTCTGCCACGAAGTTATAAAGGTTCGTTAAGTAAGTTATGAGTTGTTTTACATTGTCCATATTTTTACAATCTTTAATGCGAGGATAAAATTTTCCAAGTCAACTTTCTTCATTGCATGCCCTACAAATTACCAATATTTTTTTGTTAAATCTCCCCTGAAAATGTTTCCATGATAACTACAATCAGATATGGTAAAAACTTTATCTATCCTCCTCGTACATATAATATGCATTACCTAAGTCTTTCATCCCACTCCTTACAAATATTTAGCTCAGTAACCTTGTACCTTTAAGGCTCCTTGGTCTTGTATTTATTAAAGTAACAGTTAAGAAAATAATGATAAGTTTATATGGGATGTCAAATGTATAAACCATGTAGCGGATGTATAATGAATATTTTTATTATCTCCAGTGATTTTTCTATAATAATAATAATAATAATAATAATAATAATAATAATGAAGAAAGCATAGGGATAAAATTGGCTCTGCATATTTACTAGTTAAACAATATAGTAGAACGAAAACTCTGGGTAGATGGGACTTGTTAAAGTGGGGCGCTTATATGACAAAAGGATGGAACACCTATATAGAAACCCGATTATTCCTCAGATTACTAAGACTGAACCTGAACCTGTAGAACATTTCAATTAAAAGAAACTCACCAGGTGAATTATATACAACTAGACAGAAAGTACTTGCCAGTTGGTAATTTCTCATTTTGTATAGAAACTGAATTATAAAACGTTATTCTTCGGCACTTTAACGAGTTGGTCATTTCGAATAAAAAAAAACAACTTTTTTCTCCATGAGCAGAATGTAAGGTGGTGCATCATTTCCGGGTCTTGAAAGGGTTGATTTGTTTTATGTTTGAATGATTATCCAGCCAAAAGAACTTGTGAGTCACATCTATATTATTGATTACCTGTCACCATATAGCACCAATTTGGAATTGATGCATCTACATGATATACAGTTACCTGACTGTATGGTATGATAGTTATATATGGTTTTGTATATTTCTATCTTTCTTCTCGTTCGTTTAAATCTCACTCAGTAAGAATAATGATAATCGCGAGGCATCAACGTAAAATGTCAACTTAGTTATTGTCGCAGTGTAGCCTGCCGTGGGTAGTCTAATCAGGATTCTTAAACGTTTTTGGTAGTTCTGAGAATACCGAATGTTGAAATTATTTTTTTCCTTTTAAAGGCGGCGTATATAGTACACGTGTTGAGTTCTGTGTACGATGGCTAATCTCAAACTTAAAAGTAGGTAATCCGATTGGTGGATTTTTACATTAATCACACTAGATTTGTTGATTTAATAAATAAATCCGGGAAAAAAACGGTAAGCAAAATTTTCAAATCCTTTTAATAAACATAAGCGCAAATGAATATTCTATTCAAAACAAAGTGAAGAAGGCAAAAACATCAGAAGATACTGTCTAATATCCTGTGTTTTCTAATAATACTGAAATTTTAATGAAAACATGAAGTGGCATAACCTGAATCCATCATAAAAAATATCGTGATATGTATTAGCAATCGCCAAACATTTTAAAGTTCCTGGGTATGACGATCAATTGCATCCAGCAGCAAGACCTCTGATTCGGAGGTTGTGGGGAGCATGGATCCACCTTACAATTGCTGTTGTTTCCAGATCCACCCTGACCAGAAGTAGTAGCACCTATTAGATTCCTAGCTATGAGAAAATAGTTAACCCTTATACAGGGATCAAAACACTATGAAAGTATAAAAATACACTTTTATAGATATATATGCACAAAATAGACTTTTACAGAAAAATATATATTTTTGAAATATATATGTTTGAAAGAAAAATATTACCAACAATACATTTTTGAAGGAAAAAAATATTAATACAATACATTTTTAAATGCAAAATTAAAAGACATCTTCAGTTTTCTAAATTAAAAAATTAAAACAAAACTGACTAAATCAACCTTCTCAGTATAACAAAACATAACAAATATCTTCAAACCCCAACTTAAATAAGTTGGTGTTGCCATTAAATATCCTACGAAGGGTTGACATTAAATATCCTACGAAGGGTTGCCATTAAATATCCTACGCAGGTTGATATGCCGTAAAACAAAGTCCAAAAACACTTTAAATATTTCGATGTATCAATATTATTAACACTAATTTGCCATACTATTTATATTTCAGTAATTACTCAAACTTTCGCCTTTCTCTCTAGCTTCTTTGACGAAAAGAAAACTACACCATCTGCGGATTCTTCAATACGCAATAGATTTACCTTTTATATAAAACTTTCTATAACTGATTCATACACTGAGGCATTTGAAGTGCGTTATATTTATCAAATCCCCTTCCTTATATTTTCTAAAATTTATTCATTGTATATACCATCCTGGCTTTTATTCTAATTCCGGATCATAGTTTCTGCTTTAGAAAGATTTAATTTGAATCCTAAACAGAAATCAACTATGATACATTCTTTTAAATTTATGATCTTGAATTATGAATTATATAAATGTTTATATTTATGAAACAACTACTAAGGTGTAAGTATCGAATCGCTTTAATTACAACAGATGATCTAATACAATTTAATGCATTCATTAAAAACCGATGTTGATCACAAAGTAAGAAAATTGAACACAATTCGGATTTGATCCATAGTGTTTTCATATTTAGCTCATGTTTTTCTACATTACGAAATAGATTAATTCTGTTTGGTCAATAAAACAAAATATTTCATGAAAATCCGTTTAGTATTTTTAAACCCTTCTCGATCAACAACTATACGCTCTTTCTGCTATTAAATTTGTATTAACTTTCTATTAAATTTCTGTTAACATTCTCTTAAATTTCTCTTAACTTTCAATTAAATTTTTATTTTAATAGAAATTAAATTTCTTTAATTTTTTGTTAACTTTCTAAGAAATTAGTAATAGAAATTAAATTTCTATTAAATTAAACTTCTGATTGAATTTTGATTATCTTTCTATTAAATTCTTATTAAAATAATAAATTTCAAATAACTGCAAGCGCTTTCTATTAAATGTAACCCCAGTGAGAATACATGACCTAATACTCTTTATATATAGTTAATTTTAAAAAATCTTCATGATGTGTTATATGAGAGAAAGAGCTGGTGGTTAGAAGTGATTATGAGGATAAAGTAGATTATGACCCCATAATCATTAATCCATGAGATCAAGAAGTTAAAGTCGCCGTGTTCAGGTAAACATACACATTGCAGTCTACTCCCCAAAGTATCAGTTTGAAGAAAAGGATTCTTAACTTTTCTCTAAACTTTCGAACAAGGAGAAAATGAGAATGATTCGATACAGTGGGAATAACATGAAGTGTCCAAAATATTTCCCCGAATTTAGAAACCGACCCTGTGTCACATCTCGACTCAGTGGGGGAGAATGGGTAAATAACGCTTATAGGTTAGGGTTTAAAATAATCTAACTCTAGAATGGAGCGCATTTGAATAATTATCATGATAATTGACAGACAATTTCTCCGTGGAGTCTGTCTAAGAAACCGCTTAAATCTATAAAAAAACAACTTTTCAAAAAAGACGTTTTCAAAGTTTTAACGTCTAGATTATACATCTCCATTCCAGATATAGCCGAAAGACATTTCAATACTTACTGTCATAAAATAAACAATATTTAATCTCCTTTGGAAATGTAAAAGTATTCTTCCTTTCATTCGTTTAAGGGAATGGATAAACGCACTATAACAGAGTTTCTCAATATTACTATCTTTCATAAAATTTTCGTTATATTCTAGCTTTCTTTTTAAAAATCATTGAAGCCCTTTAACGAAACGAGAGAAAAAAGAAATCTGTAGATTAACAGATAAGAAAATATTTAGAACTAAAATAGATTCGAGCTATGACTCCTTGTCTAATTGAATCAGTTAAAGTGTCAAAATTCTAAAATGCTTCATTATTTCGCATAATTGCTGGGTGTTGATGAAAATCGCTGTCGGAATTAATTTCTTCTCTGAATGTTAGCAGAACGTTTTATCCAATAAAGAGTAATGGCTGGCAATTGTCCATTTGCCAACTTTGGGCAAAACTTTTCTATGAAACGCATTAAAGTAACTCACTTCGGCAAAAGACATTTTTTCTAATTCAAATATTTTTCCTTATATATATTTTGCATTTATACAGTATACAAACTTGGATTATTGCGTTATAATTATATTTGTATTAATAGAGAATTGCCGAAATTTAACTTTTGCTTATTAATATGAAGAATAATTATAAAATATCTGCGTCTACATAGTGTTCAAATATCTGTAAAAACATCTCATAAAAGATGTGGAATATTAACAATATTCCAGATCAAAATTTTAATAAATAAATGTGTAATCCATTTGGCCATCGTTGTTTTCAAGGTAATTTTTCTCGGACTCAAGGGAAACTGGTTGAAAAATAACTGAACAATCTAGATAATGACTAAAAGTTGTATCCAAGGCATGATCAGCGGAAATCTTCTTCTAATAGCCCAAAGATTTTCAGCAGTAGTTTGTCATTTTTTGTCTTAGACTGGCTTACAACCAAGGCTATATAACCCAGTTTGCCCTAGTATTCAACCCATGACAAGAGGGAAAAAAGGTGGAGTAATACGTTTCACAAAACATTTGCTTGTAAGTGAATGCAAAGAATTCAACTGGAATTCGAACACGGATCTTCAATTTTTCTTTTCAAGCCAATATCTACTGCATCGCAGCAAACCTCAATATACGTTATTTAACTTATATTTTACATTTATATAATTTAATCAAAATATCGGACGTAGTAGATAAAAGCCTTAGTTAAAATAATCAATTGACTTGACTCAAAAAGTTGTGAGTTCAGTTCCTGACCCCGGCAATGGTGAAGAAAATTTGGGGATTGAGTTGCTAAAGATAGATAACCGAATATGAGATATGAAGAGGCATGGCAAGTGGAACCCAAACAATCATCTCCGTTGGACGAAATATAGCGTTCGGTTTGAAATTCCAACGTATATTACGTGAAAAAGACATCATTAAGTCAAAGAACATTAGTCCAAGCAATGTAAACTATATGTTTTTTGTTTCATATTTGAAATACACATATGCCCCCGATCGCGGTTTGAAAAACTATTTATCTTGTTTCAATATTATTTACGTATTATTTAGTTGAACATTGCTCAAAATAACAAAAAATGCCATATAACCACAATACGTTATGTATGATTTTCATCAGTGCATATCATACTACAAATATACTAAGATATTTCTCAATTTTGAGAAAAAGCTAATAGCTGATAAATATATACTATAAGAGTATTCTCAAGAATGTTTACATTATATATTCTGAAAGAAGGCTGCAAAAATTCAAGAATGTTAGCGAACAGAATTCATGAATAAGAATTGGATTTAATATCAACATTATTTTTTTCGATTTCTTTTTTCTTTTTATTTTGGATGACTCATACTCAACAAATATTTCCATAAATCGATGCAATACACATGAACTGATCTTAAATTCTCGTTAGTTAAACCCTACCATGATTCAGAGATCCAATCTGTTAAGAGACTGGTTTGTCTATCGTGGATTGCAGGTGTTCAGAATTGAATATAAAACAATACTTTGGCTTTCTTTTAGTTGTTGATTCCCCTTTTCTCTGAAATATGAAGAAACGTAGCTTATCTGAAATACATTTAAAGTCAAAAACAGAGCGCATCTTTATTTAACATATTTTGTTTCTAGTTAAGTTTCTTAATGTTTACTAATTTTTACAACGGTCGAGTTGATATATTTTTCGGAATGTTTTTAGAGTAAATTTTCCAGTAATATAATCTCATTAATTAACCCGTCTACATTGTTCTTATTTTGAACGCTTCGTATTTAGCATCAAATTCTTAGGCATTCTTACGCGCATTTTTCCTTCATCTGCTGGCACTTCTTTGTGGTTGAATCACTATAAGTCCTGATTTCCGACCCAAAATTTGTATTAGTAGATCAAACTAATGAAAATATTTTCTTTGTATGTCTTACTTGTTTTGTCTTAAGGACGTACTTGTAGTCGTTTCTTAACGGAGACGATAAAAATATAGAGAGAATTGACCCAGAAAAGGAAACTAAGGCAACAGATTTGCCAGCAATATTCTTTACCTATGTGAAACGAGTTCTGTTTTGAAACCACGAGTCACACAACATGATCAAGAAGGAGAGAGCACAGACAGTCATCATGATTTTCGACTTTATACTGTCGTAAACTTACTGACAAATTTTACGTTTTATATAAGTACTTCAGACGATTCTATCGTTGTCACAATTACATGCTGATTAAACGCGTCATCTGGTGAAATATATCAATTACTTTATTTTGCAAAAATTATTCATGAAAAGAAGTTAAATAAATCATGTTTCCAAAGTTTATAAATCTAAGAATTGCAATAAGTATTTTTGAGGCGAACTGTTAAAGTCTAGTTAAAACTTGGACGATGCTAACTATGTAATGAATGCTATGTAATGATGCTATGTAATGAATGCTATGTAATGATGCTAACTATGTAATGAATGCTTTGTAATGATGCTATGTAATGAATGCTATGTAATGAATGCTATATAATGATGCTAATGTAATGAATGCTATGTAATGATGCTAACTATGTAATGAATGCTATGTAATGATGCTAACTATGTAATTGAATGTTCAATAAATAAAACAGAGTAAATGTTGTTATTGCTGTTTTAATTTTTTAATGCAAATTTTTTATCTTAATTTGAACTGTTTTATGTATGTATTTATTTATTAAAAAAACATATTTTCGTTATTGAATCCTATTGTTTTAATGCGTAAATTAATAAAAATTAAAACATTAAAACAATGCTCTGAAATGAGGTTCCCTAATCATACAGCAGTCGTACTGGACCGTATGTGACAGCCACATTCAAAGCAATGGGGTGGTGCGGACTACATCAGAATTTAATTGTAACAGTATGAACAAAACCGTCTGCTTAATTTCACTCACAATGCATACGTCAAACCGTGGTATGGTTTTCAGGTAGTTTTCAAAGGCGCTGCACGGTAGGTCGCAACATTCAGACTAATAATATTGATAATGGTGAGATTTGAAACCAGATTTCATGTTAAGAATTCAATCGGCCACGTAGACATATATATTTTAGCAAGCAGGTATTTTATGTAATGATGCTAACTATGTAATGACTGCTATGTAATGATGCTAACTATGTAATTGAATGTTCAATAAATAAAACAGAGTAAATGTTGTTATTGCTGTTTTAATTTTTTAATGCAAATTTTTTATCTTAATTTGAACTGTTTTATGTATGTATTTATTTATTAAAAAAACATATTTTCGTTATTGAATCCTATTGTTTTAATGCGTAAATTAATAAAAATTAAAACATTAAAACAATGCTCTGAAATGAGGTTCCCTAATCATACAGCAGTCGTACTGGACCGTATGTGACAGCCACATTCAAAGCAATGGGGTGGTGCGGACTACATCAGAATTTAATTGTAACAGTATGAACAAAACCGTCTGCTTAATTTCACTCACAATGCATACGTCAAACCGTGGTATGGTTTTCAGGTAGTTTTCAAAGGCGCTGCACGGTAGGTCGCAACATTCAGACTAATAATATTAATAATGGTGAGATTTGAAACCAGATTTCATGTTAAGAATTCAATCGGCCACGTAGACATATATATTTTAGCAAGCAGGTATTTTATGGTAAATAGCTCGATATCGGAGTGGAGATAGATCATTGACTGGTACACTTATTTTACCTATATATATATATATATATATATATATATATATATATATATATATATATATATATATATATATAAGTATTTTATTTCTATGGTTAACTGCTTCTCTTTTAGTTGATCATAATCTTAGATTTAATAGAACCATCGTTGTTTGTTTTTTGTCGCATCTGCTTTCAATTACTAAAGGAAAAACGTTGTTACATCAGAAAGTTAAGGCTGAAGAAAGACTGTTTGCAAGAAAAATATGAACCCCATTTTATCTTAATACAACCAAAATGAACTTGACTTTGCTGAAGACATTATGATCACATTCATATTCTGCAATGAAACTATCTTATTATTTTATCTCATAGTTTTCATTAGACATAAGAAATAGATTGTAAGCAAACTCTTTCTGCGAATCGTTGAACATATTGTGAATTCTATCATTTCTCACACCCCTACTTGCATCAGAATAATCTTAGCTTTAAAATAACCCGACTGATTGCATCATGAGACAATCTCCATCTTAGATTAGTAAATATTTTACTGGTTTATATCAAAACTAAAAGTTAGGGTGATGTTACGTAATAATAGGATGAAATTATTTAGAATAGAAGAGTTTTTATATCCACACACCTCCCTGCAAAACATCATGTAATCCAACAGAATTGGAAGTTTTCTCAAAGAGTGAGAGAGATAGAGAGAGTGAGAGGTAGAATTTAATCCATGCCTTTCACAAGAGTACATATTCCAGGCTCTCGATAAAAATGGCGAATGTCGAAATGTTTCCCTAGATATCTACAAAGCATTTGGCAGGGCGAAGGCAAAACTGGACTATTTTAAATTGTAATCCAATCGCTCCAATCAAATCACGTAATGAAGTTCGTATTGAACGGACATTCTTCTAGATTTGTCATAAGAATACGGGTGACTCTCACGGCGCTATCCAAGATCCTACGCCTTCTCTTATCATCATCAATGATATCCTTGATGTAATTATATCCCAAGCAGACATCTACGCTGGCGACACCACTATTTACTGCAGCGTCGATAAGAAATCTCCCGAGGCTGACAAGCAAACTTCGCTGCTGATTTTCAAAAGGTCTTCCAATTTGTTGTAAACTGGAGTAAGAAATCGTTCGTAATTTCTAATGCTTCTCAAAGAAAGCTGCTATCCTTTAACTACCATAGACAATCGCTCCTACTTCCCATCAGCATGGATCCTGCTAATCTTTCTGAAAGCAAAACACAGTGCCTCCTCGGTTTAACTATCTATTAAAAACTATTAGATAAAATACGACAAAAACTATATATTTTAACTACTAGGCAAATTTTATTTACTTTACCAGCACTTTGCAACACATTTTTCATCAGGATATCTGTTCCACTCTCCGCCCATTGTATGAATAATAAACGAAAGCAAAACAAAAAAATTGGTCCAGAGATTTATTTAGCAATTATTTTATTTTTTGATGCGTAATTTTTTTCTCATACCATATCTTTCGTAATGCGGAACTTTACTACACTCAACATTTTTTGTCATTAGTCAATTTACTATTTACTAAAGAAAATACAAAGACGTGTTTCTATGTAGCCTTTGACATGGTTTGGAATTAAATTTTTTTTTCTTAGATTGAATGCAACGGAAAGCGAAAAAACATATATCTTTCTAATTTATTCAAGTTATGGAATAGGATATGTCGATTCATGAATGTCCCAAGCATAATAGGATATATGTGAATGCAACAGAAAAGAACCAGATTTGAACTCGGGTTACTGATTTCACTTTTCGTCTAAGCATACAAAAATATGGATAAAAAATCGATTGCTGACAAAAATTCAATACGATTTACGAGTAGAAATTAAGTACTTAAAAAGTTAAAAAAAAATTTGGACCCCTGAAATATAATAAATATTAATGTTTTGTGACATAATTAAAATTCCTTATTGCTTTGAATCGCAGAAGAATGATAATAATTGTTTGTATCAACAATATTGTCTTAAATAATAGAAATTTACTGCCATTGGTTTTTAACACAGTAATCGGATATATAATACGATAAAGCATAATAAAATAACATCACCAGCCTAATATATATGAAATCATCTATTATATCGACTATAAAGTAATGAATATTTTAATATCATAAGAAAACTTAGCACACGAGATCATTCGAATATAACCTTGAATGGTATTTACATTATTCGGAATATTGTCCTCATCTTTGTTGTCATTTGTACGACGTTTCCGCTATCTTCAGGTGCTAGGAAATTTCGAACCTAACTCTTTATTACAATCACTGTGGATTATGATTCTTATTCATTGCCTCAATTGGTAGTCATGTGCTACTTTTTTCTAACCTTGCAAATTACTGGTTCACCACTGCTGCAGCCTGTTATTGAACCCATAACTCTAAGAGTCAAATCAGGAACTAACCAACGTCGATATCCTCTGGGTCATGCGTCCTTAAGGACACGCAGGGTTAGAGGGAGATAACACAAGTCTTTCAATCACGGCAATACGCATGGATTGAGCATTATTTACTCCAGTGATTGTAATAAAATGTTCTGTTCGAAATGCCTAACACCTGAAGATGGCCGGAGCGTACAACGGCAGAAACGTTGTGCAAATGGCAACAAAAATGAGGACAATAGTCCGAATAATGTAAATACTCTAAATACTATCTCATTTCAGACATATAGACATAAACTTGTATGTCAAATAGAAAAAGTGTCGTGAGTCTTGATAAATAATTATCTCCCTTAATTTTTCTTTCATATCCGTCTAACATTCGCCACTTGCCTTGAATATTGTTGCCGCATACAGTACAGTATTATTGCTGAATACTTAAAGATTTTCAATAAAATACAAAGAAGAATCAGCAATATTATTAATCTTGAATTTACATCTCGGTATCGGTCACATTACTACCGCCGTGACGTAAGTTATGTTTGCTTTTCTATAAATATTTTCATGGTAACTGTTTGGACGAACGGCTCACTATCGTATCTAGTCTTTATGCATTTAATTGCAATCCTAGATTGTTGGCAAGATCTCATCAATTTACATTTGAATTCGATATATGTAGCCGTAAGTTCTATGTTAGTAAATGTATTTGCTCGCAATTTTTGATGATAGAACTTACTTTCGTCTACCTACTTTTCAGCAGAGCTTAATATTCTAACATTTCAAAGCAAAGTTAATCTTTATCTACTGTCTTCTTAAATGCACATATATTGGTCCCAGTCCGTAATAATGGTTCTCTATTTGTTTTGTTACTATTTCACACACAGGAACCTCTTATTGATTTTACTGCCTTGTATGGTGTGATACAATTTTTGAACCATATGATTAGACTGCTCAACTTATCGGCACATAGTGAGTCACCATTGTAACTCTTATCTACATATATATTCTTATCAAACTTTGACACTCTGCAAAAAATCAGCATATTTTGGATTTCTCAATTTTAACTTTGGCCATGTCAGGAAAATATAATTTTTAGATGGAACTAAAATAAAGATGAATTACGGCTTTTCCTTAGATACAACTAATTACTAACGGTTATGACATGTTGTTTAGAAGGTCGTCAACTGCAATCTTACGAACACTTTATCGGAACATTGTCGGAACACTCTTTTTCAGTTCTTTTTTCATAACGTCTTGCCTATTTCATTTGCGTTAACGGAAATGTCTGTTTTGTTCTACGACATGCCCTTTTAATATTTTTTTTAAAATTTGTATTTCACTTCTTAGTATTCAAACTCTAATCTTTATGGTAATTTCGTCACATATATATGTATATATTTTGTTTCGTGTCAACCACAATATTTTCCACACGTTTCCTTTTTCGAGTAATCATACTTGTACGTTTGACAAATATGTGGAATGTTCGGACCTCAGAAACATTATACAGTACCTGCATAGATTTTCTCTTTGCGGTCCGTTCTTCAAATTTTTTTTTAACTGATTCTAATGCCTTCTGTGTTAGCATATAAATCATTTTTCCAATTCGTGGACTTATTCCCACATCACTTTTCCATTTTTATATTCCCTGAAAAACATTTTTTGCCAATAATGAAACTTTTGTGCTTTATTTGTTATCATTTCTTATTCTTTTCGACATGGTAACAACTTGCCGAATACCGATTAAATTTTTATTGCGAACATCAATTCTGCCGGTGACATTTCTCCCGGTGTAATGTGATTCGAAGTTATCCGTTATAATCTCAAGAATTTTCTTAGCACTACTTCAATACAGTCATTCTTTCTCTCTTTTACATTCTTCTTAAACCTGTATTTGCAAATACGCCTCAGAAAGATCAACCTTCGATAAAGTTTTCCTTCATTTAATTTCGCAGTAGGATTATCTGGACTTGGTAATGTGTAGTTATGTTATTCTAAACAATTGTTTAACTCAGTGGAAAAATCAGCATAAACACGAATTTCGCTATTTATTTTTTGCTTATACTGCTTGTGTTGCCCATTTTGAATAAACATTTATTACAATTACACTCAGTTTTCTAGTCAGTCTTGTTCTTATTGACTACTTCTAACGATAAACTACGTTTTGATTTAAAAACTGGCGTCAACACTTTTTTCACTTGAAATTTTGCTTTAGCTTTTTAACACCAAACCAAATACCCAGCAGAACATCACGAAAATATTTCATTATTTCTTTAAATGTTCCCTTTTGATTTTTTTAAAACTGATCACTCGTCCACTAACATTTTTGTTCAAGAAATATTTATATGCAAATGCTCGTAACTGAAGGGCGGTACTGAAAAAGCTTGCTGCATTTTTAACACATAAGCCATAGCATTTACACACTTGTTACGAAAGTAAATATTGCAAGTCATTTCCTCAATAACAAATAATTTCTCATCCGACACGCCACATTTGATTTTTGATGTTCTTTTTAATATAGGTATTTTATTTGCTTTCCTTAAGACTTCCTTGATAATCGTAATATTAACAGTGACTAGTTGCATTTTTACATCTACATTATCAGTTTTCAAAAATTCATTTTTCTTGATTCGCTGAAATTATTTTTTTGTTTGAACGCTTCGTATAAAATTTTATCTGTAAGAACATTTGCTTGATTTTGTTTTACAGTGCGACTTCTATGTTCTACTTATAAACACATGCAAAATTTTAAATTTTTAAGGGAACAGTTGTCTCTGAGAAATAAGCCACCAAACTTACAAAATGGATTAATTTGTCTTTTTATGAATATTTTTTGAGTTTGTGTGCATACGCATTCTTATTCTTCAATTTCTTTTTTTTTTTTTGCGTCTCAGATATAACCAGCATCAGAACGCTACTCGAAGTTCACTCCTTTCACTCGACAGATACGCAAAAGACAACTTTTTGCCAAATTCTGATGGAGGAATTCGTCGCATTTTCGTCCCGATAATGATTTTAACCTGATCTTAAATTTAAAAAATTAACTGTACAGAGTGTACTACTCGTCTTCACGTCATCCATATCATGTCTCTCATAACGCCTTGTAAGCGTAACAGTTTGCTCAGCTTTATCAACTGCTTTACCAAATTGCTAGAAAAGAATGGCCTTAAAAACAAACACGTTTCCGCGTAGCATGAAAACAATAGTTATTTCAATAAACTTTTACAACGGGATAATGATCTTACATTCGAAAAAAGCATAACAAAATGTATGTAGACCTTTTGTTATGCTTTTTTTCAAATTTTTTCGACTTAGTGTAGCAGAAGCAGTTGGGTGAATTTCCCAAACCCACCGATAAAAGTTTTTATCAACTCAGAAAACATTTCACATCACAAGGCAGGTTAGTGACGTCTCCTAATTAGAGAGGTATTTCAACTCAGACTTCAGGCCTCCTTGCTTCGTTATATGAATATATTCAATCAGATAACCTTTAACGGGGCCGCTTATTAACACATGATACAATGCCTAATAGGGCATTGCCTGTGCGTTGGACAGAACCGAAGGTATTATCGTTTTCTCAGCTGAATCTCTTTCCGTAGAGTTGGCACAAGCATTCTCTCAATCTGTCTTCCGTCAACAGAGACTCGAATGAGTACAAATCTTCCCTAAACTTTTTGTTTTTCTCAGCCGAGTTCTTAGCCTATAAACTGGTCCTGACTAAGTAGTTCTTTGCTCGAAAACAGAGAGTTTTTCTGACAGGTTCGCCTCTAATACTGGGTATTTACCTCGAGTCTCCTACCACCACCAATGAGACGTCGTGTGAAACATGGTTTGACTTTACGTGGGATACCCGAACGAATTCATTCGGGATAAGAGTCAAAATTTGCCCATTCCCCGCATATACGAGATTGAGCAATGAGATTGTTGTTACTTCTCAGCCGCATCTCCAACATTTTTGCAATTTTGCAAGAAACGCTGCTAATTCTGACCATTAAAGGATCGTCTTGCTTTAATTGGTCTTTGTATAGACATTGTCGACGCTGTCATTTTTGTTCTGTTGCTTATTTTCTTTTTGTTTCGTGAAGCGTGTCCATCTCGGGTAACTGTTATATTGAACGATATATTTTTAACATGAAAACAAAATATGATTTCTTTAATGCCAGAAGCAATCAGTATATCACAAATGTCATTATCGGTCTCAAAATATGAAGGGACGTGTTTAATTAAACGGTTCATTTACCACTGTTTTAGTTGTGAATTCTTTATCGTCGTTTTATTAAATTTCAATACATTGTTTGAAAAATGCTACTTCATCGCATCCCAACATTAAAAATATATAATAATTGATGTAAAACTGAAGGCAAGTGTATAACATAATAATTCAGATAATAATAATATATGTGGCAGAAGAGAGCATCAACAATTTCAATTGTAGTTGTAGCTCATGAATTGCTTGTAAATTTTACGATATTTGAAGAGATTCCTTTCATGGAATTCATGCTAGAAAAAGCCTTAATGAAATAAAAAAATCCCATGAATTGCTTGTAAATTTTACGATATTTGAAGAGATCCCTTTCATGGAATTCATGCTAGAAAAAGCCTTAATGAAATAAAAAAATCCCATGAATTGCTTGTAAATTTTACGATATTTGAAGAGATTCCTTTCATGGAATTCATGCTAGAAAAAGCCTTAATGAAATTAAAAAAAAATGTACTCACAATTAGTACCAATATTTTACGAAGAGTTTTATATATTTATTTTTTCTCAAAAATGACTGGCTGGAAAATATCATAAAGCGTATTTTGATCTTAGGTCTCTGGTTGGGCCTTGGAAAGAACTTAGTATTAACCAGAAATCAAAAGAAAATTATTACTACTACTACTACTACTAATAATAATAATAATGTTTTGCAATACGTCTCTGCTAGGTCGCCTAGACTAAATGATGACTATACAGAATTTCATAAAATGAAACTTTCTTCTTTCCTATGAAACACGAACAAACTGTGTTTTAACTGTAAAATTCTAAACTGGTTGAACTAAAGAATAGAGTTCATGTTTACCTTTGCCGTGCAAATGGCGATAAAGCAGTGATGGGCTTGCGATTTTACGTTTGTATGAAAGCGACTTCAGAAAAAAATGTGCGGATTTATCAAATACGTGTCACCGCATATTGTGAGACTTTCAGATGAATTGACGCTTTTAAAATGTACGTTGTGAACACTAACAGATGAAACCATCGTAGACTTCCCAGGAGTAAGATAAAATGTAAACGATGTTTATATTTTTAAAAGGCGACGGGGAAAATTGCCGCTTGATTTGATAGTTCGAACGAAAATGTGCTTTAATTCACTTAAAGAAGCAAGAATTCAGTGAATTATCGAAAATGCCTAATTATGAGAATGTGTAAGACGTCGCCTCGAGTGGAAAAGTGTCAAATTCGTTTTTCTATGGCATTAAGAAATAGAAGGTAAGTGCGAAATACAATAATGTTTCGAATTGAGAAACGTTTTGCTATTTCTGATTACTTTATTGGATGTAATGTATGTCATTTCAACTTCACTTAAATGTAAAGAAAATGTGTCCACAGCTCTTGTCTGCTAAATTATTTTTCAATTTGACTTTTAAACTTCTACTCCTGTTTAGTAAATTGGAAGACAAAATGTAAAAAGTTTGCTTGTGACGTGTTTCAACAGTTAGCACTTCCTCAGACATCAGTGAAGTCATAACACCGTCAACAAAAACAGTCCGATGAAGTTTTATCTGATGAAACACGTCACCAATATACTGTTTGCAATTTTCCCTACAATTTCCTCAGTTCTCTTTATATATAAAAATATATATCGTTATCACATTGATGTGTAAATGAGACATTTTTGTTAACACATTATTTTTAATCGATACACATATTTGCGTAGATATTCTGTTTTTAATCAAACAAATATTTATTTTTTGCAGACTTGATTATTTTCGATAAATTTTGTACGAGAATATGCGCCATTCGGCAGAAATCAAACCTACGATTCTTATAAACATAGGCGAAGACATCAATTGATCTGGTGCGTCTTAGATACTCGACCACGAATGATACTACAGACTAAACGAAGTAAAATTATGCCTATATAACACAATTTCGATTCTAGGCAAATTACTATCTCTACTCTGAAATGTATCGTCATGTCAACAAATGTAAACATACAATGGTATTGAAAATCCCTAAGATTAATGAAGTGTTTTTAATAATAGACATATTGAAAGTATTTGTTTGAAAATTATTTTTATTTGATATTCTGTTTTTAATCAAAGAGTTTGTTCATATATTTATTTCCAACGATTCGATTATTTACAATAAATGTGCGTTATTTTGCTGGATACGAACTTTCAACAACTATCAACATAAATGACGCACATCTTCGTACACCGGCCGGATTATTTATACTAAAAAATATGCTGTTGGATTAAAAACAGAATATCTACTCAAATACGAGTATCGATTAAAATAATGTTCAAACAAATAATTTCAATGTATAGATTGGTAAAAACCTTTCATTAACCTTCATATATATATATATATATATATATATATATATATATACGCACTAAAAAGCCTGCCTTCTTTTACCTGACGCTCGTCAGTCGGCTATTCTAGGGGTAGATTCGGTCTGGGTTTCAATCCTGGGTTAGGAAGCGATCGTAGTCTAAGCCGTAGGGATGAGCTGTGATACAGCGAAACAGATCTGCGGATGCTTATATATATATATATATATATATATATATATATATATATAATATTACACAATAGGTACTTGTGTTAACAAAATTAGTCTTCATATAGCAGGGCTAAAATTATTATTAATATTAATAGTAATATATAGACGGACGCATCTGTAGTCGCATTCAACGCCAGTAAATGCGGAGTAATTAACTCTTAATAGACAGAACGCGTCACAAGTAAACTTTTTTCTCGTTTTGTTTTACAATTTCCTCAATAATGTCTTTGATATATAAATATAAATATCATTATTTCATATATATATATATATATATATATATATATATATATTAAAAAGAAATAGGGGCTGTTCCAACGAGAAAAATCGTATAGAAGAAAATCGTGCGAGAAGCCGTGAACGCTTTCTTTGAAGTGTAGATTAATTATGGTAATTATTATCAATATTGCTTGCTTTTTGTATGATACATTACGCTTCCATGATTGTATTCTCTTGCATATGAACTTTATGACTGCTTACCAATTTTTGCACGCAGAAAACGTACCGCATCTCGATATGTAAATTCTAAAGTTTATACGCTTGAAGATACAGCTTCAGACTCGAAACGCGTGTAGCGATAGAAATATTATTATGGACATTTAATATCTCATGCAAAATGCAAGTTATATCAATAATAATAAGAATAATAAATCTACACTTGATGCTAAACTTTCACGGCTTCTGTCAATTTTTTCTTCCATAAGTATCTATATACAAAATCGAAGAAAGTGTGCACGTATTAAAAATTAGCACTTGATATAGGAAGTTATTATTAACTATATATATATATATATATGTATATACATGGCCACTACGAGAACATTGTGTTTTATTTAAGGAACAAAAACAAATGCTTTTAACACAACATTAAAAATCTAACTTGCAGTTGCATAAAAACAGCAGAGACTGACATGTCTACTCACAAAGATCAATGTCAACTCCGGTGGCAAATGCTGTTAGTGGCGATAGGTGATGAGGCCAGCGTATCTAACGTTTTTTAACATGTCTGTATATATATATATATATATATATATATATATATATATATATATATCTTTAAATACTACTGACAAGATACTTCCAATAACCTTTTTATTCAGTTTTTCTTATGTTCGTTCGTGTGTTTTCATTTCTGGAAGAAAAGTGTGTAAAAACTTCCCGAACTTTTGCATACCCGAGTGCTTTCTGCAATTCTTTTAGTCATTATCAAATATTATCAAACAAGCGAATGTTGTTGTTTCCATGTTTTATCTGAATTTATTGAAATTTAATATTTTCCAAACACCGTTAGATGTTTGTCGCCGTGGTCATAGTAAACGTTACTGGGCGTTTGCATAATTCTTTTTATCATTAGATCTACCGTCATTTATAAAAAATATCATATTAAATTTTCTAATAGAATATTGCAGATATTCTAATATAGTAGGTTTCCGTGTGTGTTTAAATGAGTCTCCATTGAACTATCGTCTGACAAGTGTAACGTGAGCCGTCTATACAGCCGCTTAGTAGCATGACTAATTTAATCAATTATGAGTTTGTTTTCATCAAGGACATATTTCCTTAAGTTTACAAGTGAACTTGTAAATAAAATTAGTTCTCTATAACTTGGTTTTTGCAGGTGTGTTGTTATTGCTGATGATAGGGTAAGCTCATTCAAATTGGTTGTAGCAAAGAATTAATTTAATTTTCTTAGTTTGGTTCAATGGGTTTGTGTATTTCTTTATGATATTACTAAAAGGAAATTAGTCTTGACGTGTATTTCGCTTTTATAGAAAAAGTTAATCACATTGTTTTATCGGCATTTTAGTATTTCTATTAGTAAAGAAAACTATTGTACAAACAAAATAAAAAAAATAAAAAAAAGCTTAAACACAGTACCTTGAAAATATTTTTAGAGACACGTGTATAAAAAAGATTGCTGCTCAAATACAGCCCCCCCCCCGAACTCAAAATGCCCTGCTACAGGACGGGAATACTGTAATCAAGCAGGTAAAGAAATTTCAATACCTGTAATGTGTTCTAACAAAAGACGGAAAGTGCGACACAGAGATCCGAAGGCGTATTGGCATGGAAAAGGACTCATTTCAGAAGCTGAGTAGAATAGTTAGAGGTGAGAAAATTTCGATGAAAACCAAGAAGCAATTACTGGATTGTTATGCTGTGTCTATCTTTCAATATGACCACGAATGCTAGACAATCTGTAAATTATGAAAGAGAAACTTTATGTGTAGTTCTACAGAAAGATGCTGAGGACATCATGGACCGAGCATGTGAGCAACAATAAATTTTTGGAGAGAATGAAAACGAAAATGAATCTTATATTTAACATAAGAAAAAAAGCTCTGTGTTTTGATTACCGATTTTTAGCCATTATCAATTACATCAGAGATGTAAAACTGTGGCTCTTGATCCTGGTTTTCGAGATAAATAAAATGGGTCGCAAAATATTATTTTCAAATATTATATAAATTACCTTTATTTCAGAATTTCTATTAAATGTATTTTTCTAAAATTAGTTATTTTATTTTCAAGCAAATACATATATTCAATTCCGATATATTAGGATGACTGTTTTCTCTAAAGATATTTATCGAATATTCAGGCTGGTAGATGAAACTAAATGAATATTATTTAATAAATAAACATGTTATCTACTCGAATAGTAATAACTCTAAAATAATATATATATATATATATATATATACACACAAAGAATCTCAAGGTAGCCAAAACCTACCGCGGTTTCACAATACGGCCCTGACGAGCTGTAGTGTGAAACCGCGGTAGGTTTTGGCTAGCTTGAGATTCTTTGTGTGTCTTTGCTCTACTTTTGCATTTCGTTTGTACTTTGTATCGAGCACTTTTTCTTTCTTTTTTTTTGTGGTTGGTTCCGTTTGGTTTTTTTTTTCTTTACTGCGGAGTATCGTATGTCTTGTCCTTATTCCGCGGATTTCTTTTTTTTCTCCCCTCTTATCCAACGCCTTAGTGCACCGGATTGTAACGGAATTAGGTTCTGTTTGTTAATGGTTTTTCTTAAGGTTTATCTTAGTATAAATTTAAAACTTAAATACTTGCAGAGTCTATTTAGTTATTATTTTGAATATATATATATATATATATATATATATATATATATATATGTACTTACAACAGTATAATGGAGTATATATAAATTTATACATATATATATATATATATATATATATACCACAGTACAGTGTATAATAGTAAAAACAGCCAAGTATTACAACGAAGGCAAAATATGTAGACTGTGCCCAGAAGAAAAGTTAGAGATTATGGTATTCCCAAACAAAGATGAACTATTGAATAAAAGAACTGAAATTATGAATAAGTGTAACCATCCTAAAATATAGCTCTTAGGTTCATACAACCATGGATGAAAATGCCATAATTCATTCTAATTTTTAAAATTACGCGTTCAAAAATTCCCTGCCACGTGAGTGTGAGCGTTAAGAACAAAACACCGTTATGTGTGTTCATTTAAAAACGGTAAACGGTAAAATCAGTTATTGCAAATCGCCTGAAGACACTACACATGGTAGAAAACTAGTTCGTGTAATAACTCGTATGCAAATGACAATATATATAGTTTAGATGCTAAGTAAATGAACCTATTAAACAGATTTTTTTTACCTTATTATACCTAAGTATATTCGGTGGGTTGCAACGCAAAATTGGGTTCTTTCTATGGCGCACACTAAAACAAATTCAAATCCATTGCATTACATAATCCGCAAAGCTAAGCCTATAACAATTGTCCTAGAACTGACCAGGTTTGAATTTTCTTATATTTGGTGATAGTACGGGAGCTTGTAATTCAATGGCATACGACAGTAAGCCATGGACATATTTAATATATGGAATGTTATCTATATCAATACTCATAACACTCGTTGAGAACACGCAATTGAATCTTCCTTTGCAAAACACAAAAACGTTTCAACTAACTGAGTTTGTAATATAAAAACAAGATAAAATGGAATGGCATCACTTATATGCTGGTTGTATTTGCAAAATAGGGAATATGTTTAATTAATCAAACTTTATTAAGTGTAGAAATCTCACTTACACACTATTGATCTTCTTGTATGTACCGTGTATCCTCAGGACGTAGGTGATCATTTATGTCCCCATCTGTCTACACATTATAAGCCTTAACACTCTTTCTTTTTTAACTCTTTAGTTTATACGGATAGGAAAAATATAACAATTAACTCTAAATTTGAACAGGCTAATATTATAAAGAACAGGAAAAATCATCTTGGGATTCAATTCCACAGAACAATTGATTCGTAGAAGATGTTCGAGCTGGTGAAATACGGAGGGAATATGGGTGTGTTACTAAAATGTAAATGGAATGGTTGGTCATAGACGTTCAGATTAGACCTGGCGCTAAAAAGGAAGTAGTTCGATCACTTTCCATGAAAATAGATATAATGCAGGCCACAACACGTTTTTTTTTTGTGTGTGTGTGTGTGTGTGTGTGTGTGTGAGAGAGAGAGAGAGAGAGAGAGAGAGAGAGAGAGAGAGGGTGGGGGGGAGAAAGAGATTGGTTGGCGGAAAAATAATTCCTCACCCACGAGCTTCAGGAGACGCTTTTGAACTTCCTCAAGATTGGAAAGTGAGATACGGACAGCTGTCGTCTGAATATCAAAACAATACTCCATTTTCGGGCTGAACTTGGTGGAGGATAGGATGTGGAGACATGTATTACTGGAGCGTTACAGACGTTGCTATGTTGCTTTACTTTAAAAATGAAGCAAAACAGCGTGTATCATACCAAATGAACTCGTGTAAATAGTTGGTCCAATATACTCAGTGAGTGATAGTAATGATACAGACATTTCTAAAAGCTACAAAAGAGAGGATTCATGTAATAATATTCTAGAATGTATTAATACGAAGTTGGAGTCCTGTTGAAGTATAATGTTAAATGTATGCATAGATCTGTGTACGAAATAGCTTGTGTAATTGAACATCTTATCAGCATGCTTAATCATAATTACTTTTTAGTGATGATATGTAAATACAATATATAATCATCCACAGACAGATCTGTTTCGCTGTAACACAGCTCATCAGTACAGTTAGCCATCCTTTTACTTAGAATTGAAACCCGAACGAATTGGCGATACTATCTCTGAGCTATGGGCGCTCGGTAGAACGTGGTAGAATTTAGAGTATGATGTATCATACGCCAGGAGTTTGAGTACTCTAATTCATTACTGAATGAGCGATGCGTATATATATAAACAGTTTCCACTTCGGCTATATGCGTGACTCTTCAGAAAGGAATTGAGTCCTCTCGGTGAGTGGCGTCTGTATACACTGATTATATACAAGACGTTAAAATTTCACGTCTCTGATGCCATGTGCCGATGGCTTAGGGCGTAGAGACTCCGACTGACACTAAATCGATCGAGTTTCGTTCCGGCCAGAAGCAAGTGGATATGTCTCGCCACACTGATGAGCTGTGATGCAGCAAAACTGACTTGTATGTGGATGACTAATATTATTAAATATAAATGGGTAACAATCGAACGACCCACAAGGAGGATGTTATTATTTTTCGATTTAAAATATACTCAGTGAGTGATAATAATGATACAGACATTTCTAAAAGCTAAAAAGGACCGGAGTTCATGTAGATCCATGATGGCTCACTTCCGAAGCATATGAATGTAAGATATTTCGATTAATTGTCTTTTTTCCACAATACATGAAATTGATTATTTTTTCTTTCTTCATTGTAAACTCATGAGCTTTTAATTTCAAAAGCTACTCGGTAATCAACCATTACATCAATTAACAAAAGTTTTTTCAACAAATTTACATTAGTGATTATCTTCAACCATTTACTGAAAATGTTTAAAGAAAAATGTTTTAACTCAAGGAAATGAATTGAGTGGAAAGGCCCTTGTGTATTTATAACGGGTTTTGTTTTCATGTAACGCTTATAAAGATATCGTTGCGTTTTTCTTACTATTATGCATCCGACAAAAGGTGACCCTTAGTTTACGGGGCGTGACTCGTCGTACACAGCAGGTCCGATGATTAAATATCTAAATGAATTTCTTAAATAATTTTTTCAGCCAAAGATAACACGAGTATAAGGGATACACTTGAAATATAGATATACCCTCTCACTGTACACTTGATTCTACTTCCCTGGATTAATTCACGAAATGATGACTAATTCTAACGGAAAGACCTCTTAGCGCGTAGCACTTCAGTTATCATTTGTCGAAGAAAATAACAGCAGTTAGAAAAATTAGAAATTAAATAAAGGGAATTATTTGTGAGGAATATTTTTAAGTTCCATCGAAAAGTTCCATCGAAAATGAGTAGTAATAATTATTTTATGCTCTGTGTACCTCAAACGGAGATCATAGCTCTCCACCGTATCCTATCTTTTGAAGCTCTAACCAAATATTTGACTTCATATAAATCTAACTGTTGTCTCTTTATATAACTCTAAATTCCTGTTCTATCTTCCTAATTCAGTAGGGTTATTCGATGTGTTTTTCTCTCGATCTTGCTATAAATGTACGTGTGTCGAATTCCTGCTTATTTTAACCTACGCTTTCTAATTCTTAACACGAGTGTCATTTTTGTTCAAATTTTTTCCAAAATATACTTCGTATTACTTATGTTTTCATAATGGTAATCCGAGCATCTTTCTGTAGAAACATATTTTGTTGTGCCCCCACGTATATTCTCCGCATTCATGGCATTTTAGAACATCAATTGCGTTTGTAGATTCGCAGTTCAGTTTTGTTTTCATTTCGAATGTAGATGTATTTTCGAATTTTGAAGTGGCTGATTCCACATACGTTTTGTTGCATATTGTGATTCTAGTGTTGTGTGTTACTCTGATTTTAATGGGGTTAGTATGCTTTTCAAATTTTAGAGTTGGCGTTTGTTTTTAATTATTTTATTTGTCTTTAGGATGTCTTTTATTTTATCATTTTTGTTGAGTAATTATCGTTGTCCTTTTATCTTTGTAAATAATTATGTGCTGTTTTTGTTGTGTGTAGAGACATAGGCAAGAATGTTTTTCCTTTTTCATAATGTTTTTTTCTTATATATAGTTTCCGGATAGATTCTAATGCCATTTCTCCTATTAGGTAGAAACCTCCTGGTTATGGAGTAGTGAGGAGTATCCTCGTATTTGTAGTGCTTTTCGTAGTGCCTCTAAGCGAATTTTACGAAGGGCTTTGTAATTTACTATTGGGCGATTTCTTGGTGCTAGGGAGTAGGGAATGGATTTTAGACAATTTTTGGGGTGATGAAATGTGAAATGAAGGTGTTGTTGAGTGTCTATGGGTTTATAGTATATGTCTATGATGCTATGATTGTCTTTGGTTTTTATGAATATGTATATGAATGGCAATTAATTATACCTTTATTCTAGTGTGAACTTAATTTCGATTTGCACGTTTGCGAGTAGATTGTGTAGTTTATTTTGTTACCCCATGTTGGTCTCCACAAGAAAAAACAATCATCTAGATAACATTTCAATGAACAAATGAATTCCTTTTTTTATGTCTTCTACATATTTGTGTCCTATTTGGTTTTATAGGTTTTCTTCTAGATTTGCTAGTGTGAGTGTGGCATATGTTGGTACCATTTTTGTCCTAATCGCGGTACCTGTAGTTTGAATACAATTTTCGTCGTTAAATTGGAATTAATTTTTCTCTAAAATTAGTGATGTACTCTGTATAATAAATTCTTTTGTGAAGCACGTAAGAATTATTACTGGATGTTTTTAATCGAAAATAATGACCTGTTTACATAGTTAATCGGGAATGTTGCTGTACAGGCTGTTCACATCAAATAAAATTATAAGTGTCTTTGGGTTTAATTTTATTGGTATGAATCTTATGAAAAGCATTTTGTCTCTGATGTAGCTTTTTTATTTTTGAGGTGCATGGTTGTAATACTTTATCTATTAGGTTATTCAGGTTGCTGGACCTATATCAATGGGTCGGAATGTAAAATCACTAAGATTTAGAGTGTGAATATAATCAAATTTTTGTTTCTGCTTTAACTGTGTTTTATTTAAGTATCTTTCGGACACCGTAAAAATTACTGTTACATCTTTAAATAAAATCTGTAAGAATTTTTTTCTTTTCTCTTTACTATTTTACTGTGTGTAAGACAGTGTTCTGTTTTATTTTTGATTCAATTTTTTCATCTATATTATGGTTGGTTAATCTGTAGTTATTTTTTCACCGAACATATCTTCAATATTTGTTTTGTGTTAAGCTTATCCATGAAGACTACAGCACTGGCCTTGTCTGCTTCCTTTATTATTGTCATTGTTCTAACGAATGTTTTGCAATCCTTTATTTTTCCTTGCGATTGTTATGGGGCGTGTGGTTGTTTTAAAAATCTGTGTCCAAGAGCTTTTCAAAGAATATGTTTATTTCATTTAAAGTATTATTCTTATTTGGAAAATATTTAGATTTGTTATTTTACTATTGATCTGTCGTTAGTATTGTTGTTGTTACGTAATGTTTCTATGTGTGTAAATTTTTGTTTGGATTCTCTAAGGTCCGTGATGTTAATTTTTGTTGTGGGACAGAATTTTAGACTTAACTTTACAGGGTTTATTTCCTTTGCTTTAGAAGAACACGAAGAAAGATTAATAATAATAGGTTTCTGTTTTTTAATTGGTCTTTTCTTTCGGATTTATGCTTAAAAATTAATTAATTTAATTTATGCTTTAAAATGCAATAAATGTGCAAAAATATACGTGGGGCGACACAATGTCTGAATAAAAGATTAGATCTGCAAAAAAGTAACATTAAACTAGATAATAACAGGAAAGTGTACGTTTTCAGCACTGCCACAAATGTAGTGAACGTCCTCCTAAAGGGAAACGATTTTTTTGTTTATATTTCTTCACGTTAATTCTTCTTATACTCATTTTACTTTGTCTAAACAGATAAAAGCACTCGGGTGTATTAATTATCATTTGCTCGTACTTTATCGATAATCACAAAATACTGTATAATTACATTAAGATAATGAACGATAAAACTCCATTCAAATTTTCAACATTTTTTACTCAAAATCATAACTCAATATTTACATTTTCTTAGCTGATCTTGCATGGATAGAAGTTTATTTCATTATTATAGAATTACTCTTTGAACAAGCAAATTATTATGAATTTATATCAGTAATATATAAAGTAGATATTGTTTTATCACTTTTGTTATCAG
This sequence comes from Ascarosepion bandense, assembly GCA_037127315.1. NCBI lineage: Eukaryota > Metazoa > Mollusca > Cephalopoda > Sepiida > Sepiidae > Ascarosepion > Ascarosepion bandense. The sequence continues at coordinate 5,823,308 of JBBBDQ010000256.1, read as the reverse complement.
ATTATTTGATAACATGAGTATTTTACTGTGCATTATTGGTTATAGAACCGAGTCAGAAGTGATATTTTTAAAGTTCCTCATTTTAGAATTATAGTATAAGTCAACAACCAATTTTTAGCGGGTATTTTTTAGGATATAAATGTCGTCATATACGCTGAAATATACGGTAATTCATTTCTTTCACTTGTTTTGCAGTGTAACTGTAGACTGTGTCTATTCAATAAATCGCTAATATTAATAAAGCATGATATTCTTTTTTCGAAATTCACAAAATTGTGAAGAATTAGATGAAAAGTTAGTTTTTTTTTCCGATCTTAACAGAGAATCATATTTGGCTTCAGTTTGTTCGAGAAAAGTTTTGCAGATAACAGGATCTAAGTCGTAGACAGATTTAATGTGTATTTTACAGATTTCATACTGCCCTAAAGGGTGGATATAAACGAATATGTTTAAGCTGCATAGCGTCTCATGTAGAGATAACAGTGAACTCAGACATGATCTAATATTTGGCCTAACCAGCAGGATAGAAATACTTAAAAGATTCATAAAGATTTATACTTAAAATGAAGTAAATCACTATATTTCACTTTATGTTAGGCTTGCGATAAAAATTATAACACAAGACATGAAATCTAACTAACGATTTAAAATCTCCAATATTTCGTCAGTTACTCACAGTCAGTCTGCGACAGGATTCTTTCCGTTACACCTTAATCCAACCCATGGGACTTGCTTACCGTGACTGAATGTTTTCACTATTGTTGTTTATGTACACCCAATCTGATTAAACCCATATCTGATTTAGATGATAGGCGAGGTAAATCTGCATTTCGTTCCTCTGGCTGATTCTTGATGAACATTCACGGATTTAATTTTGACAGCCGGATGAGAAATGTGTTTCCAGTGTGGTTTTCAATATAATAACGCATTAAAATCAACGAGTAAGGGTTATTGTGGTGTTTGATAGAGCAATATTCTTTATGCATCATTATTTTGGCATATCAGGTTCGTGAGTGTTGCTTGGATATTCAGCGTTTGTGAAGAGCATAATCGTGGGTTGAAAATGTTATCAAATAGACAATTCCTCCTTTCGTCATAAGGCATAGTAACTATTATATCGTAATTCTGTAAGAGTGGCTAAATTATAGCCTAAGAGAGAAAGCATGCGTCAACCAGTGGGTTTTATAGTGGGTTATCCGTTCTAGTGAAGCATAGTTGTGTGTTGAAACAGATTAACAGAATTTGGGCTCGTTGGTAGATAGTGCATTATAAGGAGGGTATAAACAAGAAAATCAAATTGAGTATAGAAACAACATTTATATATACACAGATATCAATTAAGTTTTTTTTACAAATAAACTCATGTTTTAGGATGGGTTCAAAGGACGTTAAAATGTTCAAAGCAGTCAATGCCGAAAAGAGAATTTGTGCGTATGTATGTGTGAGCGTTTGTCAGTTAAGAATGTCCTTGATGTCTCCGCTCCGTTGGTTGAGTAAGTAGCTCAGGGGACAGCGAAGAAGAAGGTGAGGGAAAGGCGAGGCGAGCATGGTGTGATCGCTTGACGAAGTCAAGGGACGTACTACTTATGCTCGTACTTTCTTAACTGGCGATGCTCTCTGTGTCGGCTTTTTATTTCGTCGTTGTGGTTCCCAACTAGTCATTTGGGAATTGAAACCCGTATTTAATTCTAGGCTTCCCACTGGACGATAAACAAAATTCATATAGGCTCGATGGAAGGAATTTGATATTTATTAATATTTTGTTTTCTGCCGGAACATCTGCGTGGAGCCGGGTGCGCAAAGACCAGTTTCGTTCATTTAATTTCTGGGTCACTGAGGGTAAACATCTGGTCACTCGCTTTGTATCACCACAAGTATTAAACACACCATTGAGTCGTAATTGTTCTGGTGAAGCCTATTTGCTAACCAGTGCTCAGCATAAAAAATGATCAAAATAAAATAATTCCAAATTTTTAGTAATTGGTTTTAGTCAATGTTTCTGGGACAAAACAAATATAAGGGTATTACATCAACTTGGACTGATTTGAAAATGTGAATTAATATTTATCGTTTAATATTTTTCTCGATTTTTATCAGATGTAACAACTTCAGTATATGGCAATTTCAACTATGGAGTGATAAACAATCGAAAAACGAGTTAAAATTATCAAAATCTATTAAGACAAATGACATTTAAACAGAAAACCATTTCAGGTATTTTACGTGGTTTTGGTTGACATAATCGATAAACCGAGGGTGAAATTGGGAAAATGGTTCATAAATTCAAACAAACTGGGCCAGTAGTAAACGTAAAATATCACTATATCATCTTTTTTAACAGGTCAGTAGAGCGGAAGAATGTGGCCGAGAATTTAGACACAATTCGTCATCGCGTGCACAACAAGTTTACATCGAATTTATCAAAACTTTTCTCTCTAGACGCTTACAAATTTAAATTGACACAAGAAATGAAACTTGATGACCATTTGTACTGCTATAAATTTGTCAATATGGTGCTCGATCAAAGACAAGACATGTTAGTGAGATCGATGAGCTATGAAGAGATGTAATAAAAAATTTTGAACATTGCGTGGATATTTAGGCAATTTTATTTTACACCAATAATTGGCATGACTTAAATATTATTATCCAATAGTGAAATCAGTCAAACTGCACTAATACCACTTTTTTTTACTGCTAACTTCGAGTCGTCTTTATGGAACGAACTTTTGTAGAAGGGGGGAACATGTGTAATTTTTTAAACCAAATATCTATGCCCACTTAAGTAGTTTAAATTTAAACCTTTACAAAATTAATTCTTAACAGATTTTAAGAATATCAATTGCTAAATAATTATTAAAATAAAAGTCTTATTAAAAGGTAACAAACCTACTTTTTCGATGATTAAAAAGTATTATTGGAAAATGTTCAGGAGATTGCATTTCGGTCCATAAAGTTTTCCAGTGCACCCAGTTAATGGTCTATCTTCTTGCAATTAACAAAGATTTCAGGATCGTCAAATGAAGTGACGAATGTGTACATTTAAGATTGTAATAAGCTTCTTTGAGAAAATATTTTGGTTTAAAGAGAGAGAACATGTAACTTTTAATAAAAGACAACTCTACAGTGAAGTGATATAACTAAAATTGGCTTTAACTTGCCTGTTAATAAATCAGACGTCACTCGACACAGGGAGATAATTTCTACGTCACAAATTAGAAAACGTCACAGCCCACAGCATTCAGATTATCAGACGGCTAAGGTACTCTCAAAAGTCTAATACAGCTATTTGAAAATGTTCTGGTACAAATAAAGTTATCAAGGCAGTGTTTACAAGTTAGAAACAAATATATTGTTTAATAAATAAACAGTATATACTCAAATATGCATATCGATTAAAATAACTTTTGAAGCGATAAAAATTGTTTGAATTAATACTGCCATTACTTCTTTGGATAAGAAACTAAGCAGATACGAAAATCTATGATGACAAGTGCTTCATTTAAATACACATTTCTAAACTTACTAGATCATTAAATTCTTTTCGTGATCGAGTTAGTTAAGGCGTGTTAGATCTAACGACGTTTTTTCTTTGGTACAGGTGAATGCGGGTTTAAATTCTAAGGGAAAGCGCATATTTTTATAATACATTCAAGCAAGTTTGTTTGTTTTTGAGGCTTAGCGACCTATCAATCCTTATGGGATCATTTAAGATCAGAACCAATGATTTTGGGTAAGGTTATTTTATTTTTACAACATTTTTCTTTCACGATTCATTGAGATTTGTTTTTAAGAGCATGGTCCCCAAGTCCTACCCTGGAGGGAATGGACGGATTAATACCTTTCCCAAGGGTACCAGTGCTTAAGTGAATGCAGAGTATTTAAGTGGAATTCGAACTCGGCTCTTTCCGAGCCGATAATCATTGCATCCGTCAATATATGCATACAGCACCTGGTATTCCCAAGCAGTCACCCATCTGACCAGTAAGTACTGACCAGGCTCAAGTTTGCTTAACTTCGGTGATCGAGCGAGAACCGGTGTATTCAACGTGATAGGCCGTAAGCCTTCAAGCAAGTAGATGAAAAGAAATATATATAGTTTAATAAATAAACTGATTGTCTAATGAAATAAATATTAACTAAAGATCTCGTTTAATGTCATATATATATGTGTGTGTGCGTGTGTGTGTCTGTGAGAGAGAGAGAGAGAGAGAGAGAGAGAGAGAGAGATTGTGTGTGATTGTGTGCATGTTTGGTGTTGTTGAATTAAGGTGGTAAAATATTCTCCATACCGACGCCTTGTTTGCTAGTTGCCTGGCAAACAAAGGTGGAAATGTTTGCTAGACGCTGATGCATAGTGATACTCACGGTATCGTTTAGAAAATTTGAGTAACATCATGGCCGGGTATCGAAAATATATATATATAGTTCAACCCCCACTTAATTTAGAAGTAAAGACCAAAATAGGACAAGTATTTTTTTAAAAAATAGATAAACACTTTCAAAGATTTCAGAACTAAACAAAATTTTTAATACAAATACAATCAAGTTAAGTTATAGATGTACTAGTAATTTAGTAGTTTCATAAAAAATAACGCCAGAAATTTACATAGAATTGTACAAAACAAGATCACTAATAAAGAATGCAACTGCAGAGACAAAATAAATACTCACTTCAAGGACGTTGTAATACTAAGAAATCATTTACAAGGCAAATTTACATGACTTAAATCGCCAAAATAAAATATATTTGGTATCAACCAGGAAAAATTCCCAAATTTTCTACGTTTATGGTTATCATAGTGCATCCTCTTTTCATCACCACTCACGATACGATGCAAAAAAGCATTTGACACTTTTAAGACCAGGTGGTTTTATTACAAATCTACATTCAAAATAGAAAAACTGTACAAAATTGGCTAGCCAGGTGGGGAAATTGAAATCAAAATATGGAAAAGATCCAGACATAAAGTATAAATGAAAACAGTATAATGAAAACAGCTAAGCCTTACAACGATGGCAAAATATGTAGACTGGCAGGACGATAAGTTAGCGATTATGCTATCCCCAAACAAAAATGAACTATTGAATGAAAGACCAGAAATTATGACTAAGTGTAACCATACTAAAATTACCTATTTGCTTCATACAACTATGGATGAAAACGTAATAATTTCTTGTCATTATAAAAATTGGGCGTTAAAAAATTCCCCGTCACGTGAGTTTCAAAAATAACACCGTTACGAAAGCGTTTTTTTTTAAATAAGTAAACCGAAAAAGTAAGGTATTGAAAAACCAAATGGTATAAACCTAGGTCGAGTAATAACTCGTTTACAAATGAATAATATTAAAAAGTTTTACAATATAATTGTATTGAACACTTTTTAATACAAATGTGCACTGAAATTCGTGAGGACAAGTTAGCTAAGAAAACCTTATCAGAAAAATTGCCATAACAAAAGGGTAGATTGACATATAGATATGCTGCTGCTGTTTATTTTTTTAAGTTTATTTTTTATATCAAACAATTGATTCGGTTTTATTATTCCTATCGTATTCCTTAACATGATCAAATTTTCTTTCAAAATCAGTCAGCAAATATTTTTATGGTTATCACCGGAATACGAGTGTCAGAATGTTTTTTCTCAATGTAACGTATACGAGGAAAAGTAAAACATGATCTGTAATCTTATATATAAATATGTAATATCGAAAGTTCCGATTAATTATGTCTTACACTAAGACATTCTTATTATTTTGCCGTGTTTTAGAAACAGTTATTACATGACTTAGAGTTTCGTTGGAGTTTAAATGTTTGGAAGTTTCTCTTGATTGCATGGCAACGGCCTGAAATTCCACACACAACAAATCTGAAAATATGTGAATATTTTCCCAAACTACACACGCGTTTGGGGCATCTTAGAAATCGGTATCATACTCCGACACAAAGTTTGGACAGGTTTGTACAAACAAATTGTTTAAATTACAGAACAGAATCCTACTTCGGTATTTCTCCTCAACTTTGTCAGTCTATCTTTTGTCTTTAATTTGCCTGAATGTTTTAACAGGGGTAGTATTTTTCTATTGTAAATAATTTTTACGTTTAAATCTCGTTTCGACTTATACTAAGTTAAAACTTAAAATTTTATTATTATTATTGTAATTATTATTGGAGTAGATAGTACCCTCTATCACCCGGTTTTACACTCCATCCCTTCTATTGAGCAGGAGTGGAGGTGATCGCCTTGTTTCTTGCTTAGGAATGAGTTTCCTGTACACTCTCCTTCGACTTTGGTCGTGGTTTCCGGCTTTATATTTTCCAATCTTTCCACTTTTTCAATTGGAGTAGATAGACTGAACTATCGCCCGGTTCACACTCCACCCACGTCTATTGAACAGGTGTAGAGGCTCATCCCTTGTTCCCTGTTTAGGATGTGGTTTCCGGCTTTCTCTTTTCCAATCTTTTCACTTTTCCTTATTTTTTTGTTTCAATTGGAGTAGATAGACTGAACTATCGCCCGGTTCACACTCCACCCACGTCTATTGAACAGGTGTAGAGGATCATCCCTTGTTCCCTGTTTAGGATGTGGTTTCCGGCTTTCTCTTTTCCAATCTTTTCACTCTTACGTAGCCCCCTGGACACCAGTGGCCTTACCGCCTTGCCCGGGGTGATATGAGTAAAAAAAAAAAAAAAGGCTTTCATTCTCCATAAAGCAGGGTTACACATGCCAGCTAACACATTTTCATATGTATTCTCTCAATATGATTTTATACGAAAGATTTCCTTCTCAAATGTTGATTGGTTGATTGGAAAGTAATTTAGGCATAACACTCTTTGGGTTATTTAATGCCAAGATCTAAGTATTCTGAACAGTGTTGGATGGCTTCAAAAACATTTATTTCGTACGCAGTTGTATACTTTCAAATACAGATAAAATGCCTTATTGGTCATTTTGCATTAAAATATATTGTTGTTCACTTTACTATAAATAAATATTTACACTTATTTAAATTGACCTCATCTTTATGGCCATGTTTACGTTGTTAACTTAAAGTGAGATAACTGCATGGCAACCAGAAGTGTCATTGCTCATGGAATGAGAATAACGTACCCCAGTGATCATAATAAACGATTCAGTTCGAAATTCCTAGCTCCTGAAGGAGTAAATAGTGTAAATACTACGTTATGTCAGAAGTATAGACAAACAACAAATATGTATTTTTGGTTATTTTTCAAGTAAAATACATCGCTAATAGTAGATAGGTTGATAAGTGCTGCCACCCATATCCGGATAGAGCTTGAAACAACTGTAATTAAAAAGTATCTAATGTCACGCTCTTCAAATCATCTAATTTCACGATTAAAGATTTGCTGCCGAATATGGTTTATCGTCACACCCAACACATCGCAACAAATCGTCTTACTAAGGCTAAGAAGATTCATCTGCCTACTTGTTTCTTCTACTGGCTTCCTTAGATTTCTTTCTTCTGTCATAATCTTAAATAATATCAAAACAATAAGATTTATCACAGAAAGAATTTTTTTGCTTGATTTCTCCGTTAAATACTGGGTTTTATGCTAAATTCAAATCATAAATTGAACATACACAAGTATTCTAATAAATGCTAAGTGAGAAAAATTGATGTTGTACACAACTGGCTTCAATAAATACATTAGACATAATATTTTCTTTCACTACAAATTTATAAAAAGATCACCGTGAATCTTTTTCAGAATTTATGCAAATTTAAAATATTTGTCGACTGAGGATCATGCATTGCTTATAATAATGAAACCGGCGTGCGTTGTGAATAACGATTTGTTTACTTTTTCCCACGATTCTGACGTCATAAATCTTGAATTTGTTTTCGTTCCATATCTCAATACTTTTTTCAAAGAGACGCGATTCAAAGAAAGATTTTCATGCATTCAAATATTTCGCTTTTCTTTTCAATGATATGCACAATTTATTACATTCTTTTCTTCGTGGAATTAAGTTTGATTTAATTCAATGATTATGAACGTCAAAGAATAAAAACTTGAGGCAGTTTTTTCAAAGCATTTATTGCATTCACTATCTTGTCTTCGCTTGTTGTTGCCACGGAAACAAAATTCAACGACTATGCAAATATCAGCAAATGAAGAAATGGAAAATGATCGCTTATTGCACACGACAGATATTAACGGTTCTTTTTTAAAAAATCAGTTTATGTGTGAGGGATATTGGAAAAGTAAGACACAGCTAAATAAATGGAATGTACATTTTGAAATTTCTGAAGAAAAAATAGACGGAACAATTATCAAAAAGTGTCATTTTTCCAGCTCATAAGACAATTACTTTGAACGCATGATAAAAGCGGATAAGTTAGTAAATGAAAGCGAGATGAAAGGGCTAAAGATCATTTGTAAAAAGACAATATGTATGCTGGTCAGAAAGGAGAGCATAAAGAAATACAGAGGTTCGACGTCGAGGAATTGTGTGGATAGCCTCGAGAAAATGTAATACCTGAATCAGAACACGCGGTATCATAAAAATTTGCGTGTCAAATGTTTAATCAAATATTAAGAAACAGAAAAATTCAAAAATGAAATAAATTTGAATTTTTATATAATATATATAACGATAAAAGGCTGGCAATTTCCACACGAATGAAAGGAAAACTTGAAGTAACACAGATGTGGTTCTACAGTGGCATTTCGAGAATATGATCAACGAAACGTTTTACGAAAAATGCAAACTATAATAGTTGTTTCCTATTAAAAATCAGAAAGATAAGAGTTGCATTTTTTGTGATGCCCAATGAAAGAAGTCGCTTCGTATTTCAATCAGTCACTTACAAGAAGGACAAGGGAACAATGAATAACTTACCAAAGAAGATTGTACAAATGTGTGGCAGAATGATACATAGAAGTGATAATAAAAAGACACATATTTCTAATAGATACAAATAATAGTCTACTGAAAAGAATCATGATCCTCTTGAATGCAGAGATCTAATAAAAAATTAAAAAATAAAGAATAATATGAAAATAAGAATATATTTATGTAGAACAATTTAAATAAAAATTGAATGCTGGCTTTTACTATTGTGGTGTTATTTCTTCATATTGAATGCATAAATTACAAATTTAGCAGATATGTTTTCTATTGATTCCTAACTTAATTAACTGTGGGTCAAATTGAACAGAATAATTAGAAAACTATATTAAATAATTACCATTATGACATGGCTGTTACCAAAGAACAACTCTAATACTCGATATCATTTAAAACATATAGGCAATATTGCAATATGTGGCAATAATTGCCCTGTGATTTAGTATTTGATGTATTTATTGTTTATGTATGACAATATATTTTTGAAAATGTAGAAACAGTTTTTAAATGAAAATATATAATTACCAGAATTTTACAAGAAAAGATTCACAATACCGAAACCAAGAAATTAATTTTCTTTTTCTTTATCTCAGTTAATCTAGTTCCATTTAAAATATTCAATTAGTCGTTTTTTAACCATAACTTGTAAAAGTTAAATTTTTGTTAGTTTCAAAAGAAGTATTTTACAAATCCTATATAATCAAGATAATTGCCGAACCAATCTTTAATTCAATTTGGTTTCACATATGTATTTCATATATGCATTTTTGTATAATAACTAATTAATTCACTGAATTAGTGCGTCCGAATTGGCATTACTACATTGATTATTTTACACCATTTTTCCTCTTTCTTGCCTTAGATTGAAATTTAAAAAAGAAACGCACAGCGTCAAAAGGTTTTTAAAAGACATCAAAGACGTTGGAATATAAAAGCCTAAAAATAACTGATCATCTTTTAAAAAGTCATGAATTAAGTGATCTTAAATTTATCTAGACGTTACTAATGACATTTCTTAGCCGGTTTGATTATTTACAATGTAATTATGTGAATAAAATTATGTTTCGTAATTTAAAAATTGTGCAAAATTAATCAATGTTCAAGAATAAAGGAGAAAAACGCATTCATAAATTCATCTAAAAAAGTGAACTCAAACGATGTTATGTATCTTTTGTGAGGGTCATTCATCATTAAACACGTTGCATATAACATAGGCCTCATTAGAATCTGCTGAACGGTTATGAAAAAGATGTACAAACGAGTCATTCTATGGATGGGTAATCATTATAAAGCGACCATAATAGCGGCTAAGATAATTTGGTCGTAATGGGAGAGTATTGATCAAATTGATCGTCTATAATTTGACAAAGAACTTTGTTGAAAAATAAAAATGTTATTTTTTTCTAAGTCGATAAATCCAGGAAAATATTCAAATATTTGTTTGTTAAATGATAACTAAGTTCGAAGTTATTCTTCACTTATCGTTTTAATTAACCAGTAGATACAAAATACTTAAATACAGAAATATTCTGAATTGATTTTATTTTATTTGTAAATATATTACATGATTAAAATAGTATTTTTATGCTATTCCAATATAGGTTATTTATTAATTTAACTGTTTTTTTAATATGGTCTGTAAAAGTGAATATTCCCGATTATTAAGGTAAACATTTTCTTCGAATTTCTAAAAGATGTTTGGTTCATATTTAAACCAGTCATGCAGGACGATAAAACCACAAGGACGTAAGAGATTACTGGGTCTGAAAGAACCTGAGAAAGAACATTATTTAGGAAAGAAATTAATAAAATAAACGCTGCTTATAACACAGAAGGTGGCGATTAAAATAGCATTTAAATAAGAGAAGATCAAATTTGACTGGAATGCAAGAAGCCGGAAGAACTACCGAACAAGTTAAACCATTGCAACTGTAAAATATTTGAACCAAACTTCCACTCTAGTACTGCGTTTACATACGCAAAATGGATGTACCAACGTAAATATCTTATCACAATAATTAAATGCTATGAAAATATTTAAATAAAAGACACGGTGAAACTACGTTATGTCTGTGGGAATGTGTCCAACATGTAGATAACATATCCTCACTGATATCATTGCATATTACACATCAGACTTTTGTCAAGTATCACTAAATGCATACCTGAAGCAAATGACCACATGTGACAAGAATATAGAATGCCTGGACGAAAGAAAGACAATAAAGATGTAAGATGGATTCTGGTGAAAAGAATTGTCGAGTAAATATTGAGCTAAATTTTCTCACAGCGGATCTATATATTGATAAATTGATTAATATAATCAATTCCGCTTCATGACAATGAAAAACATTCGCTTGAGAAAGTGCAATGTGTACCCCCTGGAAGGTAGCATATGGCTTGTTGATAGAAGTAAGACCAAAATGTTACAATTATTGAGACATTTCGTGGCCAAGTTAACAAAAGATTTATGTTCATTTTTGAGATAATCTGCCAATTTGATCTTACCAAACTTATCAAAATTAACATGGAAGCACGTTTAGAAATTTGAGGTATCAGATAGATAACGAGTTGAGAAATGATGACATCAGTTATTTCATGAAAATTAGGAACCAAAATTTTAATGTCATGATTTAATTAAATGTAAACTAAATATAGCAATAATTTATCAGTTCATTTGAATAACTCTACAGACAAAATCAACTGAATCTTTACACAAACACACACGCACACAAACAAACACACACACACGCACATATATGTATGTTTTATATGTATATATATAAATTATTTAGAACTCGAATATCTTTTTATTGAAAAATATGTCATTAGACATAGGTAAATATTAATCACGTTGCCAGATCTTTCAGAACTATCAGTAAATTAAAAAAAAACTGACAAGGAAAAGGATGAACTGACTCGAGTTTATCTTTGCCATCATGAGCATGTCAGGAGGAATATATATATACATATATATATATATATATATATATATATATATATATATTTAGTGTATCGAGGCAGCAATTAATTTTCTAAACATATGCTGTTAAATATAAGAGACAATGAATGTCTATTATGTTTAATCATGAGCCGTTCTAAACGTCGTATTTTGGCCTTAATTTCAGTTGAAAATAACGACAAATATTCTCCAACATTAGGATAATTATTTATTGATATGCTTCTAAGCTTTCGGCTCACATGAGCCATCTTGTGAGAAGTTATTTTGGCTGAAATACAATAACATCCACCATCACCGACGATTTTATTTTGTGTTGACATAAAACTCCGCTTGGCAACGGCAATAGTTACCAAAAATAATAAACGCAGTTCTCAAATTTGCAATGCGGTTTTATGACGTCACACCGCGTGATAGCTCGAAATGACAACAAAACCATGTATTCCAATGCAATGTAATATGTTATGTCAGGATTTAAAGGTGATTTTATTGAGTGTTGGTTGTTTAGATTTGATGTACATGGCCTCCAATATCTGCAGGTTCCTCGTACTGTGTGTATGAGTAAGGATCACCGTATTGTTGACCGAAATCAGTCTGATATTACCTACATGTTTATGTCTTTCAGAGAAATGTTGTTTAATTGTACTCTGATCAGAAAGATGACATGTAGGTCTACGGGAGAGCGTGGTTGAAGTAAAACCAATATGTGTACTGGGTTTTTTATTAGTATCAGAGATGCAATCTCTGAATGGGCATGTAAATTGGTACACTACATTAGTTTTTTGTAGAGAATTTAGTTTATATGTGTGTGTGTTTGTGTGTGCGTGTGTGTGTGCATGCGTGTGTGTGCCTGTGTGTGTTTGTGTGTCTGTGTGTAACGTTCTTTATTATAAGCGAGAGAATGTGTTTATGTATGCATGTTTAAACTTTTTTATCAAGTTATCTAATTTTATGTTAATATTACTTTGATTTCACCACTTTTTAACCTAAGAGAACTTATAATATTTGTCAGTCTCCTTGAATTGAAAGATCTCAAGAGAACTATTCGGTCACCTTCTAAGTGTTTGTGTCTCGATAAAATCATTCAAACTCATGTGCTTTAAAATAGTTAATGAGAGCAAATGTGTTTATTAATCACATGTTCATAGTCATTTATATTAATTGAATATGTGTAAAAGTGTATCACTTCTTCCTGTTTAGAATTGTTTCTTTCATGCCCAGAATTATTTTACTGTTTAAAATGTTTGCCGATTTTACTTATCATTGGCTGCAAATCTTCATTATGATGGTATTGGATTGGGTGTTTCCTGGTTGATGCTTCAGACTAGTAATAAGGAGTCCGAAAACTTTGCTAACGTTTATAGAGACTTTTTGCTGATCAATTGCATAGTGTCGGAGTATGTTTAGGTGTTCCTAAATGTATTTTCAGTAAACAACCGTGAGATACCTTATTAACCGACATGCAAATCAACAAATATACTATACTGCCGTGAATTGAATAATGTGGCCATATTTGGTCAGGCGCTCGTGCTTTAAATCTTGTGGATTCTTGACAAAATTCAAAGTTGGATCTGCATGTAATCGATCCCGATTTAGCAGATCAACTTCTCTCACTGTCTCACTGTCGGGATGTGGCTTCGCTCTGTCTTTTTTACAAATATTTTCACGGCTTCTGCTCTGACGAACTTATTTTCTTCATGGTCCCAGTAGATGAATTTACTCAGGATACTGGATTGGCAACAAGTTTCGACCTTTTTACAGTCAGAACAGTTAAATGTAATCATGACATCTACCCCTCAAGCTCTCTTCTGTATACTTAGTTACCCAAAGCTACAATCTGCAAGAGTTTACGTTTTGCATCATTTGCCATCTTTTAGCTCCTTGATTCCCATCTTTCTCCATGACCCTTCTATCTTGTTCTTTTTTCTCGAACTTCTCACATGTAATTCCAAGGCCTCAGTGACCGTATTGCCTGATTGGGGCAAAAGGATTAGAAAAACCTTCTGCCAATTTCTGTATTCCCATAGACGATGGATATGAAAAAAATATTTGTCTTTTTCCTTCCTAAAATAAATTTCCATATGAATTCATTACCGAGTGTATCAGCGTAATAGTCCCAATCATAACAAATAGTTATTTATGACTATTTTAAATGATTGTAAATGTGTCTTCAAAAAGACTAAGTTTTTGTTTGTTGTGACAATAATACAATGTATAGTTTTTAATATGTTTGGTTCATGTGTTTACTAGTGGCTCCGTTATACAGAATTAAATATGAGTAAATCTTTCTTCCTCTCTCCATTCATTTTGAGTTGATAAAATCTTCTGCTGATGAATCAAAATGTTTTGTTCATAAGTTTTTTTAAATTCTACTCATGATTCATTGGGTGAACTTTGCCGTTGTTTTTTAAAAATTTAACTGAGTCTCTATTGAGTGATATGCCTATAAGTATATGGCAGTGAATACTAAACAATCGCTTCACAGATAAAGAAAAAGCTTGCAGCAACATAAATCTTAAGAAAAAAAAACATGGAGAGAACATACGAGGAAAGACATGTTTTTTCTACAGGAAAATGAAACGAATATGACACTTATACTTAAATCCAGGAAGAGAAAACTTATATTTATTTCACATATATTGAGCAGAGATTGCGCCCAAGAGGGGTAACAGAAAATACGCATAACCTACTTAGTGTGCTTAAGTAAAATGATGGCAGATTTGGGTTAAGGAGAGATAAAATAAAAAATATATTAAGATCTACAATAAAATAAAACAAAATATATTAAGATCTACAGTAGACATGAAGTAGTGGAGAGACATGATCGTTAACGTTCTGAATGGACACGACACAGAAAAATATTCGTTTTTGTAATAATGTGTAAATATACATACAGAATGATGATTTATCTCATTTCTCGCCTTTTTACGTGAATGGTCAAATTTCTCAAACTTTAAGTTAAATCTCTTATAAACATACGTGTTTATATCTATCTATATATCTATCTATCTATCTATCTATCTATCTATCTATGTTTATGTGTGTGTGTGTGTGTGTGTGTGTGTGTGTGTGTGTGTGTGTGTGTGTGGTGAAGATAAGAAATAAGAGATTGTATATATATATAATTAATTTTTCCTTACTTGCAGTTCGAATTACGTTCTCCCTCCGGGAAAAATGCAAATTTGAATTAAAGCACTGGAAAGTAAGTTATAATCTACATGAATCTATGTTTACTAAATACAAAACTAAAAATTTTCTTTCGTTTTGTAATTTTTATGGCAGCCACCAGAGAGCGTCTCAAATTTTCTCTCAATCAAAACATATTAATTTGGTAATATTTCCAAAATATATAAATATACGGTAATAAGTATACCTTCTGAAACCATCTATGAGTATGTACCTATATACATATATATGTACACCTATGTACATACACTCGCATATATACATATGTACATACACTCGCATATATATATATATATATATATATATATATATATATATATATATCCAGGTAAAGAAAACCAACAGCTTATAGTTCCGATTTCTCTATCATTTACTTATTTTTTAAAATGCTCAATACAGTATATAGTGCAGAGCATAATAAAAGCAAACAATTAACATTGTTTTTTTAAAAATAAATTTAATTATATGGTTATATTTATGTATATATATATATATGTCTGTGTGTTTATATGTGTCTGTGAGTGGATATGTGCGTGTGGTTTTACATTCTTATTATATATATATATATATATATATATATATACAGACACACACACATATATATATAAACTAATGACCAATATACATATATAAACACACACACACACACACACACACACACACACATATATATATATATATATATATATATATATATATATATAGTCATCCGTAGACAGATCTGTTTCGCTGTATGACAGCTCATCAGTACGGTTAGACTCCGATTGCTTTTTAACCCAGGATTGAAACCCGACCGAATTGGCGTCAGTCGGCGATTCTACCACTGGTCAATGGGCGTTCGGTGGAAGAAGGCAGACCTTTTAAATCGAATGACCAATGTACGTTTGAAAGTTTTCTTTATAAAGCTCGAATAATTACGGAATGATAATGATGATAAAGTTTAATTTGGAAGTATTTCAAACATGTGGAAGAAAAGATTTTAAAACTATATAGTCTTTTAAACAACACCAAATGCAGCAACATTACTATTATATCCATATATTATTGAAAAAATAAAACAACAGTAAATACTCAATTATTACTTGGAATACCGTAGCTAAATCAAAATATTAAAACGGAAAAGGAGATAAATGTAATTTATGTTATTTGGAAAAACGAGTCATGTTAAACAATATCAATAATCGAATTTAGTTAATAATAAAATTGTCATTTACTGACCACATACGATCATAGAAAAATGCTTACTTAAATTCTTAGACCAACATTGATATAGATTCCTTTTTTACTTTTACCTCTTTCTTTCTTTTTTCTTTCTTTCTTTCCCCGAAATATTTTGAATCGTGTGCACTTTTTTTTATAGCTCTCGCAAACGCAAAGAAATCTGGTAACTAGACTGTGGCATACATAAAATCTTAAAGAAAAAATACACACGAAAAGATTTTGATTTTTTTTAATTAAAAATATTCATTATGTCTATCATTATTTTCCATTTTTTTTAATGTGGATGCATTTGCCTGTTAAATGATAAAACTATTATTTTAAGTGAAAAATCAATGGATATTTATTATACTAAACTAGGAATCAGAGTAATCATAGTAAAACCAAAATAATTTGAAATTCTCATATTTGGTTTCATTTGGTTTTGATCGATTAATATATTATCATAAAATATGTAGAGGATATATTGCTTCTTTTTTTTAATCGTATCACCACGAGCAAGGCGGTAATGTCACTGATGTGCAGGGGGCTACATAAGTTTAAAAAAATTAATTAGAAGAGAGTGAAGAGGAAGACGAATCAGTTAGATAGGAGCAAAAGAAGGATGGGAATACAGGTGTGATGACAGTTGCAAAGGTGGAGAGAAAGAAAAGCATATACGGGTTGGGGAAAGAACTAGAGTCAAGTGGTTAATAGATGCGTATTGCCATTGCATTTAAATTCTTGGAGGTTGGAGCCGTCAGGAAAGCAAGAATATAGAAGCGAGTTCCACAGGCGGAAAGTGCGAGAGAAGAAGCTGCAGGAGTAGAATTGTCGTCTGCATACGGTTAATCTAACTGTGAAAGGGTGGGATCCAGTTGCCAATCTGGTTGCACGAGTAAACACCTGTTGCAAAGGCACCAGTGACTTAAGTTCGTTGGAGCAGAAGTCATGAAATTATTTATAAAACAGACAAAGGGAGGCCACATTTCGTCGGTGGGGAAGTGGCTGTTGTCGGTACCTATCACATTACAGATTCTTCTTTGAAGCCTGTCGACATCACTGAGATGAACAATAGGGACGCCTGACCATATATGGCAGCAATATTCCATGCACAGACGAATGGTTGATTTGTATATATGCAGGATGGATTCAGGCGGGAAAAACATCCTGGCCCGACACACTGACCCAAACTTCTTAGCAGTGGATTTAGCTATGGACTCGATGAAGTGGTTCCATTTGAGATCAGAAGAGAGGGTAAGGCCGAGGAGGCGCAGTGTCTTGCTCTCAGGGAGACTCGCTTAGTCCATGCATATGGGAGGCAGGATACGTTGTCTGTGATGATTGACAGACAGCAGCTTGGTCTTAGATGCATTGAAACTGACAAGCCACTTCTTGCCCCAATTCACCACAGAGTGTAGATCCCATTCAAGGTCAGCAGCGAGATTATGTTTGTCCGCCAAGACAGGTTTCTTACTGATGCGGGATTAAATTGTGGTGTCATCTGCGTAGATGCGTACTTGGCTCTTGATTTCATCTGGGAGGTCATTGATGAAAATAAGGAAGAGCGTTGGGCCCAGAATAGAGCCCTGAGGGACACCAGCATTTGTGATGTAGGATGAAGAGACATGACCATTCAAAACGACCTTCATTTTGCAGTTATTTAAAAAGATTGGATTAGATCAAGCAAGCGTCCGGTAATACCGTAACCCTGTAGCTTGCATAGTAGGCCAGAATGCCAAACCCTGTCAAAATCCTTGGAGATGTCCAGAGCAAGAGAACGGACCACGCCTTACTCATCAAGGGCCTGGAGCATGTACTCCGTAACGGTTGTTAACATGTCGGCCGTGGACCTGTCAAAGCGGAATCCATACTGCCAGTCAGAGTAGCGTTTGTGGGCATTAAGATGTTGAACTAAACTTTAAATTCATTGATTAAAGGAGGGGTTGTGGATTTGCTATTGTTCAGCACCCGTTTGCATAACCGCCTATAGTCTTTGGAGCCGAACTTGCGGTCAGCTATGCGCTGTCTCATTCTCTCAGCAAACAACAGCTTGGCCTCATTCAAGATTCTCTTGCACTCATTACGAGCAGACGTGAATAGGTGCCTATTGTTATCAGATGACTGTCTCCGGAATAGTCGGAAGTAATGATTCCTGTGGGCAATGGCGGCCGAACAGGCAGGATAGAATCAAGGAGAGGAATGAGGTTTTAGACAATACTTCCTGGTAGGTGTGAAGGCATCAATGCCAGCTTTCACCCAGGACGAAACCTCAGAGGCACAGTCATCAACTGAGAGATCAAACACTTTTCCCCAAAAGACGTCGCATAGGAAATCGCAAAAGGCGTCCCAGTCAGTTTTTGGTAACAATAGGAGGTCTATAGGAAGGAGGCTCCTGGGTGGAGTGAGAGTGGAAAGAAATATTGAGAAAGACAACAGCATGGTCGGAGTTACCGAGAGGGCAAAGCTGCGAACCTTGACAGGAGTCAGGTGCAGAAGTAAAGCATATATCTAGTAGAGAGGAGTGTTCAGAGGGAGTGCTTGGAAAGCGTGTGGGGAAGTTCACCTCTTCGGTAAGGGATTGGGAAATAGCAAAGTTCATGGCGTGGGTGCCCGCTGAATCAGTAACAGAGTCTTTAAGTCACTCAGAGTAATGGGCGTTAAAATCTCCGAATATAAATATGTGAGAAAATGTGTGGTAGGAAATAGCCTTATCTATGTTGTCAAATGTTATCTAGAAGGGAAAATTCAGGAGAGGTGGGAGAACGGTAAAGAAAGAAAAGGTAGCTAACCGAACTGAGAAGTGACAGACGAAGACATGCATATAGGTGGTCAGGGGATTTGAGTGATGTCTCCCTAGCTTTAGGGAGGTGTTCACTAACGTAGACCCCCCAGCCCATGCATGTGGACAGTGGAATCCTTCCTTAAGAGGGGGGATAACCAGGGATGGAGAAGTCAGAGGAGAGAATTGATGAGTTGAGGTTAGTCTCACAGAGCGCTAGAATGTCAGGGGGCTTTTCGTGTAGGAAAGCTTCTACGCTAGGAAAGTTAGTACGAATGCACCGGATATGAGTAAAGGAAAAGTTAAGGGATTTTGGTGATTTGAGTTTGGCTGGTTTAGGAGTTTTTCTGATTCAGTTTATCATGTTATAGTTTATTGATATGGAGGGACCTAGAATAGAGGATGCAGGCGGTCATTATCTACGATCTGTTCCGGGAGGGAAACTCGCTCGGACTGCAACAAAATGTGGTCTCAGGCTTGCCCACCGAAAGCGCTTGCAGGGACACCTATCCATGCGCGACATGGCACTACAAGAACCCCGATATTATACAAGTGTTGATCAGAGCAGCCGCTCTTAAAGCTACGCAAGAGTTAGGGCTCCTAATTACCATTCCGAAGCAGCAACCAGGAAACTGCCAACTCGGTACCCTCACAATGATGAGACGTTGCCACCAACCAGACACACAGCAGGAAAATCACGAAAGCACAAATACTAAAGTCTGAAGAGAGAAAAGAGAAAGCCGGAAACCACATCCTAAACAGGAATCAAGGGGTAAGTCTCTACTCGTGCTCGATAGACGTGGGTGGAGTGTGAACCGGGCGATAGTTTGGTCTATCTACTGCAATAAAAAAACAAAAAAATTAAGCGTGGTGAGTTAACTAAGTTTAAACTTAGTAAAAGTCCAGTCAAAGAAATTTCTTTAAAAAAAGACAAAAAAAAACACTCGTTCAAATAACCATGAAAGGTTTAAAATTAAGCTTAAAAAATAAATAAAAACAAAATCATGACTTACTTTTAACAATATTTAAAATAGTTGTTCCATCCCAAACACACATGCTATAATGTCAGTAGATAGGAATTTAACATAGGACTTAAAGAATAAATGATCCACCAGTCAAAGAAATTTCTTTTAAAAAAGACAAAAAAACACTCGTTCAAATAACCATGAAAGTTTTAAAATTAAGCATAAAAATAAATAAAAACAAAATCATATGGACTTATTCTTTAAGTCCTCTATTAAATTCCTTGTTCCTCTTTTTTCCTTTTTTTTGCCCAGTCATTCTGGCTTCGCTGCAAGGAAACAAGGGGCATTTACTTGTATAAACGATATTATACATACACACACACACACACACACACATATATATATATATATATATATATATATATATATATATATATATCAGTAAAAATTAAAAACAATATGTTTTATAGAAAAATAATATTTAATCTGTAATCGAAATCATAAACTTGTGCTAAAACATTTAGATTTGGGGTTTATATAACACATAGATAGCGGTATGCCGCTAAACAAAATCAACGATAAAACCAAATTTTTTCTCGCAGTGATGTGTAGAATGGAGGCAACAGAGAATTCGTTCTACGCGACCTTGATAAAAACACCATGGAAGGAACATGTAACATATAATCAACATATAATTTTGAAGGAATAAGGAAGCTAAAAGCTTAAAATTATGAAGACAATGTTTGGTTTTCTGAGAATTATAATGAGAAATGTTTTATAGAATTCGATACTCACAGAACATATTGAAGGTAGAGAGTATTAGCGAGTAACCTACATGAAGAGCTTGTGTCAATACGCTTCAGAACAGAGAGTTTTAAGAATAAGGAAAAAAAAGTCTCAAACAGCAACAAAGGAAAAGATGTTGCATGGCACAGAGAATAAAAATATAAATAACTTATTAACAAGCAACGATTTCTAAACATGATCTATACAGAATCACGCTCTTCAGATTAAAACCATTACAACCTTCAACATAGGAATCTTTAATAAAATTGCACATCAAGCAGTTTTTCATGAATGTGTAGAAACCTCTTTAGAGACGCGCTCATTTTATTTCAGGCTATCTGTATTCAAATGATGCATCAATAACTTCAATAAACTTTAATATTTTATGATCTTTTTTATATGATATGATGTAAGATCTTACGAAAAATTATTTGAGTGTCTTATTTATATAGTAAATTTCAGGAGTCAAATAAATAGGTCATCAAACTTTTTCATTTCAGGAAATTTAAAATCCCCGGAACGTTTTTCCCTGGTTCATTACGGTAAATACTAATCCTTTACAAGAGAAGAATTACTCTCTCTTTTTTGTCGCTTCAACGTTAAAATATCAGTTTGGCAGTGATGTGTGGCCAAATTATATTTTTTACATTTGCTTTTCTGAGCTAGAACGATAACAGATCTCCTAGTTAGTCAGATTAGAATAAGATATGTTTCTATATCCGCTCGAGTAAATATGTTTTATTTGATAAATGATTGTGAATATTCAACTTGTCAGCTACGCTCATGCCTAGTAAAAATAATCAATAAGAGAAGTAATATCAAAATTTGCTTAAAATAACATTTGCTAGATTATAACGGATTCTTCAAAATCGGTGAATGTATTTTATTATAAACCGATTGAGTGCAATTATACCATGGATGTTTCATCATAGAGTAACCAGAATAATTTATTAAAAAAATAACTGAACCTATCTTATTTATATATCATAACCTTTGTTGTTTTCATCTTAACATATTAGGCGTTGTGATTTCCAACCTTACGCGCTCAAGGCCTCCCATAAACACTGCAACATCCCCCTGCTTCTTGATAAAAAGCTGTGAAAGACCGCTCTACCTAGTTCGCCTTAGTCAAAACCAGCTTAAGAGACTTAGAAGCGAAACGCATTCAAAAACTGCAACGAAATCAACAACGCCGTAAGGCTAGTACATCTCCTTTCTCAGCCTTACATTCCATGTCCACACTGCAGCAGAAAATTCAGAGCGAAGATTGGCCTGATTAGCCATCCCCGCACTCATAAAACTTTTTTAGTTCTGTGTAAAAGATAAATGATCATCTTTGCTCGCTAAGGAGGAACATCAGTTCTTGTCGATCGCTGTTCTTCCAGAGAATGTAGAACTAAGCGCTTAACTTAATTTAATGCACAATGCCAGAATGTTCTAGACATATCTCGTCTTATGTTTATTTAGAACAGGTCGGTTATTGTCATCAGTTGTGCACTACAGTAGCCTTCCCGTGTTTGAATTCAGACGTATTTTGATACGGTGAAAGGATAGGTTCCACTATATAATAAGTCTGTCAGAGTAACCCGGTTATATAATAGGTTCTAAGATTGTAGGTATTAATTAAATTTATTACAACAATTTCTTTTTTTTTTCGGAAATTCAAATGATAATAATTATTTTAGCTCTATGTTTTTATATGGTATGTTTCATGTTAATTGCATTTGTGTGTTAATGGACATCGGTTCCGAATGTGAAATCAAATAGACGTGTTAGAATTTCAATCGAATTCGTTGCATTCACTTACTCACAAATAATATTGAGAAACGTTTTATTCATCTATTTTCTCTCCAACGGTACAGATTTCGTTCTCTAGCCTTAGTTGGCAACCAGTCTACCGCAGAGATTAAGGGCAAACTAATCACTTTTACTAGTATGGTGTATCTCGTATGACAGTTAAATACCTGTATCAAAGCTGTCAATGCCACAATAGACTTTGCATTCATTATATCAAACAATATGTTCCACTCGAACACAACCTTGTCGGACTCTCTGCTTTCGTGCAAAAAGGAACAAAGACGAAGCTATGCCTAACGGCTCAGTCTCGTCTCAGAAAAAATAAGACAAAGCCTCGATCCTGCTTTTTGTCTTCGGAAATTGTTAACTGAACTTAAGAGCTCGGAATCCCTATGGTAAAAACCGACCTCGTGTCACGTTTGGCCTAAGTGGGGAGATTACTCGTAAATACCCAATATCAAACAAGATCAGCAATCACTCCAGAAGAAAGGTTTACATGAGATGACCTACATAGCAAGGAGTAAAGATCTGCGATTATTCCTATGTCTGCAGCCATATCGACTCATTTCAGTGCAATAATATATGAGCTCTGTGTTTGAAAACGAACTGTATAGTACAGATAGATATACAAGCAACCAAGAAGGGGAAAGTAAGAACTCTATAAAAGACAGTGGACGAGAATATAATTCCTAGGTTTCGGATAAGGTAACCGGGGCGTTAGTCATATAGCTGTAACACTTTATTTTGCATATAAGAAATATAAACTGTTATTGCCGGCAACAAAATGGAAGAAATCAATATTAGTTGAATTATTAATTGGGCAGATTAATTGTTGTCAATCAGGCGGAAGGAATTGTGTTTGTTCGTAATTTTTATAAATCGAGAAAAACAAACTGAAAAAATTGTTCATTTTAATATGAAAGCAGAAAATAAATTTATTGTTTCAATACGAGCTGAGGAAAATGATATATCGCAAACCTAAAGCCAAAAATATGAACGAGATCATATTTTGCGGGTGTGCTATTGGTAACCAGTTGGATTAAATGTCAAATGGATGGCATTACTCATGCGAACTACTGAGATAAATACAATGTAATCCTTAATGGGAGATATTCTTTCTCGTATTAACCTTAGTGTCATGGCGACATCACCCACAGCGGAATGAACTCTGCCAAACATTACATATGCCTCCCCTAACAAGAGGTGAGAGGAGATAGCCTGGAATTTGCCAGTGAGATAGCTTAAGTAGCCTGGGGTTAGCCTGAGGAGAACCCTCTGAACATATCTGAGAGTTGTTTACGAACACTGCTACAGTAACGACCAGTACGAGTCCCAGTTCGAGGATCGAATTATAGTATTATTTAATAAACTGTATTATCGTTCTACTAACAAAGCTCCAATGGTTGTATTTTCTGTTTAATATATATTCGTTATTTCCTATTTTGATTGTTTTTAACCAGGTCCACAATACTTAGTCGGCACAAAAGTAAATCATGAGTTATTTTTAGCATTAAAATTTTACAAATTTATAGATACAAGTTCACATTGAAAAATAGAACACTTTTTTCCTGCGTTATTGATTGTTTACTCTCGTTCTTATTTTTCCTGGCCCGCTCAACTCTCTTATGATAATGCGTTATGTATTTACCAAGTAACTTCTTATCTATAGTCAGTGGTGAAACAGGATCGTCAAACAAGCAATGCAGGTCGTGCTATTAGGGTTCAAATTAAACTAAATAATTAACTGTAGAAAATATCTCGATTACACGCTCGTTTACTGCGTTAACGATATATCAAGATTTGCTCGATTATTAAAGTCAAAACTAAACTCCTCTTTCTCTTTTGGTTATTATATTTATATATATATATTATTTATAAGCATTTACCCAGCTCAAGGATAAGTAATTAAGGATTTAAGTGATAAAGAAAGATATATTGACTGATTGATTCGTTGTTATACCTTCCAATCACATGAGGATTATTTAAAACCAGCAAACATTATAAATTATAAGAATATTTTTCGATATTAACGATATAATAATACAATTCTTAATGATCGACCCATAGCTGGAGTGGGGAAAAATAGTGGATCTATACATTCCCAAATACTATTTACGCTTAAATTAATATAACGGATACGAGTGGAATTGGAACCCGACACTCCGATTACCAATTCCGAGCCATATCCATTACACCAACCTCACACCCAACCTTACAGCACCTAGTATTCTCAAGGATTCAAAATCCAAGGTACATTTTAGGCTCGTTGTTGCTTAACTTCGGTGATCATACAGGTATAGAAATTTACCAAAATAACAACACTATTTTAATAATTCGTCAGTTAGAATTGAGAAAAAGTTATTAATAAATAAATATATATATATATATATATATATATGTATGTATGTAAATAAGTGCATGGATCAGATATAGAAAATTCCGTATAGGAATTAGGTAAAGTTAGCATAGGTAAGGCCTTGCGTAGAGTAGTTTTGCCCAATACGGCAAGTTTTTGCACAACTGAAATATTATCAATAACATTTCAAATATTATACTTAAATAGCTTCGTCAGATAAGGACTCTCATAAAATGTCATGAATGCATTCAAAAATATCAAAACGCAAATATTTTTCAGATCAAAGATGAAAATTAAATTTCTGCTAATGATTCTTGTAGGTCTGAGTGAGGTATATTTCTTTTCGAATCTTCAGTAATGGCGCTACATCTTAAAAAATTGAAAAAAAATAGAAGCTAACATGAATTGCAAATAAAAGTCAAAGCGTAAATATCAGCATTTACAAAATGTTAACTTTCCATTATATTTCAAAGTAAATGTGAGAAAGAAGGCCGCCACCTTCTACCTTGATGAGATAATAACAGCTAATGGACTCAAAAATATAAATTTCCTGATAATTTTTTTAATAGAAATATCTCATATATTTCAACAGACAATAATAATGGCTGATTGGTCAATTAATACTGAATGTTTCTTTATGAGAAAAGAATTAATATTACCGCTAGCATTGTCTTTATGCATGAGCCTAAATATACAATTATCCGAACAGAAATAAATATTATTAGTTTACATCTGATTACTGTTTTTTGTATAGGTAAAGATTGTTCGTTTTTATTTGAGCCAATATCTGATAGCATTAATTGTAGGTAAATATTGGTCACTCACAAGAAAGACTGAACGAATTCACAAATATATATATATATATATATATATATATATATACTAGCTGTAAGTCCTCGAAATTTGATGGTATAGGAAAACTAATAATTTCTATGGGCAATTCAAACGCTGATTTTTGTAAGGAAAAATGTACTACTATGCACAAGCGGATAGCAAGCAGTGTCTCATTGTAGCGCTGATAGGTGCAACTTCAGCCGACCCAGTAATATTAAAAAGAGCTGGTTAAATTTTGGAGGTTTGCCTGCTTGAATATGAAATAATATCTGGGATTCAGATAGATATATCTGCAGCAGTTATCAAGCTCATCATTCTTCACTGAATAACTATTCTTTTACATTCATGGCAAAGTTTACCGACATATATTTCATATTATAGTCTATCGTTCGTAAAAGTATCTAATATTTGTACAATCTTAAATTTTAAATTTCTTTGTTTTAATAACAAGTCATAAATTTTTTCCCTATTTAAAAATAATTTGAACAATTTTGCCAGTAACATGTATCCCAAAAACAGAAAAAATTACATGTGGACATTGCGTGGAATCATAGCATGATCAATTGAGAAATATATAATCGCAATCAAGACTTTATTTAGATATCTGTAATACAACGTATAACTACATAAGGACAAATAATGTTTAGTTTAAACTCGACTTGTATGCTTTGACTGATATTGTAGTTTAATCTCCATACTCTGTCTTAGATATACATGGTGTTTCTGAACTTCGATTTGTAGTTAATCCACTTTCATAACTTCCAAATTGTATCATATATTTTGCTTAACTGAATTAATGTTCCCATATATTTGTATTAATTTACTATTATTTACTAGAAAATACAACATAATGTTTTTTTAAATACCAGGAAAAATGGCTGCAAAAATGGCCGTGATTAATTCCTTTTAAAAGCAAATAATTGCCTCATTGATGAGGAATACAGTCACTCGATAAAGATTTTCATATGACCATTTTTCCAGTTGTGAGAGTTAAAGATTGAAAGAGTATCTTTAGGCAGAAGTTATATCACGGCAAAAGTCAGTCGTAGGGGCGGAATATTTAGTCTTTTATAAAAGAAAAAGTTAGACTGTATTAAATAAGACACGGGCACTAAACATGTAGGGTCTTTCGAGACATGATCGCCCAAAGCGTGTATCACGTATGGCACTTAACTGACTGACTAAATGTTTTTGTTCCCCAATTATAATAATTTAGATTCACTTCCTCTCGATTTGACTAGGTATTTCTCTTGCTCTGCTTTGATTGAGAAAAGCAAAATATCTTCAAAGTCTCTTAGAGACAATTCTCAAAGAATTTGCGATCGTATCTCTGCTTTTATGGGACAATGGTGGCTTGGAAATGTTACACGCTGGTTTTTATTTTTCATC
Source organism: Ascarosepion bandense (assembly GCA_037127315.1). Classification (NCBI taxonomy): domain Eukaryota; kingdom Metazoa; phylum Mollusca; class Cephalopoda; order Sepiida; family Sepiidae; genus Ascarosepion; species Ascarosepion bandense. The sequence continues at coordinate 5,796,178 of JBBBDQ010000256.1, read as the reverse complement.
AGATACGAATCAACAGGGTTATCGATATCGGTCTGCTTCTGCGACGTATTTGCCTTAAGATAACTTGGTAGAATAATAACATTTATATGTCTTTGGCTGTTTCATTATAGTTATTATTTTTGTCATAATTATAATACTAGCATACTGCAACTCAAAAGCAATAGATTTTCGGTGTTCAATATATATATATATATATATATATATATATATATATATATAAGTGTCTATCACGAATTCCTAAAAAGAGAATACTCTCCAATAGGCACATAGTGCAAAGAAATCTGCGAGGTTAAACATATTCCCTTGAATTGTAATAATTTAATACAATCTCGGTGAAAACGCTACCAGACAAGCAAACAGAAAACCAGAATTAATCTTCTGATTTCTAAAAAATCAATTTTTCATTAAATCTGACAAAATCAACCTTCTCACTATGACTGAACTTGAAAAAGAACCTAAGAAACTAGCTTTTTTGCATTAAATACCATACTTACATTTCTATTATGTTAAGCGGAACTCAAAATAAGTGTCTATAGGAAAGTGTATGTATCGACATGTATCTATATTTCGGAAATGAGGTATTGCAATTATTTACATTGTTTGAATTCTTGTTCTCATTTTGTTACCATATTCACGACTTTTCTTCTGTTGTACCCTCCGTCCTTCTTCAGACTCTGCCGTATATCTGAGATGAGGTATTGTAGCTCCATTTTTTTTGTTAAACTGTGTATATTATGTCTATCCATTTAGGTTTGATAAATCGAGAAGTAATGAAAACAAGCCCTCTTGCAGTAATCGAAATTGCGTGCGTTTTTTATGGGAAACGTGTTTTACAAGTCGGCCAGCAAGTACTTCACAGGAAGTAAAGCTTTTTTCCCCTATGTAAAAAAAAGCATATTCTCCTTCACTCACATTCGTATTCTTATGAGGCCATATACTAGGAGTTTGCTTTCCTATAATAAATCAAAATTGAGCATCTGTAGCGAATAAAAAAAAAGTTCAATGTTTGTCTATATTGTTAGATAAGGCTTGTAATTATTTATACTGTTTACGTATTTCAAAGTGTCATCTCCATTTTTGCTGTCATATTCATGACGTTTTGGCAGTCGTATGCTCCGGATTTCTTCATAAGCACATGGAATCGTATATAAAAATGTTGCTTGGATCCAATTACTTAACCGAAAAAGATATAAGCTCAATACTTGGCTACTGCAGACATGAAAATAATTAAAAGAGGTAAGTTAAAAAAAGATAACTAATACTGAGTCATGTGAAAAATACATTTTTTGAATCATTTCACCCCAAGTAATGTGTTTGAAAGAATGGAAGCAGGTTAGTGTGTTAGGAGGTGTCTACCTTACATTTAAACTCCTGGAGATTGTAGCCGTCGGGGAAGCAGTCATATGGAAGGGAATTCCACAGTCGGGAAGTGCGAGAAAAGAATATGTTGAAGTACGGTTTCACTGTAAAAGGGTGGGATCTAGTTGCTAATCTAGTATCTCGTGCAAATTCTTACCTAGGGGGCACCAATGATCTAAGTTCATCGGAGCAGAAGCCGTGAAAGTATTTATAGAAGTGACACAGGGAAGCCACGTCGCACCGGTGAGAGAGAGACTGCAGGCTGTCTGCCAAGTCGGTATCGATGACTCGTAGAACTAAATTTATCAACCACGGTTAACAAAAAATTATGTTCAGTCCAAAATTTTGAAAATATAAAGCAAGTCGGAGCGTACAATGGCCGAAACCTCGAGAATATGGCAACAAGGAATAAGACAATACTCTGAAAAGTTTAAACAGTGTATATTAATGTATTGATTTTCGAAATAAATTTGAAAGTAAGTGTTAAAATATTTCAAAACTTCATTTTTGACATTTTGACATAAAAACCGTATATTCTTACTTTATTGATATGTGACAGTGATACACAAACATGGCACACGAACAAATCACTCATGTCAAAATTTATAAATAAATTAGGTTGATACTGAACGGGCTGAGAGAGATAGATGCAGGGGTATAGATAGATGTCGGGAGCCGCCATTAACATCTTGTTCGGTGCATATCTACGTCTTGTTATGAAGAAATCTTTCAAGCCAAACGTCTGAGACACCCGTTATTTCTACTTGAACAATGATTTCAAATAAACTTTATGATCAATTAAAATGAACCCAGTAGGTATTGGGGACATTGGATGAATTTATTTTAGAAATTATGTTTCTGATTGTTAATAAATTCGAATCAGAAAGTTACTATATGCTACCTGAAGTTGAATATAACATAACTTGTGTATGTTTGTGCTTAGATGCTTGTTTATATTTTCTATGTGTCTCGGTATAAATGTACCTTTATTATATAATCTAACAATTTTTCCATTTTTCAAAACTAATAAACATTCATTCGTCTCTGCATTGAATATTTCCGCCAGATCCAGTATGGTGTTTCTGCTAGCTATAACAAGATGCAACAAATGGTTTATAACATAATTGTCTTAGAAATTACACTTCATCTTCAGTCACTTTCTGAATGCCTTAATTTGAGTCCTTACTGTTTCGACTACATTTATATTCATGGCAGATATTTTAATCATTCTTCTTTCGTACATCAACCGCATGACTAAGATTGCTACTATATTTGAAACAAGGTCTCATTGTTTTTCTAATGTAACCCAAAGTTTTACTGATGTGATCCTAAATTTTATTCTAAAAGCGTTTTTTTTTCTTTTCTTGCAATTCTCGCCTCTAGAGATTTTGCTTCCTAGATACCAAAAATCTTCAAAAATGTAGCTGCTTCGTACTCAAAATATTTTGTCTTCAAGACAGCTGTTCTTTTATTGTCCTTCTCTTCACAAAATTCTTCTCAGTCATTTTCACTCCAAATAACACATTCAGTCTTCGTACTCTCGTCTGGGTGAAATGATTAAAATATATATTTACCCGTTTATTCAATAAATGTATATAATATAATATAGTGCAATCGAGAAATAATAAATATCTTTTCTTTAAAATAAAGAGAAACAAAGGGTCTAATACTACAATAGAAGAGACAAACGGCTGGAGACTTTTCCTCCTCGTACACTTGGTAACGTAAAAAAAATAAAATCCGCCGACAGATTTTCATATTATTCTCGCCTTGAGGAAATTTTCCTTGTTTGCTGATAGAACTGAACGAAACGTTGAAAACACTTCAATATGTGATGTTTGCGTTTTTTCTATTGTGTTATTATTTTTCTCAAAGCGATGGCTCAGACAAAGAAGTGAAACAAACATTAGAATTTTGACACTATCTGTACATAACATAGTTCAATACATTTTACATCGATCAGCCTCTGCGTAGTGTGCGAACGCTTCAGCATGTGATGTTTTGCATACTTAAATATGGCTTCCCCGATCGAGCATTTATTCATCGGAATGCACTTCGATCAATGCAAGTTTTCAGTTCTGCATCAGTTGTTATATATACAAAGCTGAGTAAAGCACCAAGTGAAATGGAAGAAAGAAGATTGTTTTGCGTCGAGCGTCTAAGCAACGAGATAAGATCTCGAAAATTAGCAGTAGACAACAGTGAACTTTGGAAAAAAACTATGATGTACAAGAAAACAAACCGAAGTTGTAATTTGATATTTTCATTTTTATAACCGCTGCCGAGGGCTCGTGAAAATCAAAATCAGACCAGGAGATAATCAAACAGACTGTATCCCTCAGTATTACGCTACATGAGACACCTAAATATGTCTTAAATTATGCTGAGTTTGGCAAAATAACACACTGGTGTGTCACCAACACAGGATTACTCTCACTAATCAGTAATAACCTTCAAACAAACAAACTCTTTAAACATTATCCTGCGCTGATTTTCTCAAATATTTAGTAAGATTAAATGAATTTAATTATGTGATGATGTTGCAAAATAGAAAAATTGAGGGTGGGGTGGAGGAGTTCGCGTTTGAAATTCGATCAGGTTCGTTATTTTTTCCTTTAGTTAGTGTAGCCCCCAGTACTCATATTCAATGAGACTACACTACTGGCCATAATTATTTGGCCACTCAGTTGTTTTTTTTAAATGATGTATTACATACTATTTTTTAGCATTTATTGCCAAGTGAATAATTGTCAAGGGAAATAGACTGGTTCTTTTGTTAATACTGCAAAATAATATGTACATCTAATGAATTTATAAATATTTAATAATTACCTATATAGAGTGACAAAAATTTATGATGATTCGGACGAGTTCATTTTTACTTACTTACCTTGTAAAATTTCGCAAAGTAATAATATCAAAAGAACCATTCCGTTATCATTTAAAATTATGCACTTGGCAATAAATACTAAAAATAATATGAAATACATCATTTCTTTTAAAAAGCTGGGGTGACCTAATAATTATGGCAGGTAATGTATATCTCTCACAATCATCCTAAAAACCATGTTACAAATTGACAAAAAGTGGTAAGCATTGATATCGAACTTTCTTCTTGGTGTTAATTGCGCTGCAAAGATTTATTAAGACTCAAAACTCGAATAACCCAATCAATTACTGATTAGCTAAACAGACATGTCGTTTATATATATTTATATTCTCTGCATTATAAATGTATAGTATGTATCGTGCCCACAAACTAATGGTTTAATTTCTATATTGATAGTAATATAGAACTGACCTCCGCTATATATACACATTATATTTTCTTGTTCATCAAATTCTCATCCGGTAGAATACAATTTCTTCTCTTTAGCAGTTATGTGTTAAATAGTAAGGATTGTATAACTAAATCATTATTATCTAAAAATAAATTCCTACATATATTTCGTTTTTAAATAAGCCTCAATGGGTGACTAACCCGTAAAAAACGAATGAATCAAATACAGCAAATCAAGATGAATTTAACATAATCTAGGAAACTAGACAGACCGTTGTAAAGGATCAATATATAGATCTTATTTTTTGTCGCTCCATTTAAATACTGTCAAGTTACGCTAACAAACTAACTTCGAGTTTCTTCATATTCTATGAAATACAATGGAAATATAGATTATATTTTTTTCCTCATAAGACGATTTCTTGTGGGTTTAACCTATTTTATTTATGCCTTATCTAGTCCGTCCGCTTTATTTGCTGAAACAATATGGCAAGCGTAAAAATATTTTCGAAGATCAGCAGGACTAAAACAGTTTGATATTAATCGTTGAGACAGATACGCTAAAGTCAGCAACCAAGTAGAACATAAAGATAAAAAAAAATCTCGAGCAAATCTTTAAAATGTCCAGACAGTCTGGTTTGTAAATAGCGATTTATTTTTTTCGCAAATTGAAAACTATAAAGGATGTCTCAATCCGATATTAGAATAAGATCCCTCTATTTGAAATGTCGGCTATGATACCCTTGTGTATGGATGAACTTCCGAACATATTGATGACAAAAATCTGGAAGAAGATCTCTTCTTCTACCTATCTCTCACAGCTCAGTTGAAAAAAAGGCTGTCTGTTATCATTCAATAAATTCAAATCGCAAGTACTTTTTATCATCACCGAGCACACTCTTAACCTGATAAGTGATCATGATTCAAAGAGGATACTTGCATTATATGTATAAAGGGTCTAAACTCTACGCCCGATTTGAAATACAACGCGTGTATTCGTTCCATCGCTAAAGATGCGGGAACATTGGTCAGTTTATTGTATGTCTCGAGAAAACGGCTTCACAAAATGCTTTAAACCTACTGTGATGTATTCCCTTTACAAAAGTTAGATTAGTATTGAGTATTTCTGCTTTATAATGGCTGCTAATGACCGATCCTCATTCTTCAACATCGAAACTATATAAACAGTTTTACACAGGTTTACGGATAATGAATTAATTTCCACCTTGTATCCAACTTTTCTATCGCTATTACTACGACAAAATACGGATTAGTTATATTCCTTAGTACACTCTGTTCATTTATTCTAATTAGATATACGTCTGTCATAATCAGTTAACTGCCATACATGATACACTCTTGGTCGAGCTTTAACTCTATGACTGCGTAGTCAGATTTCCCGCGGTAGGTTGCTATTTTTTCTACAGTAGACTTGCTGTCAAACAAGCTTATAGAACCTAATCTGTCTTGGGAGAAGAGGTGTATATTTCGTTTATTATTTCTGTAATCTTGTTGATCTAAAAATCATTTAAGGATGACAGGATTGCTTTTAAAATTTGATTTGTTTTTGTACATCATGGCTAATGTCGATCTTATTTCGGATTTTAATGTTAACGCATCTTTTATGTTTACGCATTGGAAACGGTTCTCTTCTATATCTACGGAAAAGGATTTCCTGTCGTATTTGATTCATCTTTGAACCATGTATTCTTTTTATATTATATTTTTTCTTTATAGATTCAGTGCATTCTGTCGAAAAGGATAGGATTTTCCTTGCTATTTCGTGATAATTTTATGCATGCTTATTACGTCTTTTATTCACACTATTTCTATTCCTGCACAATTCCTGTTGATCCACTCCCGTTATCCTCCCTTGCATTTCTTTTAAATGTTATTGTTTAACATCAAATATATATTGTAAAAATTTAGAATAGTTTGATGTCTCTTTATAATGCGCTTGAGAACTGGAAATATAGGGTATAAAATAAGGAAAGCGAGCGTGGAGAATTTACAACATATATGTCCAACTTCGAATGAGTCAGGAATTTTTTAATTATTTTTAAAAAATCAATACACCCCAAGCAAGGATGAACTGTCACTATTTCGCAAAGGGTTACATAAGAGGAGAGCGAAGGAAAAGAGAAACAGATCCCAGTGGGTGTCGCACAATAGGCAAGAGAAGGATGGGAACACTGCTGTAAAGACAGCTGTGTGATATTAGAATAAAGAGAGAGAAGAAAAAGATACAGAAGTAGTCGTGAAAAGAAAATGTGTCAAAGAAAATAAGAGAAAAAATTGACATTGTATTTTAAATTCTTGGAGATTGTAGCTATCAGTGAAGAAGAATACAGAAGAGAGTTCCACAGTGCTAGAGAGGAAGGCGATAGATTCCAATCAGTTTTGTTAAAAAATGAATCTATTTTGAATAATAACCTGAAGAATCTGATAAATTGTATTATCCTCCCAAATGGCAGTAAATACTAACAATTTCTTTAATGATAAATGACAGACTTAAAACGATGCACTAGACAATATCGAAGAGACACTGGTTATGGAGATGGGTACTAAGAGAATCATGGAATGAACATGGGAGTAACATACACGTTGTTAACGAAATGAGAAAACAGAAAGAAACAGTTAACATTTCTGGGATTGATATACTGTGGTTTAGAAAAGTGTACATTTATTATTATATGCGTAAATTCATGTCGCAGGGATAGAGAGAAAGACCTATCTTTCTTTAAACCATTCCATACTTGAATATTATAACGGTCATGTCACGTTGAATACACCGGTTCCCGCTCGATCACCGAAGTTAAGCAACGTTGAGCCTGGTCAGTACTTACGTGGGTGACCACTTGGGAATACCAGGTGCTGTTAGCGTTCACGGATGTGCGTTGTGGTGCGGTGGATGTCGGCTTGGAGGGGGAAATCGGTGAGCCGAGTTCCAATTTCAGTTGAGCACACTGCACTCACTTGCGCACTGGTACCCTTGGGAAAGGTATTAATCCGTCCGTTCCCTCCAGTTATGGGTTAAATAACAGGGTAGGACTTGGGACCCTGCCCTTAAACAAATCCCAATGAGACTTGCTCCGTCAGGGAGGAAGCCCGCTCAACCCGACTAGGGTGAATGCGGCATACATACATACATACATATCTACTTGAATATGGTTGTATTGCAACTAGAAAGCCGGAAGTTACAAGGAATAAAAATAAAATTGATTAAAAATGAGAATAATAAAGATCGAGGGGAAAATTCCAGAATATAGAAGATAACGATTGACGTAAGAGGTGTGCATGGTTATGTGTGTGAATGGAAGACTAAACTTCAATAAAGAGAGGTAGGAAAGACAAGCTAATTTTAAAAAAAATATTTCGCCCTAAAACCACAAGATTCTACTGAGAATGATGTTTTTGTTTAAGAAAGTTTATTTTTTAATAATCATTTTACCCCAAGTAAGATATGACTGATACTACTGCGAAGGGGTTTATAGTGAGAGAAAAACAACGTACTGAGGATATAGAATTAAAGATAAGAGATGGATGGTAATCAAGGGGATAGAAGATCGCAATTGACAATGTAATTTAACTTTTCGAGATTGTAGATAACAGAGAAGCATGTAATCGGTAGTGAGTTCCACAACCAGGAAATGCGAGAAATGAAATTGTTAGAAAAAAAGAGATGAATACATTTAACTGTTTCGAAGGTAACAGAGTAGGAGTTAGACGACACTATAGTAGTACGAGTAAATTTATGTCGTAAAGGAACAAGAGAAAAAGCGGTTCAGAGCACATGCCATGAAAATACTTGTAGAAAAGAAGGCGGGAAGCCATGTCACGTCGGTGAAAAAGTGACTGATAATGATCTGCTAAGTCCAGATCTGTTACATTGATGATCCTCTGTTGAATTTTTTGAGGCCCTAAAAAGAATAGCAAGGGCACCCAACTAGATATAGTATCAGTATTCAATGCACGGGCAAATAGTAGATCTATAAAAGAGCAAAATGATTCTGACGAGAAAAGCTTTCTGGCCTGAAACAGCGACCCAAACTTCTTGGAAGTAGATCCAGCTATTGATTCGATCTAGTTATTCTATTTGAGATCATTTGAGAGAATAAGGCCAGGGAGGTAAAGTATGCTACTGTCTAGGAGATTAGCGTCATCCATTCCAATGGTAAGAAAGAAAGTTTCTTTATGGTGTTTAAAGGGAAATAGATTTGTTTTGGACGCGTTAAAATTTACGAGTCATTTCTTTTCCTATTCAAACACAGATTATAGTTTGTTTGTTTTTTGTAAGGCAACAGCAAGGTTTACTTTGTCCGCCTTGTCAAATTCCTTATTTAAACTGGAGTAGATTGTGGCGTCATATGCATCGACACCTACTTGAGAACTGATTAAATCGGGAATATCATTGATGAAGATCAGAAAAAGCATAGGAAGTAGAACAGATCCTTGAGAGACGCCTGCATACATATGAAAGTATCCTGAAGTCTGCCTGTACAAAACAATCTTCATTGCACGATATAACAGGAACGATCTCAATAAATCAAATAATTGCCCACAAAAACCGTAGCATTGGAGCTGACATAGAATGACAAAATGGCAAAATCTGTCAAATGCTTTCGAGATATTAAAAGCACCTTAACATTTGTCGTTCCTATCAAGGGCCTGGTATATATGACAATATTTACGCTCTCACACCCTGATTGCGCACTCTGGAATAATAGTAGACTTTGATAAACAGTAGCTACGCTGGCGTGTACGCATCGCTCATTCAGTAAAATGAATTAGATCACTCTAGTTAGTGGTATAATGATATGCGCTATAAAGTTTGCCTACTTCCACCGAACGCCCATAGGCCAAGGGTAGAGTCGCCGACTGACGCCATTTCGGTCGGGTTTCAATCCTGAGTTAAAAAGCAATCGGAGTCTAACCGTACTGATCTGTCTGCGGATGACAATACATACATACATACATACATACATACATACATATATATATATTTATATATATATATATATATATATATATATATTGATTGATTGATTGATTGATTGATTGATTGATTGATTGTCGTTAGCATAACAGTGTTAAATCTGGCGAAGCGGAAACCATACAGCTTGTCAAGGAGAAGGTTGTCAAATGCGAGATGCCTAACTTATTCATCTTTCATAATAGCGTTGAATACCTTGCCAAAACAGGTAAAAGGCTAAAAGAGGGATGATTAGGGAGGTCAGAGTTTTTGAAAGCAGGAACTACAGAGAATGACTCATAACAAGCAGGAAAGCAGCAATACTTATAAAGTTTAGAGAAGAAAAGAGCCAGCCAGCTAAGGAGCACCTTTTTCCAGAGCCTCAGCTAGTCCTATGGAAATGAAGCTTAGAGATTATGTTACATACCAGATATTTGGCTATATATATATATATATATATATATATATATATATATATATATGAACATTACAAATGTATATTTTTGATATGGGCACGTGAGTGTCTATGTGTAAATTTTTTCGGGTTTATTTTTAATATTATCTGTTGTATCTTTTGGGCAGACGAGCAGTTTTTATCATGCTGCGAAATACGTATTATCCATGAAATTGTAGAATATCTAAAATTGTTCTAGACTATTTTGCTCTGTTCAATTCAATAAATAAACTTAACATTGAGTTCGAGTTCGTCTCTGTCAGAATTTACCTTATTAAATACCAAATATTCTATGTTATATATATATTCAGGAATCATTGTCAAATGGAACCAAGCTTGACATGCCAAATTTGCCCTCACATTCCCAAGGCATAGAATGGGCAGTCAAGTTAACAACAAAAGCTTTGAAAACTGTATGCAGTTTTGAAGCAAGGCATCAACATAGTACAGCCAAAGTTTTGAGTCAGAAATTGAAACCAACATGTTTGTATAACGGCTCTTATATGGAGCAATTTGACTCTATATATTAAGCACTATTAAAATAGGGTCTGTTTGTTATATTTTCACTTATAACAGAAAAAAATCATATAAGGTATTCAAATATCACTACTTAATCCATAATGATACTGAAAATGGGGGGTGCAGATTTTCATTTTGATGTTTATCATCATTTTTTTTATTAATATCATTTTTAGAAAATAAAATGACATTCCTTGATTTAAATACTAAAATTATTTGGTTTTCTCACTAATATTCTAGCCAAATCTTGCGAAAACAAGGAATTTTCAATATATTTTGTCTGCGATGTTTGATGCTAAACGCTCAAGAAACCGTTGAAGTATTTGTTCTAATATTTTGTATCAGTACTTAATAGGTCCATACACAACTTTCGGTGAGTGAGATTCTTTAATATTTTAAAAAAGTGAAACATCAACCAACCCTAATGTGTATATATATATATATATATATATATATATATATATCGGGAGAGAGTGTCTATAAAGGTCGTGTGCACTTTAAGAAATTATAACTTTATTTGTATTTACGATGGAAATAATTTGTAAGAAGAACTAAAAAGAAGAAAATCTATATTTTTTAAGGTTTTATTGAAATTTTACTTAAGTATCCGCATGTCCTCCATCTCAGCAATACAAATGTTAATAAGATTTTTGCAGTTCACGGAATATATTTGCAAAATAATTTACAGTAATACCTGTAATCACATTAGTTATTTTAGCTTTCAAGTCTTCTAAGGAACTAGGTTTGCTTGTATACACAATTGTTCTCACATGAAAAAATTATAATGGGGTTAAATTTGGCAAACGTAGATGCTAATTAAATGGTCAACTCATACCAATATATCTATTCGAAAATTCCTGATTTAGAAACTTCTAACAGGCAGTGCGAAGTGACAAGAAGCTCTATCTTAAAACATTGTATTTTTTCCAGTTAAAGTGTTCAAGCTCAATTTTTACAGATTATTGCTATCACAAATACAAATAAAATTTTAATATATTTTAAAGTGCACACAGACTTTATGGACGCCCTATATATATATATATATATATATATATATATATATATATATATATATATAATCTCTAGATATTCTACAATTAATAATATATCTAAATATTAATATAATCCCATGAAATTCTAGAATACCTAATTTTTGATCTGAATTATATTACATTGCTAAATATAATATTTAACATTGATCTTTTGTGTTTGTATCCCTTGGAATTCACCTGAGTGAAATACCAAATATTCTACGTGATATATATATATATATATATATATATATATATATATATATATATATATATATATATATTACTTAGTTGAGTCTCAATTTTAGTTAGCGGATACTGTGAGCAACGGAATAGCAGCTATTCTGGATTAATACAATGCATGGATGTGAATAAAATGTGAGTTGTGGTGCATTGGATATCGGCTCAGAACGAGAAATCAGGGAGCCGAGTTCGAATTCCAGCCGAATTCATTGCATCCACTTACGCGCAAATACCCTTGATAAAGGTATTAATCCATCTATTCCTTCCAGTTATGGGTTAAATAACAGGACACATTAGGTTCTATATCCTTCGTCGGCAACCAGTCTACCGCAGAAAGCAATGGCAACCTACTGCGGGATGATCTTCTGCCCAGTCAGGCATGTCTCTTTCTCGACATGATCGCCCAAGCGTGTATCATGTATGACACTTAACTGACTGACTGATTGTGTTTGTAGCAAAACCGAATATTTGTTTTAGTATGACATTTTGGATAAAAAACTAAAAAATAAATTGCTATCTCTTTATGGAGCTATGATACAGGTACATAACTGTTAAGAAATGGCTATTTCCCTAATATGCTTATTTGTGTACCTATAGAAGTCCATATATATATATATATATATATATATATATATATATTACTTAGTTGAGTTTCAATTTCAGTTGGAAAATTGAATGTGGGTACTCCAAGCGAGCAAAATATGAAGTTAGTCTAGGATTTGCGTGCAAAGCACTCAGCCTTATTTGCTTTGAATGTGAGGATTCAAATTGATTGAACAGGGTATTCTCAAGTGATTTGCGAGATGCAGTACGCTTCTTCATTTAGCAACATTATTTAGGACATGCATACTGTAATTACGAGTAGAGACAAAACGTCGCCTATTGTGATCAGACGTGTCCCCGCTGTTTGCTGAAGGAAGTGATACCTGTTAGAGTTGGTAGCCGATCAAGCAGGAGAGAACAAAATGGATAAACGTGGTTTACGTCGGAATTTCTTAACTGGGACGAAAGGGGAAGTGTCTTCAGAGACGCTATCTTGACAGGAAAAACTAAAAAAAACTTTCATCTAAGGGACATCCCAAAAAAATCACGGAATAAGTCCCAGTCTGCATGTTTATAGCAGTAAGATATCTTATTGGTATGAAGCTACTGGATGATAAGGGAGTAGAAAGATATATTTTAGACGCCAAAGCATGATCATAATTGCCAAAAATGCAGAGCGGCAAACATGGCAAGACTCGAGGATTGAAATAAGGAAGTTATTTATAAGAGAAACGTGTTAACTCAGTTTTCTGGAGAAACACGTAGGAAAATCCACCACTTGCATGAGAGACTAATTGAAGGAGATATTTAGCGTTTGGGCTACAGCAAAATCAGTCACAGAGTTTTCCAATCACTTGGAATGATGGGCATTGAAGTTACCAATGAAAAATACATTAGTAAATAGAGGAATCGCCTTGTCTATATTATTTGAAATCGTAGAGGAAAAAGGGCAGCTTTAAAGAAGAAAAGAGATAACTGAGTTTAATAGAAAGTGACAGGAATATATGAAGAAGTGGACAGGAGATTCAAGAGAAATTTCACTAGCTATAGGTAGATGTTCCCTGACATAACACCCAGGATATGCATGAGGACATTAGAGATTCTCCTAACAGAAGAAGTCTTCCAGAAATCGAGAAATCAAAGAAGGGAATTGTAAGGTTGATGTTGATTTTGCAGTGAGCTTGGATGTCAGAGGACTTTCACAGAAAAACTATTCTACACTAAAACTATGTTGCTATGGAGGCAACGAACGTTATAGAAAAATGTTGAGGGGTTGGATGTTTTATTTTTGAATGATATAGTTTTAAATCTTTGTTTGTTTTTATCAATTAGAGTTATTTATTAAGATATAGAAAAAAGAAAGATCATGATTTCAAAAAAGATGGTTAATTTTTTTAAGATCGTTGGACCAAGAAATATGAGAAAACAAACTATAGGAATAAAATATAAACATGTATGAACAAAAACATGTATAAAAACATGTGTGAAAAACAATTAAAAGATGTATAAACATGTAAAAATGAAACCTACGTGCCAATCTAGAACTACGTTTAGATATATGCAGTCGAAATACCAAAAACGATAAGCCGTTATAACAGTTGCCGATAAAATAACTTATAGAAAAGACATATGGAAAACATATCACGGCTGTTGGTCAGTGAATAAAGTCGTTAGCGTATATACTAGTAACACTCTGATAGCCTACGATTTGATGGGAGTACGATACTTCATAGAAGAGGTACACACACGCAAGCACACGCATATATATATATATATATATATATATATATATATATATATATATATATATATATTAGTGGACGAATTCTTGGTGGTTTGAATTATTGAATTTATCTTAAGATTTAAGGTTATTTAAAAATGATTCTAAATTTATAACGAGTCATATATCTAAGGAGGTACAATTTTTAGTAAAAATTTAAAAAGAAGAAAGTAGATGGATACAATGTTCTATATAAATATATATGAAATATATATATATATAGATAAATAGTAGAAATATGAGGTTTTGCTCAGGACATTCATCAAAGATGTTAAACCAATGACTTTTTTCGCTTCAAAAAAACAGGTTATCAGCTCAAGTTGTTACAAAAATTCGTTACTATTTTGAATTAAAATCTATATTAAAAATGACAGGTTTCCCTGCATACAACCGTTTTTGCAATTTGGAACCACATTATCTTAACACAAAACCTACTATGTGTACGAGCTTCCTTTCATTCTGGGCCTTCCCCTATAATGTCACTGAAATTGTTTCACATATTTTACTTGTTCAAATCTGATTAAATACTTTCTGACAACCAAAATAATTACTTCATCTAGATATAGTTTAGTAACAATTAAATACACATCAATATCTTTTTACTTCCTCGATATACAATAGTTCTATTTGAATTAGTAATCGATTTTAGAAGAGAAAACCGCCTGGGCTTAAACTGTAATAACCAAAAAGTGGACATCATCGCCAAATAAAACGAAAAGAACATCAAGGTTTCATTCAGATGCCTAAATTATCTGAATATCCAACTGTAAATTCCCTTAGCAAGACAGTTTATATTTATTTAAAAAGAAAACTTTGAAAACGCACTAACACTATTGTAATTCCTGAAAATGAAGAGCCGACCTAAAACTCATCCAAAATCTGGAGTTAATCGGTACTTATTCGTTAAGAATTCAGGTAAAATGAGTTAGATCAATAGTAAAAAATGTACAGATAGAAGAAACCTATTCACAAAGTGAGCTGAAGTATCTATAATAAGATTCATGTTTGCAACTTTAGATACAAACAGGTCTGATCAAAAGTAAATGCCTACAGAAAATGCCATATACCAAACAACGATAGTGGTGATGAAACTGATATTATTATTATGGGCCGGTACGGGCAAATAGAGTAACATTCGACAAAAGACAGGTAAGTAAATCTTCTGTCGTACAAAGAAATTTACAAGGGGCGAAACATTGTAAGCAGACGTTCAAATCTTTTGGATAATATTTACCAGACAATTCCCGCATCATAATATTCTTCGAGTAAGAAAATCAAAATAAATTCTCATTGCAGACAGTTAAACAAGATTTCGTTGAGTCAGTTATCTCCAGATTGAAGCAGAAAAAGAATAAAAATAAGAAAAAACTGCGTGTATGTATGTATGAGGCAAATTTATTTGAATTGGATTTACTTTTTCGTTTAATCGGATGAATATTCATGATCGCATTCGTATATCAAGGGCGGCGACTGATTCCATCTCCGTCTTATGAAAAGATGGATGGATATAGCCATCACCCACAGGTATAAATACGCGCGAAAAATGGGATTAGTTCTGTATTACGCGTCAATCAATTTTCGTATATATATATATATATATATATATATATATATATATAATTCAAATAATATATACAATTCAAATGATTAGCATATTTATACATGTGCTAATTATTTGAATTAAATATCTAAGAATTATATATATTTATATATAAATATATATAAAATTCAAATAATATATCATTCAAATAATTAGCATCTATATATATATATATATGTTAATTATTTGAAGGATATATATTATTTGAATTATATATATATATATACATATAATTAAAATAATATATATTAATTCAAATAATTAGCATATATATATATATATATATATATATATATGTTGAGTAATTAGGCGGAATGTCCTCTTTCATTTAAGATTCGTTAAAAATGACAATGTACAATAGTGATTTTATTCTTTTTGTTCTCGTTTTTTTATATTTTTCTACTTTTCAAGACATAAGGTAAAAAGAAATTCATTCGAATAGTGTGCATATTCGAGCGCTTTCTTGTATACAATTTGCAAACACCAAAGATCTTTTGTTAATTTTAAACTGAATATATGAATTATTTTCATGCATTTATCTAGAATTATAGAAACATTTTTTTCTAAATAGGGTCAGGATAACGACACATTATTCAAACTTGATGTTCTTCAATATTAGCTTTTTCGCGTTCATAAGATTACTAAATAAATGGATAGAAATTAAGAAAAATTAAGAATATACGAAAAATGAAATAAAAGAACTAAAATAAACTGCATGCACTTCATCAAAAATTTTAATTAAAATTGTATAAAAAAGGAATGATGCCATGTACACAATATATCTATATCTATCTATCTATCTATCTATCTATCTATCTATCTATCTATATATATATATATATATATATATATATATATATCATTCTCTGTTTGAGTGCCACTACTCACTATTCTACAAACTTTACTTCTCCGAAACCTATGGTTCAATTTCAAACATATTTGAGTCACTTGTCGATCATAACATGATGCTTTCTTGTATCCATAATCTTTTTAATCGATTTACAGGGTATGGCAGAAATACCCGAAACGCTTAGAATTTAAACTCCTCTTCCCAGACCTCTTATGCAAATTCAATCAAAATCGGGTAACTTGCAAATGAAGCTCCATACATTTGATGTCCACAAATATTTTTCGAATCACTGTGTAGTTTTTGTCAAAGAACAACGACGAATATATTTTCTGGTGGTCTCTTCGCACATTTATTCATTTCTACAAGATGTTTCATTCAAACTCAAACAAAATCGTGTCACTAAAAGATCAAAGCCTAATACCTTGATATGCTAACAAAAACTTCAATTGACACACATTGCGCAGCAAGAATTAATAGAAAAATTTGCTTTTTGCTATTGCTTATTTCTCTGAAACGCTTAGTTGCATTTCAATAAAAATCGAATCTTTTTAGGAATATCTACCTTCTCATATGCGTTAACAATTTCACGTTATCTAAAAGGGGCCAAAAACTACGGCCTAGCAGGGATTGGCATCAACATCTTCTCTGTTGCAACGTTATCGCATCTCATTACATGGTCACTTGTCGCCCGCCCAGTTTCTTCCAATTTATATATATCATTCTCATTTATTAGCAAAATTGACTAAGCATGAATCCCGTTTAACAAATATGACAAAAGTAACGCGTCACGGCAACATCATACTAGACATATTTGAAGGAACACTTGGCCTTAACATTTCACCACAACTAGGAAAATCTCCGAGCAACACTGCGCTATGCAGCTAGTATATATATATATATATATATATATATATATATATATATATATATATATATATATATATATATATATATATATATATATATATATATATATATATATATATATATATATATATATATATCTATTTATATATATATATATATATATATATATATATATATATATATATGTATATATTTATATATATGTATATTTATATATATATATATATATTTATATATATATATATATATATATATATATATATATATATATATATATATATATATATATATATATATATATATATATATATATATATATATATATATATATATATATATATATCTCCGAGCAACACTGCGCTATGCAGCTAGTATATATATATATATATATATATATATATATATATATATATATATATATATATATATATATATATATGTATATATATTTATATGTACATATATTTATATATATATATATATATTTATCTATATATATATTTACACATATATATATATGCATATATTTATATGTATATATATATGTATATATTTATATGTATATATATATATATTTATACATATATATATATATCTATATATATTTATACATATATATATATTTATATATATATATATATATATATATATATATATATATATATATATATATATATATATATATATATATATATATATATATATATATATATATATATATATATATATATATATATATTAAAAAAGGTTTAATTCAAAGATGTTGAATGGCTATTTCGATATGAAGATCCCCACGTGGGACAACACATCACCTCAGCATCAGAAAAATCTTTTCAGAAACTGCAGAAAAATTAGTCTATTTTTCCTTTTTAAATGAATTGCAAAGAAATTAAAAGATAAAATAAAATAAAATACAAATAAAAATAAAGGGAAAGAAAAAGAAAAAGAAAACGAAAAAGAAAAAGAAAAAGATAGAATAAAATCAAATAAATAAGAAAAGAAAAAATTGACATCGTCTGGGTTCGCAAAAAAAAGAGAATGTAACTAAAAATTAACAGACAGCCGTGTTAAATCGACGTAAGTTTAAGCAACACGGAAAAAAGTTGGTAAGATAGATAAAAGATGGAAGGGAGGGAAAAAGAAAAGAAACTCAAGAAAAAACATTTTTGAATATTACAGACGCTGGACAAATTCAAAAAACTTAATTTCCCCAAAACGCTGAAGTATTAGAAAAAGGCCTTTACTTAAAAAGATATAGGATTTAAAATAAAATTATTTTTTAAAAGATTAGGTCATTTGAAATTAAACTAAATAAAGACAACACTAGGTAAAAAAAAAAAAATTATTACATTTATACATACCTATAGAAGTACACACATACATACATATATATACACACACAACTCTACGAATAAGAATACATATATACATACACATACACACACATACATTCAATTTATTACACACTTTTATACATATACATGCGCATACACACATATATATGTGTGTACATACCTATATACAAAAAATTCATATATACACAATATACATGTGTACACATACATGCACATATATATATATACACACACACACACACACACACAAACACATATATATATACATATTCCATATTTTTTTAAATTTTTCTTTTTATTATTTTTCTTTTTTCTTTTTTTTTTAATTTTTTATGTATATGTGTATGTTTGTGTGTGGATGTGCATATTTGTATATATATGTATATATATGTATATATGTATTTATGTATGTGGGCTATATGTTATTTTGGAAAAAAATATTTGTTATCTATTTAAATGCTCCTTTTCATAATATTCATTATTTTTTAATATTTTTAGATGTATGTCTGTGAGGGCATATGGAATATATGTTTGTGTGTGTGTGTATGAATATGTGTGCATGTATGTGTACACATGTATATTATGTGTATATGAATTTTTTGTATATAGGTGTGTACACACAGATATATATGTGTGTATGCGCATCTATATTTATATAAGTGTGTCTGAAATTGAATGTATGTGTGTGTATGTGTATGTATATATGTATTCTTAATCGTAGAATTGTGTGTGTATATGTATGTATGTATGTATGTGTGTACTTCTATAGGTATGTATAATTGTAAAAGAATTTTTTTTTTTACCTAGTGTTGTCTTTTTTAGTTTAATTCAAATGACCTAATTTTTTTAAAAATAATTTTATTTTAAATCCTATATCTTTTTAATCCCTTTTATAAATAATTATGCCTTTTTAAGTAAAGGCCTTTTTCTAAGACTTCAACGTTTTTGGGAAATTAGGTTTTTGAATTTTGTCCAGCGTCTGTAATATTTAAAAATTATTTCTTTCTTTTCTTTTCTTTTTCCCTCCCTTCCTTCTTTTATCTCTCTTACCAACTTTTTTCCGTGTTGCTTAAACTTACGTCGATTTAACCCGGCTGTCTGTTAATTTTTAGTTACAATTCTCTTTCTTTTTTTTTTGCGAACCCAGACGATGTCAATTTTTTCTTTTCTTATTTATTTTATTTTATTTTTTTATTTTTATTTTTATTTTTATTTTCATTTTTATTTTATTTTTTAATTTCTTTGTAATCTATTTAAAAAGGAAAAGTTGACCAATTGTTCTCCAGTTTCTGAAAGGATTTTTCTGTTGCTGAGGTGATGTATTGTCCCACGTGGGGATCTTCATATCGAAATGGCTATTCAACATCTTTGAATTAATTCTTTTTTAATATATATATATATATATATATATATATATATATATATATATTTATATATTTATATTTATATATATATATACATATATTTATATCTATATGTATATATTTATATATATATATATATTTACATTTATATATATATATATATATATATATATATATATATAAACATAAATTGGAACCAAAACATAATACCAGCACACACATTCCATACGAACATATATTGCTTTATTTTATATGTTCATTTTATGTATTTTGTTTATGGATAAATTATATCATTTCCCTCTCAATTATTCACAATAGCATACACATTATGTAATCTGACGATAAAAGCTGACGTTACAAATGTGAAATTCTCGTTACTTTTGCATTATTGATATCTTTACGTTCATAGCATTTTGTGAAACTCATGACAAGTATTTTGTCGAAAAGTCTATGTCTGATATGGAGATTGGCTGAATGCATTGTGCCGAGAAGACTTTGAAAAAGAAATCTTGCTGAAATTAACAGTTCCTTTCTTTCATTGTATTTCAAATATAAGCAGCGAAAATATATCGATTATTTTATCGTAACGGGTATTTTGAATGCAATTAAAGGAAGATAAATATTTCTAAAATACTGTTCTGCAAAAAACAGAAAAATTAACTATGAAAATGTTACAAATATTCGTTATGCTTATTTTGTTGCATGCTTATTTATTATTGTATAGTTACTGAATGTCAAAAAGTATTTACTCTCAATATAAAAATAAAAGAGTTAATGAAAAATGAAATAAAAGTAGAGAAGTTTTAATGTTTGTCAAAACTAAAAAAAGATGTCACTAGGCAAATAATGCTTAGAATTTATATATCACACTTTGCTTCTTCACAAATTATTTTATACAGAAAATACACTAAAATTATATATATATATATATATATATATATATATATATGTGTGTGTGTGTGTGTGTGTGTGTGTGTGTCTGTGTGTCTGTGTGTGTGTGTGTGTGTGTGTGTTTTAGAATTCCGAGCTACCCGGCTTTTATTTTTTTAAAAGTACTCAATACAACATATATCGTAGAGTATAATAGTATTTTAATTTCATTTAATTTTATTTAAAATTAACTTAACTCATTGCCCCACGGATAATTACTATATGGAAAATGTTACAAAAGGTGCAATATATAAGTTTTTAAACGACCCATACCCCTTGTCTCTGCAAAAAAACTATATATTATTAAATTTCTTAAAAATAAATAACTATTACATAGATGTAATGGAAAAAAGTGTCATATGTAAACATTGCAAAATGTTCACCTTAGAATATGGTAAAAATTATTTAGAAAAGAATATCGGTTAAGTTACATACATTCTGTACTTTGCTTTGTGTTATGAGATAATATTAATTCAATATATATTACGACTTATACACGATACAAGAATATAAAACATTGAGGGAAAAAATGAACTCTCAACCGAAATAAAAACAGTTTTATTTTACTATATGCCCGTTTAAGTCAGATGAAACGTATTTTTTAAAATGCCTTTTTCTTTCCCCTTTCTTTAAAAATAAAACTGGGATACAGAGAAAGCTAAGACAATAATCTTGTTACAATAATGAGAGATCACATCAAGAAGAAGCTGTCTAGACTTTAGATCAATAAGCTGACATTTTCATTTAAACTTGAAAAAAGGAGACCTGTATTCTTCAAACTTATAACCTAAACTTTTTTAATTCAAAAACAGAAATTCATTCCGAGTAGTTAAATTAGACACACATAAAATCTAAATTTTTTTTCATTTCTCCCTTCATATTAATTCTTTAATTAAGAAGTTTATTGTTTTCTACATTTAAATGCAAAACATTCTCTCAACAATGAGTCAACATTACCTGATGTCGAGGTAACAGCTTGAAACATAGAGATTTCCGAGTCGCAATATAAATAAATTTAAATAAAAAATGTTTATTATTATATATATATATATATATATATATATATATATATTATTATATATAATGATATATATATATATATATTAAATGAAGCATTAATGTCATTTAACATTATACACACACAAACACACACACACACACACACACACACATATATATATATATATATATATATTAGAATAAATTACAGTTTCAAGTTATGCTACAATAAATTTTTGAAAACAATTGATACATTGATTGCTATGATGTTTGAATGCTCCAGGATTTTAAGGAACACAATAAGGTACTGAATTTCGTTTTCTAATTTTCACGTGGAAACACAACAAATTGATTATTTACACCAATTTGGAGCGATAAGTTTCTGGTTAAAACGAAATAAGGCAAGGTTACCCTCCCCTAGAGCCAGCCTTGAACTCCTGAATAAGATACTGTATATGATGGGATTAAGATGTTATTGTTTATCACGAAATGAATTTTAAGAATTATTGGTCATAGTTGAACCGATATAAGAATGAAATTGGCACAGACAAGAAGGGGCCCATAAAAAAATAGGAATCACCGAAAGAGGAAAAATATAACCTATCCAAATAAGGGAGACAATTAGAAAAGAAGATTCCAATCATGTGTGTCTTGTGTTAAATCAATCACGAGCTATACGGGATAAACGCTTGGGTGATCATGTCTCTTTCCTGATCATTCCAATGAAAAAAAGCCCTAAACTCCACAAACGATTTCACACTTGACTGTTGTAGGCTTTTTATTAAAGGAAATACAAATAATTTTAAGAAACTGTGTGACCAGAGATTGTTTCTGGACATCTATCACAGAATTTTCAGTATGTTTGCTTGTTAAGTTCTAGTTAGCAAGCCCACGTCTACGTAACCAGAGATGGTTACGAGTTTATCCATCTTCGTTTGGTACAAACAGAATATTGACCACAAAGAGGGGTATCTTGCCATAGCTTTGATTTTGTTACATTGCATTTGCTTTCGCTTTTTGTTTTTCATTTATTTGGCGCTGCAGTTAATGTATTATGCTTATTTTGTACTTCTTTACTCACCTGAAATTCCATTTTGCATTTGTTGACTAGCTTTATTACTGAATAAATTTTCTTATTTCTTTCATCTTCTTTGACACATATCATCATTAAGTCTTGTGTTATTTCCTGGTATCTTTGAAGGGTGATTGTTATGGTTTTGTAACACAGTTTTAGTTGAGCTTATTGTCTGCCTCCTTCGAATTAGAACACAGACAGATGATCAATTTCAGCCATAGGCTTATACGTGCGATGGCAAGTGAGAAGCTTTCTCGTCTAGGCAGTCATTCCATTATTGTCACCTATGGTCCAATTCATGATGTTGAAAGTGTATTACATTACAGGAACTGCCAAAGAGTTTATGGCTGTTATTCTGATTTGTGAATTCAACTCGGTATTTTTTTTTCAAAACATCGTATTGATTTTTAGTACCCAAGCATCACTATGCTCATGAATGTTTGATGATGATAAATCTAGTATTTTTCTCAATTCCTATGGATTATTTTCAATTGTCTTGATTTAATCGTCATCTTTTGTGTGGGTTCAGCTTATGGGTTCTTCATCAATAAGACAACAAACATCTCTAAAATTAACGAATCTATTCCGTAGATTTTTGTCAGCTAAAGCACTTTCCCTGTATTCAGTTCTGATCTATTTGTTGCTTACGAGCCATTTTTGCCTTTTCAGCAATAAAAGACATCGTGTACCTAAAACGCATTTTAAAATCTTCCATTTTTATTGGGGTGTCAAACTGTCACAAATAAAGTAATTTTACACTTTCTTTCTAAAAAGATAATTTGAAATGTGTTCTAATAAGACATGTAAGCATATTTTGCCTGGTGATTAATTTGAAAAGATTTAACGTGTCAAAACAGGAACAACAAATTTGCAATTAAATTTTCGGATAATATTATAACATGAACTACTTAGGTGTAAATACTAAGGTCAATAAGATAGACATTGTCTTCAACAACAACAACCTCCAAACGACTTCGGAATCTGCAGCAACTTGTAAAGACGGTCACCTTGCTTAAGCTATTGAATGTTGTCAAAACACCTGGGTTGAGTACATCTTTGGTGTTACAAGGTGTCTAGCTGGTTGCAGCAGAGCTTCACCCTACACATAACAATCATGAATATTGCAGCCAAGGAAGTTAGGTAGCCAGATGTAAGTAGTGATGCTGTCGTAGAAAATTGTCTGATATCCTTGAATGTGTTTTACTGCTTGTGTAGTATGATGCAGAGTTCTGTTGCTATACATATCTTCTTCCAGCAACCACCTCTTTCCCCAAGGTAGATCTACCTCCACATAGCACTTGATGTAAGAACCCGTATCGAAGATGAATGCAGTTATGACGTCGTCATTCAAGAGCGATCACTCGAAATATAATGATGTTCACTGCATATATCTTGCGAATAGTTCAGAAGCCTCTGCATTGTCATCAGATTGATACCCAAAAAACTCTGAAATGTTAGTATTATAGCTTCCTGCTTGAATACTAAGAAGTACGGTATGCCGTTTCAAAATTTCTGTAAGAGTGATTTATGACATGATCTTGATCTCACTGATGGCAAGAAACTGTCCCTACTACACTGTGCAGTTGACAAAATAAAAAAACAACGCGCATGCAGGAAATTAAAATATAAAATGACTATAATTTACAAATCGCTCCATCTATACATACATATATTAGTCATCCACATACAAGCCTATTTCACGGTATTACAGCTCGTCAGTGGGACTAGACATATCCACTTGCTTCAGGCCAAGATCGAAACTCTACCTATTTGGTGTCAGTCGCAGTCGCTACTCTCTAAGCCTAGGCGCATGGAATCAGAAAAGGGAAATTTTAACGTGTTGTATATAAGCAGTGTATACACACGTCAGTCATCGAAAGAACTCAATTCATTTCTAAAGAGCCACGCATATATCGCAGAAGAGGAAACTGTTTTTAAAATTTTCTTCTCTAGAGAGCTCAATCGTAATGAAAGCATAATATATTAGTCATCTACAAAACAAGCCTGTATCGATGTATCACAGCTCATCAGTGTGGCTGGACACATCCACCTACTTCTAGCCGGGATCAAAACTCAACCAATTTACTGTCAGTCGGAGTCGCTGCTCCCTAAGACATAGCGCATGGAATCAGAGGAGGAAAATTTTAACATGTGGTATATAAGCAATGTATACACATGCCAGTCACCGAAAGAACTCAGTTCATTTCTGAAATATCTATACAATTCATTAAAAATTCTTTTCAGTGGATGGATTAATGAATGTTGTGATCTTCACGCGCAATTGCGTTTCATTAAAAAAATATATTTTGATGTAGATTAAGAAAATATATCTGGATTTTTAAGGAAAATATACCATAATTTTTTTCTTTTGTTACTCGAGCATTACATTTTTTAATAATTTCAAACCAACCAAAATAATAAGCGACTTAGACACAAAGGACCGTACAATGGATAATAAAGAGAAAATAATTATTAAGTAGTGAATACATTACAAGAAGCTGAATCAAATAAAGACGATATTTCAATTTTAATTTCTGAAGATCTGATTTGGCTGGAAACCAAAATACTTTTACAAGGGAGAATGGTATTAGGAGAAACTTTTAGTAATGAATTTGGGATTACGTGTAGCTAATTCAAAACAAATTGTTTTCCATAGATATTTGCTTTGTTGATTTGACGGCATACTAAGCACTGATTTGTTAATCACGAAAAAATTTGTACGGGTCACCAAGTGAAAATGTGAACGCACTGTTAAGTGGTTATTTTGAAATAGAATAGTCTTCCAATCCATACAAAAATATTTAGTTTATTTGATGTTATATATCAAACCTTGTTAGGTTTTTGCTGTTTAATGTAAAGTTATTTATGGAGTCGTAATCGTAACTGTAACTCATATCACGCAGTTTTTGTCAGTTATCATCAATATGTTAAGATTATTTTATTATATTAATATTTCTGTTAGCGCATTTAACGTTGATGATTATATTGAACAACCGGTGCGGTACGAACTTACAACACAGGAGTAAGTATCACACAGACTAGTATTGATAATTGTCTCCCATATATAAATTTTAGCTACGTCGGTTTTGTAATATGAAAACTGTTCTTGAAAATTGTAGATTTTGTATGAAGTGCATAGTGGGCATTGAAGACATTATTCATAACTAATTATTAACCAGTTTAGATTTGAAGAAAAAATATCCATGAAACAAAAACATTACAGCATGTCAAACACTGCTGGTTTATTTTGATGCAGAATTTTAAAATTAGGCTCCTAAACCAGACATGCCTCTGAGAAAAATTACACCTCACAGTAGTATGCGGAACTATTTATTAAATGTCTTAATTTATACAGAATGTTAAGGATTCTAAATATTTTTATATTAAAATATAAAATCTTATTTCTTTCATTGCTTTCTATATAAAATCCTCACATGTTGGCTTTCATCCGTAACAGTCTTACGTTAAACGTTTTGACGACAATGACGACGAGGCAGGAAGTCCACCGCTCCCCACACTGCACTATAGCGAACACAGCAGTCGTTTAGAGTTAAGAAGCTGAAATGCTCGCTACACAATGGATCATATGGTGTAGTTATCGTGCTGCCGTGACTTGCAAACACACCGAAATCTCATCAAAGAGGCTAATACTCAACGTCTGTCGAGACGAAACTCGTGTATAGAGCCAGGCGGCGCGGGGAAATGTCAATAGGAAAACGGTTTGGAAGAATAAGCGAAATCATTTTAGCGGTTTCCGGACAGAAGAATCCGTTAAAACCAGAGAATACGATCAACGGGGCACCTAGGGTGAAATGGGAAGCAACAGAAAGCCGGGAAATCACATTCGCTACAAAGAAGGGGAAATACCAAGAATCGGTTGAAACGATCTTTGAGAGTTATTTTCAAGTTGGGTCGATGAACGAAAGAAAAGTTATCCTGGCACTGTCGGTGTTGCTTTGAAAGAATCGTATTTGCACTGCCAACAATTTCGTTAATGGGTAATACGCATATATGCCTTATTGTAGAAAGAGCCTACATTCACTGCGTTTAAACATGATACGCTCTTTTTATATCTAATCCGAGTGGGCCCATGCCTTCAAAATGACAACAAACAACAAAATAATTTATTTCGATATATTGTTTAAAATGACGACAACCTATATGTTGATTTACATACGATTGAATATCTTATAGTAAGACATAAAAAAGTGCTTTAGAGTGCCAGAAGTAATATATATATATATATATATATATATATATATATATATATTACTATAATTATTATAAACAATATTATTGCAAAAAATAAAATAATAATATACTGTTAAAGCGCAAAAACACGGTAAGAGCTTTCATAACTGGTAGCAAAATATAATAACTAATAGTAAAGGGAATAGACTGAGCCGACACTTGCTCGCTATTGTTTTTTCATTAAAGTGACAGGAGAGAAGTATTTAGCTATCGATATAGCATTATATATATATATATATATATATATATATATTATTATTATTATTATTATTATTAAAATTATCATACTGCAACTCAATAGCTATAGTGTTTCTGTGTTTAATACATCATCATCAGGCAGTGATATGTGGTTAATTTACATTGTTACATATATAGATGACGAGGTTTGTAGAAAATTACTTGAAATTAAACGAAAGTAAAGAGGGTCATCAAATGAATAACGTAGGGCGGGAATTTATTACATTTCAAAGGAACTGAATGGGTCAACTCATATACAAGATGTATCAATTTTTTGCCAAAGAAGATTAGACATGACAAAAGCTACAACCGGAAATAAATCCTCTAGCATAGAATATAAACAGCGAAGAGTTGTAAAAATATTAAAACGTAGAGGGCAATAATAATAAAAATATGTATATACCTCTTTCTAGATTGAGTTAATAATGATTACTCAACCTATGTAAAACATAATGCTAATCCTAACTACATACATCCTAAATCTAATTACACACCATTTATTATTAAACACATACCACGTTCAGTTGAACACAGAACAAACAGAAATTCCTCAAGTGAAGTTATTTTCCTGTAAAAATATCATTGCTAAATCACGGCCTTAAACAACAGCGGCAATGCAATGCAATGCAGTTCAATGATATTTAATATTATGAGTGTTGTGACTTCGTCAATAAGCTGTTATGGCTCTGTATGGGCCAGAAATAAAGACATAAAGAAATAATAGTATTAAACAAATACAACAATCACAATAGTACAAACATATATCAATGAGCGATTATTAGCATGACTGTTTAGTCTGGCTGGTAGAGTCATCTACTGGAATAGATTCCGCTCTCGCTCTCTGTCTATATCTTACTCTGCCCCTACAAAGCAGAACTGTTATTATATACAGCTCGGACGAGTTCATGAGTCGTATGAAGGAATCACGATAACATACTATATCTCAGTTATAAGTCTTAAATATTTTTATTATTTGTGACGATATTGTTCCTCATTTTTCTTTAACAGCGAAGTTAAAGAATCATGTCAGTCTTTGCATACCGCATTAAAAACCATCGAGAAATCGGCGCAAACCCGTGTCTCGTTTGAATTTTTCTTCACATAGACGGTCGGTGAAGACCATTCACTGTACATAAACTTCGACAAGATACGGATTCTTATAGTCTGTCGAGTTCTTCATTTATTTTTGGTAAAGTGGTAATAAATATAATTATGTTTTTTTCATAAACACTGGCTGGGTGTCAACATTAGACTTAATTTTGCTGCCGGCATCGCTTATCGGTCTTCTACTGGCATCAAGCGTAATATTTGACCTCGGCTAGATGTGTTACGTTTCATCTTCTCACTGATGTTCCTGTCTTAAGAGCGCAAATAAAAATATTATTGAGAGGTGCTTGGTCACCAGAAACAGTTGCCCGCACCTGTAGCTGCCTCATTATACAAAAGAGGGGGTACCAGTAGTAATACTAATGCCGACGCCTATGACTATTGTGTGGGCTGGTCTATTTTTTGACCTTATTTCTCATCCTACCATGTAGAACTGCAAGAAAATACAATCGTTTCTCAGCCTTTTCGCCACGAAGCGTGACCAGCTAAGACAAGCTGTGGAGCAGCTAAGAAAAGCTTAGACAATTTATCCAGTTATCGCATATTCTGAGGCTGGGTAGATTTTGATCAGCAACCACAGTGTACGCGCTCAGATCCCCACGTTAAACACGGATCCTGTTTCACAACTCAACTCAGTAGAGGGTTGGGGTAAATGCTTAGCTTGTTGGCTGAGATCAAACTGTAGGATCTGCTCTCATCAGATTAATCTGCTTTGCTCTATTTACTACTATCGTGTCCTCTTTTTTGCTTTCTTTCATTTTATCACTGAAACTAAGTAATATATTTTCCCCATTTTCAACGCAATCCAATCAAATAGTTCATTTTGTATGAAATAATGGCAGGTCGAATCGGAGATGCTAAGTAAGAAAGAGAAGAAGCACTATTACAATATGTTTCTTTAACGTGTTACTTTTAAATTTGAACTAACTATTGAAAGTTATTTTTGAACCTGCACAATCTATTTCAGGTTTGTAAAAATGTAATACCTCTCATCTTTTTTACAACTATTACAAGTTACAAGTACGAAAGACCTATTTTTTATTTTTTTCCAGCCCGTCAAATACTTGTAGATTATTTGAAGCCGAAACAAATTTTCGGACATTTTTTTTAACATATCACCCCGAGCAAGGCGGTAACACCACTGATGTGCAGGGGTTACATAAGTGTA
The DNA here is from genome assembly GCA_037127315.1 of Ascarosepion bandense. NCBI lineage: Eukaryota > Metazoa > Mollusca > Cephalopoda > Sepiida > Sepiidae > Ascarosepion > Ascarosepion bandense. The sequence goes on along the minus strand of JBBBDQ010000256.1, from coordinate 5,766,194 downwards.
AAAAGACTAGAGGCGAGTGAAGAGAGGGACGAACCAGTTAGAAAGGAGCAAGAGAAGGAAGGGAATACAGGCATGATGACAGTTGAAGAGGCGGAGAGAAAGCAAGGATATACAGGGTGGTGGAGAAAGAACTAGCGTCAGGTGGCTAAGAGATGAGTATTGACCTTGCATTTAATTTCCTGGAGGTTGTAGACGTCAGGAAAGCAAGAATAAGGAAGTGTCTTCCACAGGCGGGAAGTGCAAGAAAAAAGCAGCAGGAGTAGAATTGTAGTCTGCATTTGGTTGATCTAACTGTGAATGGTTGTAGAGGCACCAGTGACATAAGTTCGTTAGAGTAGAAGCCATGGAAGTATTTATAGAACAAAGAAAGGGAAGCCTCATCCCGTCGGTGGAGAAGTGGCTGGAGTCGAGCCAACAAGTCGGTACCTATCACATTGCTGCTTCTCCTTTGGAGCGGGTCAAAAACAAGGAGATGAACAGCGAGGGCACCTGACAATATATGACAGCAGTACTCTATACACGGACGAATTGTTGATTTGTATATATGCTGGATGGTTTCAGGCGGGTAAAACATTCGGGCCCGAAAATGATCAAACCTTCCTAGCAGTGGATTTAACTATTGACTCAATGTAGTGGCTCCACTTGAGATCAGAAGGGAGGGTAAGGCCGAGGAGGCGCAGTGTATTGCTCTCGGAAACTCGCTTGTTCCATGATCATGGGAGGCGGGAGAGGTTGCCTGTGATGATTGACAGACAACAGCTTGGTCTTAGACGCAATGAAATTTACAAGCCACTTTTTACAACATATTACCACAGAATGTGATTCCCTCACAAGATCAGCAGCGAGATTATGTTTGTCCGCCACACCGAGTTTTTCACAGATGCGGGAGTAAACTGTGGTGTTATTTGCGTAGATGCTACTTGGCTCTTGATCCCGACTGGAAGGTCATTTATGGAAATAAGGAAGAGCGTCGGGTTTAGCATAGAGCCCTGAAGGGACACAAGTGTTTGTATAGTAGGGTGTGGAGTCATGCCCATTCAGGACGACCTTCATTATGCGGTTATGTAGGAAAGATTGGATCAGATCATGCAATCGTCCGGTAATACCGTAACCCTGTAGCTTGCATAGAAAGCCAGCGTGCCAAACCCTGTCTAAACACTTGGAGATGTCCGGAGCAACAGCACGAGACTCGCCGGACTCCTCAAGATATTGGAATATGTACTCCGTAATGGTCGTTGACATGTCGGCCATGGACCTGACAAAGCGGAAGCCATACTGACTGTCGGAGAAGAGTTTATGGGCAGTAAAATGCTGAACTAATTCAGCATTAATAATGGTCTCGAACAACTTCCGGAAAAATGGTAGAAGATTGATTAGGCGATGGTTGGATGGGTCCAAGGGTTCCCCAGAGTTCTTAAATACAGGAATGGCAGAAGAGGACTTCCAGCATGCAAGAAAACAGAAAGGAGAGAAGCAGTAGTTATAGAATTTAGAGAGGACAAAGGATAGTTCAGGGGCACTTTTCTTAAGGACAATCACCGGGATTCTATCACCATCGCTCGCGTTATGGGCGTCAAGTTTTAATATTACACGTGATACTACTATCGGAGTAATGCATATATCGAACAGTTTAGCCTCAGTTCTAGTAGAGGGTCGGCCGAGGGTACACCAGTTGCGTCAAATGTGGAGTTGGATTAGAATCTTCGAGCAAAGCACTCAGCCTTGTCCGCTGATGATGTGAGAACCACAAATTCATTGATTAAAGGAGTATTTGTTATTGTTCAGCACTCGTTTGCATAACCGCCAATAGTCTTTGGAGCCGAATTTTGCGGTCAGCTATGCGCTGTCTCATTCTCTCAGACCGCTTGGCGTCATTCAGGATTCTCTTGCACTCATTCGGAGCAGACATGAATAGGCGCCTATTGTGATCAGATGACTGTCTCCAAAATGGTCGAAAGTAGTGATTCCTGTGGGTAATAGCAGCCGAACAGGCAGGAGAGAACGAAGGGGATGAGTGAGGTTTGAGACGAAAATTCCTGGTAGCTATGAAGGCATCAATACCAGCTTTCACCCAGGACGAAATCTCAGAGGCACAGTCATCAACTGAGATATTGAACAAGGGACGTTGCAAAGGAAGTCGCGGAAGCTGTCCCAGTCAGCTCTTTGATAGCGGTAGAAGGTCCTATACGTATGATGCTCTTGTGGGGGGGTGAGTGGAGAGAAATATTAAGAGAGACAACAGCGTGGTCGGAGTTGCCAAGAGGGCAAACTGCGAGACTTGGCAGGAGTCAGGTGCAGAAGTAAAGCATATATCTAGTAGAGAGGCGTGTGCAGAGGGAGTGTTAGAAAAGCGTGTAGGAAAGTACAAGACTTGCGTAAGGAATTAAGAAATTCATGTCGTGGATGCATGCTGAATCAGTAATAGAGTCTTTAAGCCAATCAGGATAATGGGCGTTAAGATCTCCGAACACAAATATGTGAACGAATTAGTGGTAGAAAATTGCCTTATCTATATTGTCAGAAATGCTGTCTGGAAGGGAGCAGTCGGAAGAAAAGGGGGGACGGTAAAGGAAGAAATGGTCGCTAACCAAACTGAGAAGTGATAGAGGGAGACATACATATTGGTGGGCAGTGGATTCGAGTGATGTCCCCCTAGATACAGGGATGTGTTCACTAACGTAGAAGCCCCAGCCCATACATGTGGACAGTGGAATCCTTCATTAAGAAGGGAAGACAACAAGGGATCGAGAAGTCAGAGGAAGGAACTGATGTGTTAATGTTAGTCTCACAGAGCGCTAGGATGTCAGGGGATTTTTCCTGGAGGCAAGCTTCTACGCTACAAAAGTTAGTACGAATGCACCGGATGTTAGTAAGAGAAATGTTATGAGATTTTGGCGATTTGAGTTTGACTGATTTAGGTTTTTTTCTGATTCCGTTTTTCATGTTAAAATTTTTTGGTACGGGGCGGACTTTGAGTAGAGGATGCAAGCAGTCATCAGCCACGATAGACGCTGGGTTGGGAACTGGCTCGGGTTGCATCAAAACGTGGCCATGCTGTTGCCCACCGAAAGCGCTTGCATGGACACCTATCCATGCGCGACATGACACTACAAGAACCCAGGTATTATGCAACTGTTGATCAGAGCATCCGCTCTTGACGCTACACAAGAGGTAGGGCTCCTAAATACCAGTCGGAAGCAGCAACCAGGAAACTGCCAATCCGGTACCCTCACAATAATGAGACGTTGCCAGCAGCTAAGTGCATCGCAGGAAATTAACGGAAGCGCCAACGCTGAGGTCTAAAGAGGGAAAAGAGAAAGCCGGGAACCACGTCCTAAACAGGGAACAAGTGATTTTAACTTAGTTAATGTACACCAGTCAAAGACATTTCTGCTAAAAAAAGAAAACCAATCGTTCAATTAAGCATGAAAGGTTTAATATTAAGCAAAAAATATGACTTACTTTTAAGAATATTTAAAACAAAGTTTATCCCATCCCAACACACATGGTTACTACCGGTAAGGTATAAATTAATTTTTAACTTTTTGGTCAGTACCAGTGATAGCGATGCGGGGATGGGATAGTCAACTGAATCTCCAGTTTGTGACTTGAAGACGAGAAGAGTAGGAAGGTAACTAAAATAAACCCGGGCAAAAAAAAAAAGAAGTTTTTGTTTCTTTTTGAGGGGGTATCTTGTATTATTAAAACAAGATACCTCCTGGAAAAAATAATAATAAGATATAACTTCAGCAACAAGTTCTACAATTTAACCCATCACATTCCACCTTTGACAGAACTGAAATGTATTTGAGCGATTTTGGGAGTAATGATTTATTTTCGAACGCACAAATCTTTTCCAAACAGACGAAACATAAAAACTTATCGATCTTTACATTGATATTGTTTTGACAAGGTACATTTCTATGTTCTACTAGGTCAGACATAAATATCTATGGTCTCCCATGCCATATGCACACGGTTGAATCATCCTCATTAAACTACATTTGTAAGAGCGAAATTCTATTCGAACAGCTTCTTCTCAAGTGCCGTTTAACCAATCACTACGACTTTAACCATCTAAACTTATTTATAAATGGAACTTTTTCTGTGTGCGTATGTGTGTGTGTCTGTGTGTGTGTGTCCGTTACCTATAGACTCAGAAACGGCTGAATCGATTTTCTTGAAAACTTACACAGTTGTACTATAAGCGTCTGCGAGTGTTCTTAGCTAGATTTTGTGACGAGTTATCCCCGATAAATATAGAAAATTGATAATCGAAAAAATCGGGTTATAGAAGGAGTGGTCCGATTTTAATCAAATTTGATACACTCATAGACAAAAACATAAGTAACGATATTCAGAAGTTTCAAGGTTGCAGTTCTTACAATAGAGCAGAAAATCGATAATATATATAAAAAACAAGATGTTTGTGTGTGTGTCTGCTTATCTGCCTGTATGTCTGTATATTTTTCAGCCCTTTTATTTTAGTTTTTGCTTCAGGTTTGGCTCCAAGTAGCTATAATTGTAGTTCTTAGTCTCAGCCATGATACCATTTACTCAGAGGACTTATTTAACCTTCCAAATTCAGTTTACGACGAAAAGAAATTATTTGATATCGGTACACGAAATCAAAATTTGACTTATATCCTTTCATTTTTGGTTCAATCTACGGTTTCGCTTCAAATAGAATCAACTACTGATTTTTAGTCTTTTGTGCCAACGTCCAAAGAGTCTGAGCTCTAGGACCATGGATTAGTTTTAAAGCTTCCATTACACCCTAGCAACGCTGGGCTATAATGCTAGTAAAAATATAAAATCAACTACTATCGGGGGGGGGGGGCTTCTAATTTGGGATCCTGGGAACGACAGCAATTAAGAGGTGTTTCGAATGTCCTCAAAAAGTCCAATTTCTCAACCAGAGAGCTTGTTACTGGAGGAACTTTACCATTATATTCAGATGTAACTGATATAATAATGCAAGATAAACACGTAACTATTATAGGTAATTGTCTTCTGTTGAAGTTCATTGCAATATCTATTAAAAAATATTATATTTTTTTACCGTAGATCTTGAAGATAAACATTCGAAATCTTACGTTTTATTTTCAGTCGAATAACAGACAAACATTAAGAACATGCCACAAATACTTTAAAAGTCCTTACATTCGGACATTACAACTGATATCTTTATCATTTACGTACCATGTTCCATCAGGGTGTAGCTGATAATTGCCATCCACGTCTTCCCGTATTTTAGCTCCTAATATATTTTGACTTATTTTTTCTTCTAGATCCTGATCTTTCATCAATTTGTTTAATTTTACAAGTATATTACACACAGTTTTATCCGTCTTTCCTTCCTTTTGTCCACATTGTGTCCGATTCTTCAAGCCTCTTTCTTCCATAAACTTCAAATTTCTCTTCCTTATGATAAGTATGCATTTCTTTTCTGTTTCCATTACCTATAAAACCTCGCAGTTGTTCCGATGATCTGTCCATGTTACCCTCAGCATCCTTCCGTAGAACCACAATTCTGTTGCTTTGTGTCTCACTTTCATCTTTGAAAAATTACCCAGTTTTTGTTCCTTTTATTGTTAGTGTAGCATCTGTAAGGATAGTCAAAAAGACAATATATATTTGCATATCCCAAAATTGAGTACATCGATCTCCTAGTAGCTGAAAAATTTGTGTCCTGTGTAGGAGAAACTTCCCTCCTCTCTTATAAACAGCTGCTAATTTTTCACTGTTGCTCCAACAAGATTGTCATCCCCTTCTGTAGCAACAATGTCAGCATGAATATCGTTTGGTGCTAAACCCTTCTTAATGCAAGTACTTGATAATCTATCAGATGCAAGTTCACCTGAAAGAAAATAGTGTCGTCATTAGTGAGAAGAGTTGAAATTAACGCAGTAATTTCCCAGCACTATCAGTATTCTTTACTAGTCAGCCTATGCACATTTCAGCCGTTGAAATTGATCGACCAGAATAAAGTATCAAGTGGCATGAAGTTAATGATACAATACTTAAGAAACAGAGTGAAGAAATAAATTACTAGTTATTTCATTGTATGTAAGGAAAAGGAAAACTGATTGTCATGCATATTTCAGTACCACACAAATGTAATCAACTAAATACTTAGCAATTTTCTATTTTCTTCCATTTTGATTGCTTCTAGTCTCCACGTTTAAGATTTTATTGCTTATCGCAGGGTCCAGTTTATCCAGACAGTGTAGAATATAAATGTATTATTTCCGAGTTTAATCCTAAAGGCATGTAATTATTTTGCATATATAGATATTTGTTTTACGTTTCTCTGTGTACAGTTCATTGAAGACTAACACAGGTATGCGCATATATATTGAAAACACCTAAGAGTGAGAGCGAATCGGCACTTCTGTACTTATGTAGACCTAGTTATCTGTTTTTTTCTAATGCTGTGGCAAACAGCAACCTTGCCAAACGCGTGAGAACCCGAGTGCATTACAGGGAGTAAATCGATACAACATACCTGTCATAAACCGAAATGTTCAATTAGAAATTCCATTTTAAACAATGAAAAAGTAACATTTAAACATATTCAGTAGTGATAAGAATAAACATCATCACATACTTCCAAAAATAATTATGTATGTATACGAAGTCGGCATGAATCTGTTCTGTTAGAGACAAACTTTTTGCAATTATCAACGTTCGATCTCTACCCCGATATCGAGAACTTTATGATAAAATAACTGCTTGGCAAAATATATTTTATCAGTAAAATCCACAACCTTAAAGTTTATCACAATTAAGCATTATATATATATATATATATATATATATATATATATATATATATATATATATATAGATGGCCAGTCCGCAAACGGCGAGGTTAATCCAACAAGATCAACTTGATAGAAAATATTAAGTGTTATATTTATATAGAGAGTTCAATGGACGTTATTCAGAGCAATATTATATTCATAAATATATGGATATAACTTAGTGTACATGGGTTATACATTTATACATCCATGGATATAAGTTAGTGTACATGGGTGAGTTAATTTATGGGGTTGCACATACACACGTATCCACACAATTAGAAATAAACGGTTAATTACTTAGCAGTCAACATCTTCACGACTGGTCTGAATATTCATAGCTGATCTGATGTCAATGCCTATGTCCCGACTATCTTTTCCTTTTTCTCTTTTTTCATTCTTCTTATTTTTTTATTTTTTATTATTTATTTTGTTATCTTCTTCTTCTGTTAAAGAAAATGGTTATTCCGCCAAATTTATTTGTACCAAATGGTAGGAATAATGTGTGGTCTGATAAAATGAGCTAATTAAGCTCATTGAAATTAATTATAATTTATAAGCAATTTAAATGTGTTGAGTTTTCCTATATTTATAATATATATATATATATATATATATATATATATATATGTGTGTGTGTGTGTGTGTATGTGTGTGTGTGTTTGTGTGTGTGTGTGAGTGTGAGTGTGTGTGTCTATGAATATGTGATAACGTGTGTGATAGTGTGTCTGTATGAGTGTGTACGTAGGAGGACAACGAAATAAATATTAAATATAAAAATACAGCGAAAATAATAGTAGTCATAATATTTGTTGTAAAAGTATAGCTTTATATGGTGAGAAACATGTTCAAAAACAGATTTTCAGACAAGTAAATAAATATTATTAGTTTTGTTATCAATTTTATCTTTTTAATATTCATTAATTATTTTCTAATTTCTCTGATTTCTTTCAACAGCCAAGCATATCTACATATTATAAGATGTACATTTGAACAATCGTTGCTATGATACATATATACATGTATATATATATATATATATATATATATATATATATATATATATATATATAAATACGTGTGTGCTTGAAATAAATAAAAATTATATGTATATATGTTATAAATGCTATGTATTATGTCTGATATAAATATGTATGTATGTAAATATATATATTTGTATATATATACATGTGTATATATATACATGATATAAATAATATATATGTTATATATGTGTTATATATGTTATAGATGTGTTATATATGTTATATATATACGTTATATATATGTATATATATATATAATATATATATATGTATAGATACACATATATATATAATATATATATATATATATGTGTGTGTGTGTGTGTGTGTGTGTGTGTGTGTGTGTGTGTGTGTGTGTGATATAAAAACAAAAACAATTCTTCTCTTACACTGGAGACTTTACTTTAACTGTTTTTGTAATATTAAAATATTTTTTCTAATGTCATTCAAACTTGGGTTGATATGTTACTGTAGTATACATGAAAATCTTAGAATGTCTACGAAGGGATTTCTATATTTTTTTTAAACATTTCTTCCTCTGAACTTTTCCACGCAGAAAGTCCTGGAAAGAAGGAATATATTGCACCTGATGCTTTTCGAGTCATTTTCGATTATATATGTTGTTTGAGAGGTCTAAAATCACACCAGGCTATAAAGATTTCCCTTCTACATAAAGGTTATTAATAATGCCTGCATAAAAAATGATGACATATATTCTGCTAAAAATATAGCTATTGACAAGTATGTGTTTATTTTATGCATGGTCCTTCATAAATTCATCAGATATATTCTTTCACAAATACGTACCGGCAATGACACGACGATAGCTACAGACCATAATAATATTGTCTTCCGAATTTTAAACTGTCAGTTGTTTTTTATCTGGTCTTAACATTATATCGGAGGTGTTGATGCCACACAATGTAGATAATATCATTTTATTATATCGCAGGCATTTCTGGGGAGGGTATCAAGATAAATATTTTCGTTGTACACATTAAAGATATATATAGCAAACGGAAAATAATGTAATCTACAATTTTAGCAAAAAGAAAATATAGATTGGTTAATGACTGTGAAAACATATTTGATTTTATAAGCAGTTAAAAAGCTAAACTGAAATCCACGGTGATATGCTGCTTTACACATATATTGTATCATATATTGGGAAAAATACTATAAAAACAGCCAGTAAAGTCAATCCACTAAAATTGTTACAGTCATTTGCTGAGACCCCATATTAAATAATGTATGAAGCGAAATGTAGAGAACAATATCTACATACACCTGTTACTTCCCGTATACATACTCAAGAGAATGTTGTGTTTCCTTCAACCTTCAGTGGGACAATACGGAATTAACACTTGCAGACGATCGGGACGAGGGTAATGTAAATGAGGAACAAACTTCAAGCTCAGTCGTAAAAGTATTAACAGCAACCATTATAAGAAATAGAAGCAATGCGACATGGGAAATGCCTTCAAAGTTGTTACTAACGGAGGAGAAAAACCGGAAGATCAAACACGCACCTGCTTCATTTTGATTTGAATAAACCAGGAAGAAGCTTACGAAATTCACTTGTTAAATGAGTGTAAAATCGGTCAAAATAAAATGTGGCGATGGAATCGATGACGTTTTCTATTTTTCTATCATTTCTCTCACTATCTTTATATATATATATATATATATATATATATATATATGCCTATTTCAGCTCTGTATCTCGCACGTGTTTCTTTCTCCCCTTCAATTTAATTCCACCATCGTTTTTTAAGCTGTGTATCTCTCATTTGTTCGTAGATAATATTTTCCCACTTGGAATTTGTTTGTACTTCTTTTTCCCCATTACACTCTGTTCTCTCTCTCTCTCTCTCTTTCTTTCTTTTCCTCTTATCTGTACGTTACTTTTTTAATTTTCGATAAAAACGCATTCGTCTGAAAAGTTCAGACTCGGTGATTCGCTTTGGCGATTGGTTCCATAACTCTTGTCTCGCATATCCCAACGTTCACTCCACTTCGCTGCCCTAAGCAGACAGACTGATGGGCAAGAGACCAAAAATTCTGTACGGTGAAAAAAACCTTGTTTGGTTCGCACAAAATATCAGATAAAGCAGAATTGACTAATAATAATAATGACAACAACAAATAGAAAATCAAAAACAAGAGCAATAATATTAATAATAATATTGTCACGAACAACAAGTAAAAAGTTGTACACATCAGGGTAAAAAACAATCCGATGGCGTTTTGGGAAATATTCATATAATCACATTTTCAGCTGGATGATTACAGAGGAAACAGTTCGTGGGTCACCTTAAATCATTGCTTTTTCTTGTATATATATATATATATATATATATATATATATATATATATATATAAACGTCAAACGTCAATAAACAGAGAAAGAACCTGGAAAGATAGAAACTTCCAGAAACTGAGGGTGAGATATGGTTGAAATGACTTTTTTACAAAAAGTAAAACTAAAACAAAAAATATTCATTTTGACATTCACAATGAACTGTCTAAAAGTCAAAAAGCATTTAAAAATATAAGTGAGACCACACACATTTTCATTCTTTCTCTCCCACACACACACACACAGATACATGCCTATATATATATATATATATATATATATATATATATATATATATATATATATATAGCAAACCTACTTGAATACTCTAGATATAACGTTTATACCAACGAGAAATAATGTCGGATTATAATATTTATTTCAACTAAGAATTCCCAAGTAAATACATTGGATGCGAAATTAAAGGTAGCTTAACGAGAGATGCGAATTCTTAAAAAGTATAACTGAAGCAATATTTGTCTTCAATGTTTAAATCTTGTTTAATCACGTCGAGTGTATATTGTGTATGTCGTTGTTTCACCTGTCGGACTGAAGTTCCAGTCATGCTGGAGAGTTGATTTTTTAAAATAAAAACATTTCATTCTCTGAATAGATAACGTCATATACACTGAAAAGGAAAAACGTAATTATAGTAATATATATATATATATATATATATATATATATATGTGTGTGTGTGTGTGTGTGTGTGTGTGTGTATATGCATATATATGTGTATATAAACATATATGTTTGTTTATATATACATATGTATGTCTATACACACACACACACACACACACACACACACACACATATATATAGTCTATAAAAACACATCTACCCTTCGTTCATTCAGCAATGAATTTGAACACTCTAGCGTGTGTTTACATTGTATATAACACGTATGTCCGCTTTCCTGTGCTCATATTTCAGAAGTAGAATCGCCGACTGTTGTCAATTCGGTCGGGTTTCGATCGTGGCTAGAAACAATCGGATGTCTTACTGTACTGCGAAACAGATCTGTCTGCTGATGACTATATATATATATGTAATCCTTCTTATGAATTTTTGTATATCAGAAAAGGAATAGCATCGTTTATAACAAGATTTTTGTCTTCATTCTGCTTCTTCTTCATGTGTCTTTTCCATTCATGATGTAGGCGATCATGGACTTCCACTTGGCTCTGTTTCTTGTCACTCTCAATATATTTTTATCTTGGTATCTCTCTCAAACACCCTCCGCCATTCATTTGCTCAGATATATAAAGTATTTTTGCGCTGCTTTTCCCTGTCTCAGTTTTCTTTGATCCATCTTGTGAGTAATAAATTCTCCAGGCCCTTTTTCCTCATTATGTTTCCCAGGAACCTCATCTATGTCTTCCTGATATTATGTATGAGTTTTCATCTCGTTTTTATTCTCTCCAACTCCTCATATTTGTTCACGCGCTATGTCCATGTTTTCCTCAACATACTTCTGTAAAATGATATTTCTGCTGCCTCAGGCTTCTATTTCGTCCTTGAGGAGATTGTCAAACATTACATTTTCATACATAAGTACAGATATCAGTACTATTTTTTTTTTTTTTGGTTTCTATTGAGATTTTCCTGTCTCTTCGTGTTTTGCCGTGCCTATGCGTTTTTGGATCTCAATGTTGCACTTACCATCTTCTGTCAGAACACTTCCCAGGTATTGAAATTTCTTTACATTTCTATTTTAGTTTCTCCGACTTGTAGTTGGCATATTCGGCTCCTCTTTTTGCTGATGACCATACATTCAGTTTTCTTGAAGTTTATGCTTAATCCTTTCTTTTCGTAAAATGTAGAAATTCTTGTCTTTATTCACCTTGTCATTTTTCAGATATAACTTGTTCTCATTGCTGAAATTTTAACTCTCCCCTATCTCTGTCTCTCACTGTCTCTCTCTCTCTCTCTCTCTCTCTCTCTCAATCCCTCTAATTATACAAATATTTATGTTAGTGCTTGTGTCACATATTTTCACATACAGTGTTTCTTTAAAGGAAAAAATGAAAAAAAAGGACTATATGAAATATATTTCTTGCCTACGCTTTTTGTCTTCTAAGGGAATTTATCAAAGCAATATTGGAAATATTTTCTTGCACTATTTACATAAACGAATGGAGTATTTCATTGGCGTATCAAGGCATTTCAATTTGAGAATATTCATAAATGTTCAGCTAATGTTTCATAGAGCAGATTAAATATGTTTAGAACATGATGTGTCATTGTTTAAAGTCTATCAAAAGTAGGCGAGTAATATTCAATAGAATGTTTAAGGTATATTGATTAAATTGTTATTGAGTTAGATTTATGTATCCATTGTTCATCTTCAAAAACGAGATAAAACACTTTACAGTTTTCTTCCGATATTTCAAAATATTTGGGATAGTTAATGTTGGCTTGGGAAACGAGTAATTCCTTTAGGAAAGGTGAAATAGGAAAAACTAGTGAATATATGTATGATCTGATAAGTTTCAATAGCGGCACTCTCGTGTATTTTCAGCTTAAGTAAATAACTTTTGTTTATGGTGAGTGATGCAGTTTTTATCATAATTGCGATTAAATTTATTTCTATGAGTTTGACTAATGCATTTGATAAATTGTTATGTATAATGATCTTTTTGTAAGTATAGATATACTTTTTTAATTTCTACATATTATCCTATATAATGTAAGGAACAGTTTCAGATATATTTTTCAAATATAGACTTATTTTAATTAGGGTTTTAGTTCCGATAATATCCATCAAGATTTGGGTAATAATTTTGACTATTACATACTTGGATATTGTTTAAAATAGATCTCTTGTTTTGGATACTGGTTGTTATGGACTTGGAAGGTAGTACTGTGTATCAGTTTTTGGTTAGTTTTTTTTGTTGTGGATGTTCTCTTTCTTTTGTCTTTCGGAAGGTATAGGGGATGCAGATTCTTAATGATCTGTAGGATAAACCTATAATTATACCAGATATAATCTTATTAGAACTGTAAAGATAGATGTAGGCTAGACCATTTTTGTTCATAGATTTTCTGTAAACTTTAAATTTGAGTTCATTCTTATTTATGTATCAGATGATATCTAGGAAGAGAGGAGTTTTGTTCCGTTGACGGTACAACGCTATTAAGTTTGTTGACAAGAATTGTTAAAATAGTGTTTTGAAAATATAATAGTAGGCTATGATCTACGCATAAAAAATAAATATTTTTTGAATAATATATATATATATATATATATATAGTTTATAAAGCAAAACTACTTCATATCGACGCCCATCGACCTCTCTATATGGATTTACCAATTAATATTTTATATTAAGGTAATCTTGTTGGATTATCCTCACGGTTTACGGACTGACACCTATATATATATATATATATATATATATATATATATATATATATATGAGTGCGTGTGATTGTAGTATTTAAAAAAGTATAATAATGCCAGTGTGGTTGATTTTATTTGAGTAATTTTATTTCCCGCTTGGCGAGTTGGTAATCCGAATAATTGATACAGTTACCAGTAGAATTAGGGTAATATATTTTAAGTTTATATAAATTAAACTTTTTGTTTATTAATTCTTTGTTCATAATTAATATTTTAATTATTTTAGTTATATAAAATATGATTTAATGAGGCATTAAATTTTAAGGAAACATTAACATTTTAAGGAGTCAGTAACTTTTATGACGACATGAACTTTTACAATAGAACTATAATCTAATAACGACGTTTTTATCCGAGAACACTATCTATGGGTATATAGTACCCAGCGCAAATGATGTCACTCTAATTACAATTTAATTACATTTTTCAGTACCTGATTTTCTTACTTAAATAAAATGTTTTTTTTAGTTCCTATTACTGTTAACTCAAATTACTAACTTTGAAGTGCTTACACGTAAAATATTTCAAATAAAGATTTATATTTAATATTTTCAAAATCGGGTATAATATAACTAGATGTAGCAATAGTGTAATTATAATTAATGGTTAGCGTTCCAGGGTTAAAAATAGTAAAAAGATAATCTTATAAATTTATAAAAATGGGGAGAAAGGGAGCCAAATTAAAAGTAGAGAAAAAATTAAGTCATTGATTAAAATCAAGCTTAAATTTCAAGATTAAAATTAAAATAACTGAAATTGGAAAATGAAAATTCACAATAGGTAAGTTTCACAGGTATTGCCATTTTCATATATGAAGATAAATGATCAGAAAATATCTATGCGAATGTAAATGTTAGTCCCTTCAATAATAAATAAAAAAAGATAAACAAAATAAAGAGAAAGAAAATGTATGATGAAGCAAAACAATAAATGAGAAAGGAAGCTTTGTTAACAATACAGAATTGCAAATGCGTTTTTTCGCTTTCCAAAATGAGATAATTAAAATGAATCATTAATTTGTCAAAGTTTATAGATATGTTTCTATTTTAGATTCTATTAAAAATGAAAAAATATATAAAATCACTAGAAAGGATAAAATGGAAACACATCGTAAAAAATTACATTTATTAAAACCATAAAGCATCACCTAAATTATTGGATGCAATGTGAATTATTTAAAATATCTAATATAATATTTGGCTCGTATTTAACAAGTATAGTAAGTTAGGGTGGTTAAAAATCCTGTTGCAAATATTTTCTAAGTCATATTTGTATCTGTGTTTGTAAAAACTAAAATTGTAGTTTATAAATATAAGAATGAAATGTTCAAGGTTAAGGGATTACTCAGAGTCTGTTTGCAGTTATCAAGTCTTGAAAAGGAAATAATCTTGAATTGCCAAGCTTCAGGATATTTCTCATTAATGTAGCCGTCTACCAGTCCTTAATCGTAGTATCTAATTTTTCATAATTCTCAGCAACGTTCTTCCTGTCGAAATCAGTTTTTACTCGCAATCTCTGCTAATGATACAAGTATTTACTTCCATCTTAATAGTAAGTCTGATAGATTCAATGATGTTAAATTGGCAGTTGATCTGAAAAGTGATCAACTTATTCTTCTTTACTAAAACAATGAATGTCTTGTCAATTTTAACGCCTATAAGACGAAACTGTTTTCTACTAGTCTTCTGAGAAAAAAGCTTCCTATTTTCCATCAATATGCTAACATCTAGGAGGGTGAAACGTTGCTCCAAGTCAGATTAAGTTTTTCCGCTAACATTTTATAGAATCTGTAATTATATCTGCTTCTATGTAAGTTGGTTCCCTTTGTGATACTAAACAATTTCTGTCACCAGAATTTATTTTACAGGTTTACAAGATTAACATTCTTCACTTCTTAAATAATTGGTCAAACGCATGCTCTAGTGTTACTGCTATAAATTTACAGAAACTTGATAAAACAAAGAGTAGAATTTGCAAAGTCACTGATAATTATTTAAAGAACGACGTAATGTACATTTTTTATAGATTTAATCCCTGTGAATTTAAGTGAAGTACTATGTTCGCAGATGTGCGTTGTGGTGCGGATGTGCGTTGTGGTGCAGTGAATATCGACTCGGAACGAGAAATCGGTGAGCCGAGTCCGAATTCCAGTTGAATTCCTTGCATTCACTTACGCGTAAATATCCTTGGGAAGGGTTTTAATCCATCTCTTCCCTCCTAAATTTTTTTTCACTTTTTTCATTGATGAAACTGCAATATAGGTAATTATTAAATATTTATAAATAGATTAGATGCACATGTTATTGTGCAATAAACACTGAAAATATTAGGAAATACATTAATTTTAAAACACTGCAGTTGCCTAGCAATTATAGCCGGCAGCATATATATATATATATATATATATATATATATATAAATATGAATATCAATAAAAGTACATATAAATATTACACCAAAGTACACATACTTTTATAGATTTTGCTCTGGCGTTAATAAAACAGCGTTCAATGTAATACAAGAGAACTAAGAAATATAAATATATAACATATATATATATTATCCTGCGTCGTTAGCACGACTCAGAGATTCGTGCTTGATGCAATCGTCAGGTACATATAATGAACTGGTGATAATATGCACCTGATACTGTTTCTGTGTTTTGTTTGTAATGAGTGCAATAATAAAATACCCCTGGCTGAGTCCAGTCAACTTCCTTGAACTTTGACCGTTTCAGCCTATGCTGTGTTGTTGATCTAGATTAGCCAAAACAAGATTGCTTATTACCTCTTCATGATACTATACTAGACTTGAGAGGGATTGGCATACGATAAAATCAGATTCAAGACCAGTGTCGATTTTTCTATATCATTTACATATCGAATAATTTCAAGATTACAAGCAAGTCAGAATTAGTGACTGAAAAGAATATCAGTTGGCTGGTATTCAGTAGAATATTCGTGTTATATTATCTCTACCGGAAGATCAGTTGGGTAAAATTAGCAATAATCTGCTCGTCATCCTCTTATATCTAGAAGCAGGCGTGTTTTCCAGACCGACAGTATTTCCCAACTATATCATTTAAGATTCGGGAGCCAACTTTTGTTTAACAACACCTCAATCGGTGTAAGAAACAAAGAGTGTTGGTTTTTATTTCCCTCACTGTATAAACCATACCACTTCTAAATGGAAACAATTAGATTTATCCATTTTGACTTCACAACTCTTCTTTTTTATACCTGCTCTGATAAAATGTCCCGTTAAACCATTAAACAGTAAATTTTCAAGGGCTCATTTTGACCTAGTGTCAGCCATCTTCAAACCCCCTTGAAATTTGTCTTGAATCACTTTGATGAATTCGATTTAAAATAATTCAGTACTGAATAACTTTTTTTCCAACCGTTTATATTTCGGCTACTCTGCTCGACAAAAATAACTGTATTTTCTCATTTTCAAAATCATTTAAAATTAATCCAAGCCATATGAAAATAGGGTTACAAAATAGCATATTTGTTTTTATATTTTTTTTTCTTAGCTGGTTTTATATAGTTAATTATTTTTGTATTTTTGTATTTTTTATTCTTTGGTTCTTATTAGTATTTAAGTCACCAATCATCACATAACACCATACGGACATAGTACATAGAGTATGAAATAAATTCATGAACTAATCCAACTCATAAAATCTCAAAAGTCTCATAATGATGCTATAAACTCACTTCAAGTTGAACGTTTATTTACCAATTCCAAAGAAGCAGAAAGAAATATAATTATAAAAATATTTGCAACATTCTACGTCTCCATCTAATAAAACTGCAAAATAACATATTACGAAGTTACTCATACCTTGTACCACTGAGGTTTCTGTCCATATACAAATCTACCATCCGCCCGTGCATTGAATACTGCTGCTATATCTGGTCTGGTGCTCCTGCTCTCTACCTATGTATCCCTGACAAAATTCAACGGAGAATCTGAAATGTGATCGATCCTGACTTGGCAGGTCGTATACGGTCACTCTCTCGTGCAATGTGGCTTCCCTGTGTCTCTTCTCCAAAGACTTTCACGGCTTCTGATCAGATGAACTTAGCTCACACATGCATGAATTTACTCGAGCCACAAGGTTAGCAACTAGGTCCCACACATTTACTGCAAAACCAATAAATTGTAAATACAAGTTCTTTTCCAATAGCTTCTTTCCTCGCTCATCTCGTCTGTGGAAATCACTTCTGTTTACTTGCTTTCTCGGAAGCTAAAATCTTTAAGAATTTCCAAGAATTCAAATGTAATGTCAATAGTCATCTCCTATCTCATTAACTTGTATCCTCTCAATCATGATCATTTCTACGTCCACCCCTCTCTTATCACTATTTTCATACTTCTCTTACCCTCTTTCTGACTCCCCTGTATCCTGGCACTCGTTCTCATAACATTCTCGTATGTAATCCTATGCAAAACAGTCACAGTAAAATGCCTTGGTTCGAGCGATATGAGTATAAAATATATATATATATATATATATATTACCTTTAGTGGCGGAAGTAACCGACTGGTACATTCTGATTAGATAAGATGAACAAAAGAGAAGAGTTATTGACATATATATCCGGCCATAGATGATGTCAGCAAAAAGCAATGAAATAAAACAGCCGGAAACAGTTTTGAAAAGCAATAAACCGCCGGATGGGATTGACAGATACACCAGGCCGTCGATAATGTCAAGAAAGCAACCAACTGAAGAAGCGAAAAGTGTGGGAGTTTTAAGACAACATAAAGTAAAATTTTTCACTAAAGATACATGGAACTCCCGTTGACTTCCAACTCCCATCGGGTCCTTCATGTGCGCGACTCCTTCCGACTATTGTATTGCTCCACCCAAATGTCACGCGTTAAAAATTTTAAAAAAATTATATTTTTACATGTACGCCTTTCTCGTTTTTTATTCAGAACCAGCAGCAGTATATGACAACGTGATAGCGACTCCATGTGTTCATCTCTGGCAAAAACGTTTAGAAACATCGACATGGTTAACCTAAATAAAAAAGAAATCAAATAACACTTATTATCCTTCCATCTACATAACATATGTAGATGATACTTTCTCATCTTAGTTAAATTGTAGATGAAATAAATAAACCTCAAGAAAACTTAAATAAACCCCGTTTATAAATTCAAATATGAACTTAACAGTAATAATGGTTTCTACATACAAAAAGACCTGACATAATCACATACACGCTAAAATACAAAAATAAATAATTACTTCACAAACTTTAGTAAACTGTGCAAAAGTTAACTCATTCACGATACATTGTTTCTACACTGAATCAAAAATACATTAAACAAGTACTCTTTAATTATAAAATTCGTATTTAAGCTGTTGATGTACAAATTAGACAAGCTATCTTTAACATTAATTATTATTAGCATAAAAAGAACATAGTAATTATTAAAATAACTCTAAGCATATCAACATTGTATACAGTATTCATTTGCTTTTTTTTAAAAAAGATGAAACAATCATAAAATATCTAACATAATACTTGTACATTTTTCATTTATACTATTATAATAAATTAATAAAATTAATTATATATTGTACTAACTTTACTCATAAGCAACTTAAACCTTAAACCTTAAAGAGCATTAACTCTTCTCCGTCAGCTTGTGTTTTTTGCGATAACCACCATTTTATATTAATTCAAAGGCCCTTTGGAAAATTGTATCTCTGACAAAAAACTAAGTATATATGCTGGTTTGACGACCACAAAATTATCTAAACCTCTTACACTTCATTCATCTATTGCACCACTTTTAAAATCGTATTTCTGTCCTGCTTCACAATGCAAGGATATACTTGTTGATATTACTTGTATAATACACGTTGAATATAATTAGAAAAAAATTCTCGAAACACTCTATATCAAAATCAAACAGGCAGCATTAAACATAATTTATTACGTATGTAGCCATGACGTTTTGAAATGTATTTGATCAAAATTCAATGATATTTCTCTAGCTTTTCTGGTTATATCTATTACATTGGAACACTTAAAAAAACACCCTGGCAAAAATTGAGAAATTTAAAATTTAATATAAACTCAACAAAAGCACGTTTATGTGTGATTTTAAAAAAATCAGTATCACAACGCTGAGTTACGATTAGATTGTCTTTTGTAATATTCCGCTGAGCATGATCTCAGTTGAGATGGAAAGTACTTTGATAAGAAAAAAAATGTCGTTTTCTAGAATTTTAACTTAACGTCAACAAGCTGATTAGAGTGTAGAAAGAATCCTTATAATACAAACATAAAATACTTTTATTATTTTATGAACAATGCTTAAAATACACACACACACACACACACACACACACACACACACACACACACATATATATATATATATATATATATATATATATATATATATATATATATATATATATTGTCCCTGGCTTGAGACGGGCATTTAATGTAGCTGCTCTGATGAGCTGAAATACAGCAAAACAGGCTTGTATACAGATTATATATATATATATATATATATATATATATATATATATATATATATACCGCTCAGTAATTTTTTTAATATTTTTAAAATAATATATTAATAAATGTCACTAGGATTGTTAAAAAAATGCCCATATGTGTATTAAAAATATATGGGGTGGGTAAATAGGCTTATTACTTCTCAGCAAACGGAAAAAAATTAAAAAGACGCAACCAACACAAGGAGGAAGAGTCATGATTTCTGTTGTTACTCTTTCCATTCCCTTCTTTGCAATGATTTATTTTATGCTGCTTTGGTCTTCCTACTCTCCCTATTTCCTGTATGTTTTCATTTTCTTATATACTACTTTAATATGTCCATTTTGTTAGCAGTAATAAATGTTTATTACTTTCTATCAAATCAAGATATGGCCATGTTTGATTTAAATTTCGATATATTCCACTTTTTTCTTTCTCTGCTACAGTCGTAATATTTATTCAATTCCCATCTGTCTGGTAATCTATTTCATTCTATACTATTAGGAGATTAAAAATAAGCCTCCATTTTTTTGAATGTTGCAATGTAGTTTTGATGCGAAATACAAAAATAGATGTTTAAAAAAGTAAATACTATCTCCCAATCAATGAACACGCCTCACATTACTTTACTTTTGTATTTTATGAATTAAAGCTTGCTTAGTACTGGGTGCACCAGAATACCACCATTACATACCTCCAAGAAATACCTCAGACATGTTGGTAAAATATTAGTAGTAATTAGTTTTTCGAATAACTTAATGTCTTACTATTATATGGGTTGTATTCTTCTGTGGTATCTCTGATGAATTTTTTTATAATCATGTTGCCCCACGCAAGACATTTTACTGCCATTGTTGAGTAGGGGGTTACGTAGGAGGAAAGTTATGAGAAAGAGTGACAGGATACAGGGAGAGTCAGGAAGGGTATAAGAGAATGCTGAGAATACGGATGAGAGTGGAGTGGACGAAGAAAGGGTCATGAGAGAGAGAGAGAGAGAGAGGATTCAAGTTAGTGGGATAGGAGATGACTATTGACTTTACATTTGAATTCTTGAAGATTGTAGCTGTCGGGAAATCGAGTAAACGGAAGGGAATTCCATACGCGGGAAGTGCGAGAGAAAAAGCTGCTGGAGTAAAATTTGTGTTTACGATTTATTGCTTTCACAGTAAAAGGTTGAGACCTAGTTGCTAATCTTGTGACTCAAGTAAATTTATGTATAATGGGTACCAGAGAGCTAAATTCATCTCAGCAGAAGGTGTGAAGTATTTGTAGAAGGGACACAGGGAAGCCATATTGCGCTGGTAAGAGAGTAACTGTATCCAAGCTGCCATATCAGTATCGATCACATTACATATTTTCCTGCGGTAAGTTTTGGTAAGTTCCTCAAAATTTGAGAATTCCCAATGAAGTAAATTAGTATTTACCCGACTGAAATATCAACACAAATAATTGACATCGACAACGAAAGATAAAGTTATTTTTAAATAGTCAGAAATGGAAAGACGAATTTTATTATGCACACTAAGTAAGAAGGGATCGGAAAATCCGATATACACAAGATATAACGAAGTAGAAATAGAATTTGTGACAGCAAGACACCCAATTGATGAGTGAATAGATGGGTAATATTTATATGCGAGAGGTGTCAAAATCACACACGCTACTAGGAGTTACTAGACTGTCAATGAAATAGGATGAAATGGGAAGAAAGAATCGCCACGTCCTCGTACTGGGTATGATGATGAACTAAATCCGCCATCAAGGCATCTGATCGGGAGATTAGAGGTTGTCAGGAGCACAGAAATACATTTCAACTGATGTTATATCCAGGTCCACCCTAACGTTGGTTTGTTGCAGATGTTAAGGTTCTTGTTCTGGATAAATACCGAACACACAAGCAAAAATCAACAATATATATGTTTAAAAATAATAAACAAAATGACAATTAATTAAATACTAAAATATTTAGAAAATACCTTTCTATAGTAAATTATCAACAATACATTTGATAAAACTCTAAACTATATATTTATAACTAATATATTGATAAAAACATATATTTACATTACACTATTAAACTTAGAAACACATAACTGCATTTGAAAGCCTAAAAGTACGTGCATTTCGACATTAAGTAAGCCATAGCCGTTGATATGCCGTTAAACAAAATCAATCAACTAACCAGCGCCTACGACTTGACGTGACATGTCCTATTAAAGAAAAAGGAAAAGTAGAAGAGGAAACCTTAAAATAGTTTTGCTCAATTCACCAGAACGACTTGATATTAAATAATTTCGATGATTATCTTTCTGAATTTATTTTTTGAGATGACAAACAATGATTAACATTTAAATTGTTAAACTCATTTCTCTTTAAATAATTTTTTGAATACAAAACACAACGAAAATATCAAGAAAAATTATGTAAAATCGATTATCTTTTAGAAGTTAAAAAGAATCACAAATCAAAATTTATAAATAAAATTACAAATAGCAATAAATGTCCGTCTTGTGCTTTTTTTTATTCCTCTTTCAAATATGTTAATATATACAGTCTTCAACTAAAGAGTTAAATTAAATCAGCTTGAATCCGGAACCCTAATACATGTAAAGACAAAAAAAAAACGAATTAAAACTAGATTAGTATGAAAACTTTTCAAATAATAAATAATGTTAAAAACTACTTTTTCAATGTGTTTTAAAATAAAATACCAATGTTAAAACAGCTTGAAATTAGTTACCATCCAAACATAAGAAATATTCTTAGAAAAATGACTACTCAAAATATAGAAAAATTTAATTTGATTTATTTGGTAACTGCTGATGAAATCTGCAGTGTTTTCGGTACTAAGCTGCTGTCTCTCTTTAGTAGCTTTCTTGCGCTTTTCCTTGAAATATATTTTCATTTTAATTGTTTTTAGAAGCTTTCTTCGATTTAAAAACTCTAAAAGCAGTTCTAAATTGTCATCTAGTCAGTCGAAAGAGAAATGACTGACTATGTTGGTTGCAATTGCTTTCAGCGGTAGACTGGTTGCCATCCAAGGCTGTAGAACCCAATCTGTCCTATTATTTGTCCTATAACTAGCGGGAAGAGACGGGCATTTGTCCGTAAGTGAATGCCATGAATTCAACTGGAATCCGAACTCGATTCCGAGTTTATATATACGGCACCATAATGCACGTCCAACGTCATTTAGTTCTCAACAAGTTTTATTATAAATGACTAGAAACAGCTGTAAGTTCTTTTTACTAGGGGTCAGTCAGTCAGTTACGTGCCATACGTGATACACACTTGGGCGATCATGTCTCTTTCGAGACATGACTGACTGGGCAGAAGATTATCCCGCAGTAGGTTACCATAGCATTCTGCAGTAGACTGGTTGCCGACCAAGGCTACAGAACACAATCTGTCCTATCATTTAATCCATAACTGGAGGGAAGAGACGGATTAATACCTTTCCCAGAGGTATTTTCGCGTAAGTGAATGCAATGAATTCGACTGGAATCGGCTTCCTGATGTCTCATTACGAGAAGATATCTACTGCACCACGACGCACATCCTTACGAGGGGTACTCAAACATAAACTTCAGAAATGGTAATTCTTGTTAATTCGTGATCTTATATGGGAATCCCTTCCTTTCTACTTCCACGTTCTGTAAATGACTCGTTTTATTGGCTTTATGGCTTCTAAAATTGTTTGCTCATAGCATAACACAATTCTGCAAAACCAGAGAGTTTCTAAGAAATCGTACTTGCAGTTCAAACTATATCCTTTATCTGAATTTCTAAATTTATCCTAAACACTGTATTGATTAACAGGCGTCAGAATAAAGAGAGCAAAAACGATTTGAATTAAGCAAATAGGAAAGGAAACATTTTACCTGAGAGGTGTAAAATATATACATTGCACTCCAATTTGACTGTTATCAATATTCATCACTAGGAGTTGATTATGTACGTTTAATTCTGGAAAAACGATAATAATTATATATATATATAATGCAAAACATGGAATGGAATACTGAAAACTACAAAGGAAATAAGGAGCAAATGCAGACAAGCTAAAGAGGAATGGGTAAAAAACAAATGTGCAGATGTAGAGAGATTAAGCAGGACTAAGGAATAGCTATACTTAAAGAAATTAGAGAACTAACAGGACAAATAACCTGCTCCTCAACAAGATGTATAAAATCCAAGAATGAAGCAATCATATTGGAGAAAGTAACCAGCGATGAGAAAAATACATAAAATATATATTCGAGGACAACAGAGAGCAACAGATAATACACAAAGATGAGGACGGACAGGAAATATTAATCCGAAGTGGAAGCTGCAGCGGCCAAACTGAATAGAAACAAAGCAGCTATACCAGACGGAATTGTAGTAGAGCTTCTGATAGTCCTGGAAAAATTCGGCATAGAGAAAATTACAGAAATAATAAATGAAATTTATAATAGTGGTGTAATACCTAACAAACAACCTAAGCAATTTAATTTTCATAGCACTGCCTGAAAGTTAGGTGAAAACTAGTGTGGGCTCCAAGGAAAAATCAATTTAATGAGCCACATTACAAAACTGATCGTCCGAATCCTGATGAATAGAGCGAGAAACAGGATCATACGAGAGATTAGAAAAGAACAGTGGATGTTCGTCAAAGACACTAGAACAACGAACGCCATATATTTTTTAGGATTCTCCCCGAAAGGGCAATACAATTCAAGAGGGATCGTACTATGTTTTATCGATTAAGCAAAGGTGTTTGACAAAATACGCCTCAATAATTGATGGAGATGAGAAAAACTTCGACATACTTGGGAGAGACATGAGAGTAATCAAGAATCTCTATTAGCAGAAAACTACCTACATACAGACAGGTAAAGTATTCGGCAGATTTACAAAGAGAGAAAGAGGCGTAAGACAAGGATATGTCTTTTCACCTGATCTATTCAAATTGCGCAGCGAGACTAGTCTGAGGACCATAGATGTTATACCATGATTTGTCATATATATATATTTTCAGCATTTCCTAAAAGTAGTTTAGTTTAACATAAGGGCAACATTATGAAGAAAGGGTAAGTGTTCAAAATCATTAAACGTCTTAGTGGATACTGCCAGCGTTGGCAGTCAGATAAGCAAGCAAACCATTGCCACACACCGAAACATTCCCATGATTTATAACCTATTATTTTTTAAATACAGCTTAATTTTCCAGAAGTCTAGTAAAGATTGAACATACAAAGAGAAAGCTAACCAGTGCGCTACTCGACGTCAAACTCTTTATTATTGTGTGCAGATTTAGACAATATTACTGACGATGGTACAAATTCAAAGGTATGAAGCAATGAGGACACATCGAACTCAAAACTCGTTAGTAGAAATCAATAGATTAGCAAGCTAGCTAGATATAACATTACTGTAAATGGAAGGCATGCTGTACAGGAACCTACAATATGACACTTCAGAGTGTATGTGGACAGTGCAAAGAATTCGGGATGAGGAATATTCATCCAATGGTGATTACACAGTTTTTTTAGAATGATTACTAGTGGTGGCAATCTTATGCCTCCATTCATCTTCCCACAGAGACTTAGACTTAACCCAGTTGTGCGAGAGACCAACATAACACTTATACACCAACTAAAACGAGAAGACAGTCAAGAAGAGATGTGGGAATTTCTGTAGGCCGTAGATTAAACAAATGATGATTTACTTGACTAAATTTACTCTGCAGAATTTCATGATAGTTTTATGCATGTTTTGGTTAATATATCTGTTAAAACAAGATGTTAGTTATATTTTCATTATTGCATAAATGAAAACAATTTATACATTGCATCTTTTAGAAGTCCTAACAAGGTGTATTATTGTCGGTTACAGTGTTAAAATATAAAATATGCAGATGACACATTGCTGATAACAGACATGGAAAGAAATGTTTTAAAGACTTCTATAGAAGGTAGCGAAAGAAACCGGAAATAAAGCTGTAAAAAGGACTAAGCATAAAATACAGATAGGTAGAACGCATGTTTATCAACAAAATTATGAGGTCAAAATGCATATTACAAGTTGAGGGAACTAACAGGAATCGGGTAGTAACAAATTAAATATCTCTGAACTTTTTGAAGTAGGACTGAAAAAGCAACAGTAAGATCTGAAGATGTACTGGGATAGTGTAAGTTGCATTTCAAAGGATAAGCATTGTATTGAAAGAAAGAACATTTCTTTGGAAACCAAGATTACTATTGAACTAATACGTGTTATATGTCTTCTTATATGGTAGCTAATACTGAACAATGTCCGTATAAGATGAGGAAAACATTTAAAACAACAGTAATGTGTTTCTAGAGAATGCTGCGAATTTCATGGGCTGAATAGATGAGCAACATTCATGCTTTTGGAGAGAAGAGAAACGTAATTAAGAAGGCGGGCTTGGAAAATATGATACTCACCGATGTGTTTCAGAGAAAGAGACGAGTGGAACGAAGCGCGTAACATATTTGCTGAGCTTGAGGGAAAAACAGCTGAAAATCGTTCGGAAGAATTAAAAAAAGGAAAAAATGATTAAGAACTACAATATACCGGAAGATGTGCAAAGGCATGATCGCATAATGAAAACTACTGATTTAACATTTACTTATATCTAATGTAACCCGTCATTCCCGTACTTATATATATTAATTTCGATCTAGTTTAGCACTAGGTGACATGTAGCCATGTCAGTCATGACTCACTAGTTACTGTCAATCAATCAAAGGCATGATCGCATAATGAAAACTACTGATATAACATTTATTTATGCCTAATGTAACCCGTCATTCCCGTACTTATATATATTAATTTCGATCTAGTTTGGCACTAGGTGACATGTACCCATGTCAGCCATGACTCACTAGTCACTGTCAATCAATCACACTAACAATAACGTTAGTAAGTGTTCTCTCCTTTATCACCGAGGAAATGGCGATGCGATTGCCTACGGATATATTCCAAAGTAATTATTGTCACTGATGTAATTTAACCTGATTAATCACTTTTTAAATAAGGAGAGCAGTCGGTTGGTGTGGTGTTCCTGCTCTCGATTTGATGCTCATTTGAGTGGCCGATGCCGTTTGGGAATGACTTCTCTCTCATTCCAAAGTTTAATTGATTTTAAAATAACAAGAAGAAATCTTTACAATTTATTGGCTTCACAATAACATGGTTGGACCTAGTCGCTAATCGTGTGGCTCGAGCAAATGTTTATATAGGGGGTACCAGTGAGCAGTAGATGTGAAAGTATTTGTAGAAGAGACAAAGGGAAGCCATATTGCACCGCTGAGAGTGTATCTGATCTGCCAATTCGGGATCGATCACATTACAGACAAAATACAACGGAGAATGTGTAATGTGATCGATCCAGTTATTTATGTGGGTAACAAATTAAAAAAGATTTGTAAATCTATAGTAATTTTTCTACAATAAAAGTTAAAAAGGAAAGGTTAGGATTAATATACTGAGTAAAAATACTAAATAGGATTTATATTGAGCCATATGTTAAATGTATGCATTAAAAGGAGAAATTTTGTTCTTCGTTCTTTTACTAAAAATAATAATTATAATACAAAAACAATTAGTTTACAAATCGTATTTATAACTGTATAATATTAGAAAAATTCGAGTCATGCTTATAACGTGGAATAATAAGCATGTATATTATAATTAAAGTATAAATATCTATCTATCTATCTATCTATATATATATATATATATATATATATATATATATATATACAGGCATATAGGACATATATAATACATATACATATATGCATATATATAATATACATAATATAAATATAAATACACACATATATATAATATGTTTAATTATATATATATATATATATATATATATATATATATTTAGAATATTAGGATTTCATTTACTGTTCAGAAATCTTGTAAATTATTATTTTATTTTTTCTACTAAACATTAGATTAATTTTTTAATTTTTTTTATATAAATAGTTCCACCATATTATTAATTTAAACAATCTTTTGGCAAGTCTAATATAAAGTTTAACATATTTTCCTTATATCTTCCTACCCACGTTTTAATTTTTTTTCTCGTTATCAAAATCGTCGTCAGTCGTTACTATGGTTACAAAGAAAATTATTTATATCTTATTTCTTCGATAACTTTTACCCTGTCTACACCTATCGTCTTTTTTTCAATCCCAAACTATTTTCATCCCTGTGACACGTTTAAATTTGTAAATTTTTATTATTTTATACAGACGTAATATAATGTCTTCTGATATCGTGTCATGAATCTCTGCCTCTGTTTTACAGATTTTTTTTTATATCTGGCTGACAATTTTATTAAAAAACAGTTCTTAATGTCCCTCTTTTTTAACTCCCTATAAATGAATCTGTTTTCAGGTTTCTGTCGGTATAAAAATATTGTACCATATTTGAATTAAAAATTCTTGTTTTCGATAGTTGCTGGTAAAGCGAGAATTTTCAAGCTGAAAAGACCATTCAAAGAACGTAACTTCCAAACTTCTTTGTTATACTATATATATTTGCATCTGTAAATATATAATACTATTTACATCGAGCCCTCTACCATAATCAATTTTGAAATTAATAAAATTAATATTAATAGGATCTGTTTTTTATGATTTTACCTATTTCCTCATCTATTGGGATTATATATATATATATATTTTCTAAACATATGCTGTTAAACATAAGAGACAAAGAATGTCTATTATGTTTAATCATGAGCCGTTCTAAACGTCGTATTTTTGCTTTAATTTCAGTTGAAAATAAAGACAAATATTCTCCAACATTTGGATAATAATTTATTGGTTTTCTTCTAAGCTTTCGGCTCACATGAGCCATATTCGTTTAAACAGAAATATTATAAAATCCACCATCACCGACGATTTTATTCTATTGTTGACATAAATCTCCGCTTGGCAACGGCAATAGTTACCAAAAATAATAAACGCAGTTATTAAGTTTGCGATGCGGTTTTATGACGTCACACCGCGGGATAGCGCGAAATGACAACAAAACCATCTAGTCAAATGCAATGTAATATGTTATTTCCTGTTTTAAAGTTGATTTTATTGAGCGTTGGTTGTTTTGATTTGAGGTACATGGCCTCCAATATCTGCCGGTTCCTCTTACTGTGTGTATGAGTAAGGATCACTGTATTGTTGACGAAAATCTGTCTGATATTACCTACATGTTTATGTTTTTCAGAGAAATGTTGTTTAATTGTACTCTGATCAGAAAGATGACATGTAAGTCTACGGGAGAGCGTGGTTGTAGTAAAACCAATATATGCACTAGGTTTTTGATTAGTATCAGAGATGCAATATATACTTAACAGCATATGTTTAGAAAATTACTTGCTGCCTCGATATACTATATATATATACATATATATATATATATATATATATATATAGTTTGAATCGGTGTTTTAATAGTTACCCATAAGTGAGAAGTAGTCACATTTTTCAAATTGTAATTATTTTCATATAGGTTTGTCCACTGCAAAAAAAAAAAAAAAAATAATAACAAATATGTGCTTTCTGGCAATATTCGAACATAGGACGTCCGAAGTAGCGGAAATAAGTAGCAATCAGGCTTTTGTTTGCTCACCTATCGAGAGCATCATAATCAAGCAAAGAGTGATTTGGCTAAATGAACATTCGATAAGTTCTAAACGAGTAAATGTGCATTAAGTAAAACTGAATTTTCTCACACCTGCACACACACACGTATATATATATATATATATATATATATATATATATATACACATGAGATTAAAAATGCATCATGCTTTATATACCAGAACACTCTTCCAACAATCAACATATGATAATATGTAAATGAATGTTGAACAATCTCGTTACAGATGGAAATGAATCTTGATGCGACAGAATGTCACAATAATTTTCCGTGTGAAGCTTTTCGTCCATTAAAAGTTCAGAATTTCTAAAAATTCCTTTTTTCCGGAACACCTTTAGATACATCAAAGTATACAGCATTTTATTCCACGTATTGATCCATTATCTTTATTGACTTCTAGTCGACGGAGATATTTTAGGTGACGTCGAATCCTACACTTAGTCCACAAACGAAAATAATGCTCAGTGTTCGAACGTGTTCACATTTGATGAATGGATCTCTGTTTGAGACAGTTACTGAGGTTAACTAATTATATTTTATGTGGGTCTTATGTTGTTTAGATGAGTGGACACAAATACAATTAAGCGGCAATCACATATTATACACGGTGTCTCAAAAATATATTTACAAACATTGGGGCGGGTTTCTCACACCAAAAAAAACCTAAATCAATATTGTTTCTGAGTTTTCAATTTTAAAGTAATTTTACGGAAGTTGGCTCTGTATTGCTATGTAGAATAAGTTACTTTTGAATTTCTTGGCTACTGTTTTCAACGTGTAATGTTGACTGTATTTCTTTAACTAAGAATTGTTTCGTTTAGCATTTGAAGTATATTCATATTGTGAGCATCTTTTGTTTTTTACATACGGCCGCGCGAAAAGTAATTGTCTTAATGCTGCACTGCAGTATTGGTTTGCGTTTCCAGACCTAATGCAGCGAAGCCATCTCACGATTGCCGCTCTTTAACGTTGCGTTTCTGTAACAATAACCATATTACCAACAGCTATGGAACAAGTAGGAGCAAAATCCACTAGTACGACTGACTACGAAGACAACATCCTGCAGGATTCCGAAAATAATCCTCATGTAACCCTAGCGCAAATCTCATAGTACCACATGGAGGGTAATGTAAGATTAGCTCATGTATCAATATCACCTGCAACGTGTGCACGGTATTTCGATATCTGAACAATCACGATGGAAGAAATTTTACGAAGGTTAAATGCACAAACTGCTGATCTGTTGTTTCTCACTTCAGTTTTGTTTTCGGATGAGGCAACTTTTAGTAGAGATGGAATGCCAAATTCACAAAACCATAATTTGTGGGCTGGACACTAGCATCATTTTATGGCTAATATGTGGGCTCTAATTTTATGAGACTGTCTGGTATTTCAGCATAATTTGACAGAACGTTTTAGAAAATCTATCCACGCGGAATTTATTAACACACTTCTATATTTGTAGCGTATGAACCCCTGCTAATAAGTAGACTATGTTGTTCCTGTATGATGAAACCACGAAAAATTTTATTCACCTTGTTCGGGATGTACTGCCTGACATCTACCCTGTAAAACGGATACATCGGGGAATACCAGTTCCACGGAAGGTGCCTTCTTCCCATGTAAATTCTTTGGATTTTTGTCTGTGAGGTCACCTAAAGATTTTTCTGCTCTTATCTATATGTTAATTAATAACGATATGTTGATAAATCACGAAAGAACATCTTACAATCTAAAAATATTTGATAGGATAACATATGAAACTGAAAAATACGAAATCTCAGAGAATCAGCAAATATACTGTGTTGCAAAATTCTCAGTGTAAGAGAACAGAATTACAAACATCAATATTGTAATATAATGTTTGATAAATATCTACTGTGAGACTAAGCATATAAGACACCAAAATTCATACACAGATGAACATGCACAAAAAGATACAAGGCATAATTGATAAAAGCGGTGACTGGATCTAGCGATCTCAAAGAGTTGTGTGTTCAATACCTGGCTACAGCAGTGAACAAAACAAAATCCTAGGGAGTTCAGTTCAGTTAAGTTAACAGAGGCATCTAGACGTAGAATGACTGATGGAACCTGAAAAATCTATCCTAGTAAACGGAATAAATTGTTCAGTTGAAAATCCAAATGAGGATTTTCGGGAGTACAACGATCGGTCGTGAATTTGACAACAAAAACGAGGACAACTGTCCAAAAAATATAAATCTAAGGAAGATGGACAATAAACATTTTCGCATTACTTAAACGCCAACAAGTGTCCGTCTTTTCATCTTTTAGTGAATAAACACATCCGAATCATATTTTCTTTTTAAACGAAAACATAAAATATGAGAGAAAATACGATCAGTGTCTTTATTGCTGCAAACCCTTATACCGCGTTCTTTACACCGATATTGAGAAAGTTGTAACAATGATATTTTTCACCCGGAAACCATAAATAAATATTCTGTCTCTGTATACTTACGGCCTTATCTCATTTAATTATTGATAGTGTATTTCATTTATAATTCTAGCCCTCTATATTAGTTAGTGCTAGCGAAAAAGGTGGTCATTTGACACTGACGCAGGCTAGTAAAGTATGTTATATATTATGTCTGGGGAATAATGGGAATTGCTTCTTTGATATATATTATATCCGTGTAAGAAATGTTTATAGCAGGACTCTTGTTTCAGACAGAATACATACAAACATACAAACGTATATATATATATATATATATATATATATATATATATATATATATATATATATATAAGCATGCAGATACCTGTGTATATGTGATTTTGCAGTACAAGTATGTATTAGGTTCCTTGCAAGGCCATAGGAATTAAACAATGATACATCTGTTCGACATCAAGCTGAAAAATCTAGAAACATATTTAGTCAAACCGTTTATATATATATATATATATATATATATATATATATATATATATATATATATTATGTAGAATAATTGGACAGCTGAATTCTGATAGAGAGAAACTGAAAGAACACAATTTTATATCTAATTATTTTATTTAATTTAACAGAGTAATATAATCTATAAAATATTTAGATATTCTACAATTTCATTATTCGGAGAGTTGTCCTCATTTTTGTTGTCATGAATTTCATGAAATTGTAGAATATCTACATTATTTCTAGAGTATATATATATATATATATATATATATATATATATATATATATATATATTCTCTGAAAACTGAGTTGCTAGTGCGGATATCTCCACGAACACACACACACACACACACACGCACACACACACACACACACACACTGTTTTACGATTTTGAGTTCCCTGGCATTTATTATTTTATAAACAGTGCTCCAAACAATAAAAAGTGTATAGCACAATACAATGATATAATTATGAATTAAAAGTACATTGCGACACGGAAATTTCTGTTTTGAGATAAAATCTCTTCATCAGACAATGTTGTATGTTGGTTGTGAATATGATTTACATGTAAATAATGAATTAAATGTACATTGTGACATGGAAATGATTTCCATGTAAACGTAAATCATTTTAACAAACAACATACAACAATAATATATGGTCTTTAGTTTCGTATGATTGTTAAAGATTTCTAGCTTGAATGTAAATTGTAGCAAGTTTCTATTCATTTAAATTTTCGCTTTAAATTTTTATCTTGTAATTCTTCCTTGTAAACTCCTTCTGTGTTACAAACATTGACAACTGGGTATTTACACATTCTATCGTATGGACATTGATTGCAAACTGTCACGTAGGCACTCTTCTCCTTCTTCTTCTTTTTCTTTTCTTCTTCTTTGTCTTCTTCATCTTCTTTTTATTATTATTATTATTATTATTATTATTATTATTATTTAGGTTCTGTAGTTTAATTCCGCTAAAGAAATAACTTTCAAGTCATGAAAATATATCGTGGCTATGATGCTATGATTCTCTATCACTCATGTTTCTGCTGTTCAGAATATAATGCCACTTTAAAGATTCTATCAGCATAGGATGGTCTCTTTTTTGTATTCACATCATTGTATGAGAGAGACATATCTTGTAGCATTTATTCTAGCAGCTAGCAAAAAAAAATCGTCCGAAGAAAGGGTACCCATTTGATGGATTAACATTCTGCCAGGTGCTGGCTAGCCTCTTTGAGGAATCTTTTTTCGGATAGCCATTCACCTATTAAATCTTTTGCAGTGCTCTGCCGAATTCTCGCCGTGATTTCTTTATATTCAAATCTTAGAAAATTTCAATCTATTCCTGGCATATTTCAACACTAACTGATCATCTGCATTGTAATTATACACACACACAAACACACACACACACACACACACACATATATATATATATATATATATAGATAGATAGATAGATAGATAGATAGATAGATCTCAGATGTGTTTCGCTGTATCACAGCTCATCAGTACGGTTATATATATATATATATATATATATGAATGACCGATCTTTTTCGGCATCTTTTGCAGCAATAGTACTATTATAAAAATACTATCACAGGTCTCAAGTGAATTAAAATTTTAAATATAGTTATTACATAATTCTTTATCACAAAATTTGCAACAATGTTTAGATAAGTAAACAAATGCATTGGAAAGGGGTGGGCCATTTTAATGGTATCTGCTCTCGCCAGATTTGTCTCCATTAGATGTTTATGGAGACATGTGAAATCAATTGTGTATGCAACTAAACCTAGTTCATTAGAAGATTTGAAAACTAAAAAAAACAAATGTGATTTCAGGCATTACTTTGAATCAGTTTGCAAATGTTTTTCGTGAACTGCAAAATCGTATTAGTCTTTGTATTGCAAGTGATATAGGACATGTGGAAACTTAAATATAAATTTTAATAAAGCCTTAAAATACTGATTTACTTCTTTCTAATCTTTTTTTTACAAATTGTTAATATCGCAAATACAAATAAAGTTATGAATTTTTAAAGTGCACACGAAGTTTATTGATATCCTGCATTTCTGAAAATGATTGGCTTTAGAAAAGCATGAGAATCTTCAGTAGAAGAACATATAAAAGAACATGACTATCGGCTTTTGGGGAACGATTTAGTTTTTATAACAAGTTTTGCTCTTGTGCTAAATATTACTCCCATCTTCCTTATATTTGATTCATACACCGAGATATCTGAAAGGTTTAGTATTTACTTAATCCATATAATGAATTTGTTTAGCGGATCTAGAGTATCGATATTTTATTCAAATTTCAAATCATATTTTTTTATCATTTCACCTCGAGCAAAGCGAAAATGCCACTGATGTGCAGGGGGCTATATAACTGTAAAAAGATTAATTAGAAGAGTGTGAGGAGTACAGACCAGTTAGAAATGAGCAACAGAAAGATGAGAATGCAGGTGTGATGACAGTTACATAGGTGGAGAGAAAGGGAAGGATATACGGGGTGGGGAGAGAGCTAGCATCCAGTGGCTAATAGATGAGTATTGACATTGCATTTAAATTCTTGGAGATTGTAGCAAACAGGAAGGCAAGAATATGGGAGAGAGTTCCACAGGCGGGAAGCGCGAGAGAAGAAGCTGGAGGAGTAGAATTGTCGTCTGCATTTGGCTAACATAACATGCCAATCTGGTTGCACGAGTAAACACCTGTTGTGGAGGCACCAGTGACTTAAGTTCGTCCGAGCAGAAGCCATGAAAGTATTTATAGAACAGACAAAGGGAGGCCACATTTCGTCGGTGGGGAGGTGGCTGCAGTCGAGTCAGTACCTATCATATTTGATGCCTGTAGAAAACACTGATGTGAACGGCAGGGGCGCCTGACCATAAATGGCAGCAGTACTCCATGCACGGACGGATGGTTGACTTGCATATATGCAGGATGGATTCAGGCGGAAAAAAAACATCCTGGATCGGCATAATGACCCAACCTTCTTAGCAGTAGATTTCCTGTGTAGAAAATGTCTGCATTGAAGCGTTTTGTGCAATCCACTCCAAATACTTAATCTAATTTCCTAGTTTTATCTCTAATTTACTCACCCTGATTAGCAGTAATCAAGCATCCCACAAACTTGCTATTACAAGAGGTCGTCGCCTTATAGATGATTGTAAATTGATGACCTAATCGCTCAGCTTATAAATTAACTTTCAATAGTTTCACGTTCAAATGATTCATTAACTTACAGCACAGACTAGATTCATGGATTCTACTCCACGGGAAACTGAAATATCCAAGCTGAATATTCACCAACTGTTTTGTGCGTTTAATGCACTGCACTGAAATTTCTTTCTTTTAAGTTGCATTGGTTCAAGACAACATATCCTCCACAGGGATTTGTTTTGAATTAACATAAATGATAAATGTATAGCTTCCAAAAACCAAATTATTGGTTTCCTGTAAAGAAAAATATTAAATGTCAATGAACTAAAAGCCAAAGAATCAGGCATAGCATTACTATTTATATGCATGATATTTATTTACGCAGTTTTTTATTAACTATTGGCAAAAATTAAATTTAACTTAATTTAAACTCAATATTTAGAGAGTTCTATGTAAGTATCTAGAGTTATATCAATATTCTATTTACCTAACGCAGTCAGGATACTGTAACTATTATACAGAGTTAATATTATTGAGGTTTGCATGACTTTTTCTTATTGCAAATAGTTTTAAACATGAGAATGAGTTTGTATTCATATCATCGACGAATATGACACAGATAGAGTTTGGTCACTATCCGTTTATTTAAATGTAACCTTATAATGTTATGGTGAGAGCGATGCATAATTATGTATAATTTAAATAGAATTTTTCAAGGACAATTTTTATGTTTAATGAAATCTGAACCTTTTTACGTGTGTTTACAGCTACAATTAGTTAGTAATTTATACTATATATATATATATATATATATATATATATATATATATATATACCACACCCTGATTGAGCACCGTGGAAGAATGGTAGATTTTCAAAAAACAGTATCTATTCTAGCATCGAAGCAACGTTCATTCAGCAATGAATTAGAATAATCTTAGCTACTAGTGTATGCATACACGGTATATCCCACGTCTTCTAAAAGTCTGATTCCTTCTACCGAGCGCCCATAGCTCAGAATTAGAATCGCCGACTAATGTCATTTCGCTCGGGTTTCAATGATGGCTAAAAGCGATGGGATGGCTAACCATAATGATGAGCTCTGATACAGCGAAAAGGTTATTTTTAAATATATATATATATATATATATATATATATATATAATAATTAAGTTATAATACCAGTACAATATAGCTACTTTGTTTCAACACTACCTGTGTCTTCTTATCCAGAGATGGTGTTTATTTCATTTTGAAAAGTTTGAAAGGTTCAAAACTAGCCAAAGTCCCCTTAATCAGTGAAGTATTATTACAAAGACAGTGTATACCAATCAAAACAAAGTAATTTCTAATTTAAAGAAAATGAGAACAGACTCTACAAACAATTTATTGGCGCATCATTATTAATATTTGATTAAAATAGACATCAGCATTATTAATCGACAATTAACTTAATTTTACATTTCTTTATTTTATTGCGAATCTTAAATTCTAAATTTAACAAAGCATTAGATTTAAATCAATAGAATGTTTTTCAGATACGAGGAGATTATATGGACGCACACATATGTGTAACTAGACATCCATACATAGAACAATTGACGAGTAGATATACATGCAATCATATATTGCAACACAGGCACATGTACCGATAAACACACACACACACACACACACACACACACACACACACACACACAAACACACACACACATATATATATCTATATATATAGACAAAACTTAATTTTTGTTTTTATCGACGTGTCAACGTATCCGTTAAATTATAAAGCCAGGTTTAGAAAACGTCTGTAAAGTGTACAAAATTGAATACATTTACGAGCGAATTCGTAATATGTTTAGGGCCTTGTATTGACAAGGTCGAGACACACTCAGTCATATTTCAGTGCATAAACATATAAACATAATTAAATATATATTCACGCCAGCTAAACACAAAAACGTGGACGACTACTCAGAGAAACATATACACAACAAAAAATAAAACCACATACATGAAATATTTATACACAACTTTTGTCATGAATATACGAAAATAACTAAAGTAGTAATCACACAGAAGCATACGTACATATATAAAACTGCGTATACAAGAATATATATCTATACAGTTACTCACACGTATACAGGGAGATACGAACATAAATACACACAAGTATACATAGAAAGGTAAATATGAAAATACATACATTACCGGCCATAATTGTTAGGCAACCCCAGTTTTTTTTTAAATGATATGATTTATTTCAGACTATTTTTAGTATTTATTGTTAAGTAGATAATTCAAAATAAAAATAGAATGGTTCTTTTGTTATTTTGACATAGCAAAATTTTACAAAGCAAAGAAGCAGAGATGAACTCTTCCGAATCACCCTAATTTTCTTTCATTTTTTCATTGATGAAACTGCAATTCAGGTAATTATTAAATATTTATAATTTCATTTGATGCACATGTTATTGTGCAGTATTAACAAAAGAACCATTCTATTTTCATTTGCAATGATTTATTTGCCAAAGATACTAAAAACTAGTATGAAATATATTGTTTATTTGAAAAACTGGGGTGACATAATAATTATGGCCGGTAGTGTGACACACGCACACACACACACACACACATATATATATAGATAGATTGATATATATATATATATATATATATATATATATATATATATATATATATACATACGCATACACATTATACAAGTAAAACGAAATATCAATATGTCTACTAGTTCAAATAACATAATGATATTTTCTAACATCTCATTGAGACAAAGTTAGCATGGTGCACGGAGATAATTACAGCGCTCAAGCCTGTGTAAGAACTTTCCATTTAAAAGTAGGTCTTTTATTTTTTCTTTTAAACCCAAAATCCTAAGCAGGAAACAAAGAAGAAACCACTACTCTCATAGAAACAAGCTTAGAGGCTTGTAAACTAGATTATTAACGAACATTCCTTCTCCTATTTAATAACCATTTCGCAATTGAACGTAGCGTAAAAAGAAATATTTTAATCTTACATTTGTTTTATGAATCAGTCTGATTATATATATAGTCATCCGCAGACAGATCTGTTTTGTTTATCACAGATAGATAGATAGATAGATAGATAGATAGATAGATAGATAGATAGATAGATAGATAGATAGATAGAACTCAATGTATGAAAGAATTTATGTATAATAATTACGTTGCGAACGTAATAGTAGATTATAAAATATTTATCTGCTAATTATCATATTATCAGGAAAATATTCAGACATAAAATCTATTTATAGAAGCATATCATACATTATTAATCACAAAATGTCTTATTTCTGATAAAAAGAAAATTTCAGTTCTAATCATATCATCTAAAATTAAACAACTTGACATTTACTTTGTCCTCAAATATGTTATTAAATATTTTTGTCGAATCTTTAAATAATATTATATGATCCGAAATATGTCATCTTTCTTTTGGAATTCCATCCTCATATAATGAATACTAATGCAGAAACTAACCAAATAGTTGTATATCAACTGAATCAATTTATTCAACGTCTTAGTACGAATTTTCAACTTACGCCTTATCAAACGTTTACGACTGGCAGAGATCTCTTGGAGGACAGAGTTCAAATTCTTATCAGTCTCGTAACGTTTTCTTTTAAACAAATGCATTCGTAGAAGGTATAATTCAACTCTGCACCCAGTAGGTATATATAACATAACCAGGCTGTGTGACATCTCCGATTAAGAGGAGAATGGAAACTATATTCTCTTTTCTAGAAAAAACCATTATTACTGCAGAAGCTGGTCCCAGTGTTATAATGCAACACTAATGGGATTCAGAAGCAGGTGATATGACGAATATTTCAACCCACCGACAGACACACACATGTCATGTACATGTAGCTGAGGTGAATATTTTGTAAATAAACATGGATTGATAATTCGTCAGGAATTCACGTTTTGATTTTATCGATTTAGAAGGTGATCTCAAAGTTTGGAGTATTTTAATAGTGACTGAATTGTACGACATGGGATGAAAAAATCCCTTTAGAGTAGACATGTGTACACAGCACGATTCTGAATCGGTTGATCACAATGATTATGTATTTTACTGTTACAACCTTGTAGTAATCATGCTAAATCATGCGTTCTTGCACAGAAGCTGGGATTAATGTCCGCTCAGTATCCTTCTATGCGCATTGTCCTTTGAGGAAGTAGTTGATCAAGGCCTTTCACGCCTCCCTATCTTGTTGTCTCTTAGTACCCATTCTCCTGTTACCCCTGCCAAACCCCTCTCTACCATCCATTTATTGAAGCCCGTCAAGTATGTTACACTTTTCTCTTGTTTGTGATTTTCCCCTATCTGACCTGTGAGTATCAGGTTCTTCAATCCCTCTTTCCTTATTACATCTTCCAGGAAATTTAGCTGTCTTTTCTTGGTGTTCAGTATTACTTTCGTTTTCTTTTCTATCCTTTCCAAACCTCCTCATTGATTAAATGCGTGGTTCATATTTGGCAGCATCCTTCTGTAGAACTACATTTAAGTTGATTCCTCTCTCATTGATCTTTGACGATATTATCCAGTAGCACTATAAACCAAAGATATGGAATCAATACAAATGTGCTTTTACAAATATCGAAAACGGAGATTGAATCTCCGCCGTAGCAGAAGGATTTATTCGGAAATGATTAGTTACCTGTTATGTTGATGATATTTTTACAGTCAGTGCTAACACTCTCATATAAGAGATTGTTAATTGTTTCTGCATATTTATAACAGAATCTGTATTTGGTGTCTACAAAAGTTTTAACCGTCAGTGCATAGTAATTTCTAGTAGCAAGCATGTATCCTGTGCAACAAAAATAAAAGCTTCGATTACAGCATTTAGTGCTGCACTACGTGACTGTTAAATGGTAAGGAATATGTATTTATCAACTTATGTGATACGGACAGAACAAATCTGTCTGAGGATGACTTATATATATATATATATATATATATATGGGTTATATCTTGAAGACTGTCACAATGCGTTGGGTAAAATAAAGGAAGGTTAAAAGTGTTTGGGTATTAGCTATTTATTAAACCTTAATATTTCGAGATCAATATCTCATCTTCAGAATGGCAGAGAAGCTTTTTTCTGCCCGAGTGTCTTCTCGGCCTTTCAAAGAATGGTTATTCCTGGCTGGCTGTCTGCTGCTGCTGCTGTTGTATGTGTGTGTGTGCGTGTGTGTGTATGTGTGTGTGTGTAATCGAGTTAGAGCCTTTTTGGTCTGATGATATCAGTCTGCTTGTATGTGTGGTTTGTCTTAGTGTGATCTGACATATATATATATATATATATATATATATATATATATTAATCATGTCACCCCAAGCAATGCATTCCTCTGCCACTATAGCGCAGTGGGTTACACAGGATGATAGACGAGTTAGGATGTACATAGGGGGAGAGATGGAGAGAATGGGTGTGGGTTAGTGTGTTAGGAAGTGTCTATTGACCTTACATTTAAACTCCTGGAGATTATAGCCGTCGAGGAAACAAGCATGCGGAAGGGAATTCCAC
Organism: Ascarosepion bandense; assembly: GCA_037127315.1. Classification (NCBI taxonomy): domain Eukaryota; kingdom Metazoa; phylum Mollusca; class Cephalopoda; order Sepiida; family Sepiidae; genus Ascarosepion; species Ascarosepion bandense. Next base: position 5,724,674 of record JBBBDQ010000256.1, on the reverse strand, counting down.
AGGCAGGAATTGCGAGAAAAGAAGCTATTGGAGTAGAAATTGCGGTTACATTTCATCGGTTTCACTACAAAATGGTGGGACCTAGTTGCCAATCTAGTATCTAGTGCAAATTCACATCTAGCGGGCATCAGTGATTTAAGTTCATCAGATAAGAAGCCATGAAAGTATTTATAGAAGAAGCACAGGGAAGCCATGTCAGGCTGGTGAGAGAGTGACTGCAGGCGGTCAGCCAAGTCGGTATCAATCACATTAGAGTTTCTTCGCTGTATTTTGTCAAGAACCCCGAGGAGAATAGTAGGGGCACCCGACCAGATGTGTGTGTGTGTGTGTGTGTGTGTGTGTGTGTGTGTGTGTGTGTGAGCGTGTGTGCGATTGTTGCACATATGCACACCTATATATCTTTCAATTATTAAGTAACATATTTTCGTCTATATTTTTCCCGTAGTATATACCTTTTTTATTTTCTATTATATTTGCCTTCCTTCTTTTCACTTAATGTTTTGCTCCTCTTCCGCAATCTCTGTTATTTACTTCTTATGTTCGATATCGTTGTCTACGTTTTGCTTTGTCCTTATTCTCCAAAGTTCCCCATAAAGCCTGCCGTGTGATCACTTGCAATCAGTAATGCTGTCGTCCCCATACCCCCGGTCTTTTTTCCAAATTCTTTAACATCGATAATAAGAGCGAAAACAAAAGACAGAAAATGAAGGCGGGGATTGATTCCTTGCGTCGTTTGACTGACAGATATGTCGATGGTTATTTAATATTGGCCACCTGTTATCAGTGTCCGCTTCTGACATCTTAATTTCACATTGACTTTTCGCCCATCTCTTTCTCATTGACTATCCCCATAGAATATCAAAATCGAAAACAATGTATCTAGAAAACAACAATAGAAATACCAGAGATATTTTTGTAAACTGTTTTTCACAAAAAGTAAGTTTTTCCTTTACAAACGACGAAAGCGTTTTAAAAAAATGTTTAACTTTGCTGACAATTTTGAATATTTTAGTGTTCTTGTTTTTATTCTATTCAAAATTAAACAAAGATGATAACAATGGAATTCTTGTAACCCTGTCTGATAGAAGGATGATCACATTATATGAACAAAACTTTATGATTAAAACCTATCTGGTTGTTTCCACAATTTTCTATTCAGACGACATTTTTTTTCATTCACCAAGTGTCACTTGAATGTTTGGACTCACATTGTGATTTTGTTTACGGTAAAGAAAAATCTAACAACGGATATATCCTGAAAGAAAGGAACTCGGTTTACCTTAGAAAAAAATACTACATAAAAAAGAGTAACATATTATTATATCCATTACAAAAACGTGACATGAAAAAATATATTTGAGATACTGACTTTTTTCTTTTCGCGCAGTGAGAATCACACAACTGATATCGTTCAATCTAGCAACACTGTTATTTGGGGCAATTTTTATTCTGATTTTATACTAAAAGCAGTCTTAAAATATTGTTTGGGTAATGAAATAATGTAATACAAGATCTAAACTCATTACAGTATTAAACATTGCAGCACAATTCATATAATCTCTTTGCGTATCTCAATAATGATGATTTATCATTTTTGATATTGTTTATATTCAGACAAATGTCAGTGGTGGATACAAATGTTGAAATGTCTCATAAGACAAAGGTCAAATGAAAAGAGATTAAAACATCATTTTTTTCATTTTGTATTGTTTTTGACATTCTCACATGAAATGTTCAATTTCTTTTTGCATATTTATTTGGCAACGCAAAAAAACTTCACAATAATTGGGCCACAGTACGAATAGGATATTGAGGCCATAACAAAAATTTAACAGTATTTATCTCTGTTTAAAATAAACATTATACATTGCCATTCGGAGAAATCACTCACAAGGAAAGAGGAGAATCTACAGTCGAGACAAATACTGGAGAAACTGTAATAAATTCTGAAGTTACATCAACACTGGCCAGAGAATCACACGGCCGAACGAGACTAGAATCTACTAGAGATGCTAGCAGCATTAGACAGTTATGGCACTGATTAGGTAGAGACATATTACATGAAATATACAATCCAGTCGATATAGTGATTGGCCATAGTAATTCCATCTACAGTGTACATGAATGGTACCATCATCAGTCAATCCGAAAAAAATAAATTCACAGGAAAAACTAAAAAATAATTAAAATTTACTCAATACAAAACAAAAATAAAAGCAATTATATTTAACAAGAACTTCCTCCCTCCTTTTTGAAGCTTGAAAGTTTTTATCAGCCTTAAATACATCAACAGTTGATCGACAAAAAGGAAAGCCACATGGGTTGTCCGAAAATCCTGAGATGAGGCAGTCTTAACTAATTCAGAGTTGATTATAAGTTCTAATAATTTGCCAAAATGTAGTATAATTACAATAGGCTAATAATTAAGATAACAAGAAAGTTCACTTTAATATTACTCGAAGCTGAAAATTCCATTGTTGGTATCAATAATGTCCCAAAATTATCTAAGAGACGTTTAAGAATTTAAATAAAAGATTAAAACCACTTAAGATGCATATTTAACAATATCCCCTTCACTGCATTAGTCTTATATCATATGTACCTAATTTTGATTTCATCATTGCAGATAAAATAATTAAAAGAGAATATAATACGTTAATATGAAAAATTCTTTTTTACATTATGTCATCAAGTATTATTATTATTTCCATTTTTTACTTGCCCTCTTTTTTATTATAACATGGCGCCTTTCTGCCTTCTACAATTGTATATGGTTCAGTGTAGTCTCGCAAAATTTAGAACTAAACACCCTATTTTAACTAAGGGTGTGTAATGTTTTCTTTCTACGGCCAGTCTCTAGATATATATTTTTAACTACACAGTGGCCTAGTGTGTTCGCTTAAATTGGGATATTTTGAACTTGCAGTGAAATCTGCAGATGAGTATAACTGTGTGCATGAAAGCAATATAAATATGGTCAACTATACTGAAACTTCAATTATTATGGTATCATCCACGGTTAAATTGCGTATAATACAACACATCTCCCGTTTTCACGAAATTGTTCATAAGACAACGTGGTATAGTAAAAATACGAACAATAATAAAATTAGCAACAATGACAGAAACATAAGCGATCACAAATAGATGAGGATAATTTGAACATCTAAAACCATTTGGTGTTAGATATTTGTTTAAAAACAACTTGTGTTCCACAATATTAATAACGCTTGAATGTGCACTTGATGTCATCCATACAATAGTCCTTAAGAAAAGTGCTCTTAAACCGGCATTTGTTCTGTCTAAACTCTTGAATAAATGCCATGCAATCTTCTGCTTTCTTTCCTTATTGTTGGAAATACTCTTCTGTATTCTCCTCTTGAAGACCCCAAGTGAAACTTCTGAATCTTTTCATTATCGACCTATTGTAATTATGCCACTCATTGGCAAAGTACTAGAAGCTATAATCATCTCTGAATTGGTTAAGTCTGCCTCATCTCAGGATTTTCTTTTGGATAAGCCATGTGGATTTACTTTACCTATACCAAATGTTAATGTCCTGAAAGCTGATAAAACCTGTCAAGCTTTACATAAGATGAAGTTTGGATTGTTGATTTAACCATATCGAAGGCATTTGACAGGGTTTGGCACGCTTGTTTTATTCACATCTTAAATGTTTTGAATTTCTTATTTAATGTTTTATCCGAATTCGATATTCCTCATCAAATCGTGAAGTAAGAGCTACTCTAGGTCTCTATACTACGTTTTAGCTAATTTACCCTAAATGCCTTTTACGTATGATCAGTTCTTAACTTGATTATTACGTTGACCACAACTATTTAATCCTGTCATAAAGGTTAGTCTAATTGGCAGCTAATCTAAAGAACCTATATTCAGTTGTTTACTGAAGCAAGAAATAGAATGCTACTTTTAATTCTTTTAAATGACATTCCCACTTTACTTGTCTTAAAGAGCCTTTTATAGATTCCATAAGCATGACTGAGGATAACCTTCAGGGGAATTAAATCTTGCAATATCTTGGGCAAATATTTCACACTAAGGTGAAATGGGAAGATTAAATGAAATCAATTTTTCTCGTCAGAATCTATCTTGGAAATTTAAAAATTTACCTCTCTTCTTTGCATTGAATATTTATATTATATCTGACCTGGGGCTTTAGTATGATTTACAGATTCATTATAAAATCTAAAGATGAATATGCAATATTATTGATCCACACATGACAACTAAGTATCATTCATTTCCCCACTGCTGTAACATAGATTCAGTGTAAATTTTCTATAAATATTTTCATGGTAGTTGTTTGATTATCTTTCCCAATTAAAAAAATTATCTAAAAAAGTTTCTTTTTTGCTCAAAATGCATCATGAAGGGTATATTTCAAAATCGTTATTTACATTATTCCAAATGTTATTCGAAATTTTTATTATAGGGGATTTTGGATAAACATTTTTGCTAAATATTCGATTATTCATCATTTGTTCATTTCTCTATTTTTTAATCTATTTGGGTAGTAATAATTTTCCACGATTTTAATTCCTTTGTAGCTTTCACTAAATATTATCACTTTTATATATATCGTAACTAATGTAGAGCGTTAACTATGTTATTCACTAGTTTCCTTTGACTTTACAAGATGTTCTGTTAGTGTCAAATATTCAAATACATTATATCTCCAAGAATTTGTATATGCCTTTTTAGAGATTTTGTCTAATACTTCTTCGTTGTTACTATGCCCGTCCATGGTATTCTCAAAACCCTACTATATATCTACATTAAAGTTGCTCAAAATATCTTTCTTCATAAGTGATTAATAATTCTACTGTATAGAAGATGTATTTTATGATGTTTGAGTTCACTTTTATATGTTTCTAATGGAAATTTCATGTTTATTAATATTTAACCTATTTTCCGGAACTCAGTTCTTTCTATCCCAATGTCTGTTCGAATTTCAGCTTCACAAATTCAGCTTTAGATATTTAGATATTTGTGCTTGCCTTATTCTGATTCCTGTGTTGGGTTGTTTCTTTAGCTGACATCAATTTATTCTCTATTCTTCTAATTAATGTTAATTGTTTTTCTCACCTACCTTTTCTAAATTATGTAAATGGTATTGTAGTTTCTTTTTTATATCTCCTATATATCTCCAGTGTCAAATTCATATCTCAAGAAAGAGAAAGATTTTTACCACAGATCATATGTTCACATAGGTCTAATATCTGCTGTCAGTTTATCATATGATCTGATGAAAATACTTGATATTCATGATATATTTAATCATGTTATGTATAAAGATTTCGAGTTTGATTCTTATTGAAAAAAGTATTTTTCAATAAGCAAACAAATAACTGTTGGTTTAAATATGAATTGAGAGATTTATATGATATTACTTTGAAAGTATTGTCTTTAGTCAATATACGTATATACAAAAACAAATGGAAATGGCTTTTTCTCTAAACATAAGGTATTTCTGTACACAGAATCGGTAGATGAACAAGAAAAAGGTAAGATCATTTTCAGATTTAACGCCCTCAGATAACTGAAACATGTTTAGCGTCTCTACACCATTTCAAAAATTTACATCTGGAAAATATTTTATTTTTTCATAATTTTATGAATATAATAATGATTTAATAATGAAATGATTAATAATTAACTTATATCTAGGAGTAGATCAGGTGTATGTATTCATTTCCCAAAGGGTTTTTTTGCATAAGTGTATATAACGACTTCGTCTAGAATTTAACTTAGATCTCTAATATTCAATCCAGTCAGCTATTTAGTACACCACAGGCATATATACTCTTACAGTGCCTGGTGTCTCAATTTCCTTTAGCACTCTATCAATCAGTACGGGTTATTTAATGCCAAATTCTGAATAATTTTAACACACAATTCTATCGTTTCAAATGAAAATACTTTTAATGCAACTGTATGAATTCAATTAATGATAAAACTTATTGTTGGTCATTTTAGTATAAACGTTGGAAACTTTTAATATAAAAATTATTGCTGGTATTTTTACTATATACATGTATTTTTGTAGTTTTATATTGTTTTGTGAGGGGCACTATTTTTACATAATAAGACCCATAACATGTGCCACCACCCCTGTTTATAGTGGACCTTGGTATATCAGCAATTAAGTGGTGGTTGCACACACCTCCAAATGTCTAATCTTTCGCTCATGGCCTTCGTGCGGAATATATTTGATCGATATATACAGCAAAGTACGGAATATCTAAAAGATCTTAAAGAATTAGACTCCAGAATATCAACACTCGGCAGTAGAATGTACAATTATGATGTAGCCTGCAATTTCTTATTCTGTCCCCGACAGAATGAACTCAGATTATACATTTCAAAATGCTTAATTATTTATTTGTCATTGTTCTTTGGTTGCAATGTAATATCTTACAATTAACAAAAAATATGACAGATTTCAAATTGCGTAGATACTTACTTTCACAAATAAATTGCTCAGAATGTGTCTATTATGTAATAGAATTACATATTGGCAGTCCTGTTCATATAACCATGCTGAGACGACCGAATGACCACTATCCGTTTCGACATCCCCTCTGAAGAATGGCGACAACCTCATAACTGACCTCACAGAGACGATGGACATACATTTACCACTAGGACATCTGTTTGATCAATCTGGCGCTGGAAGATGTTCAGACTATCTGCCAAGAACCTGAGAGCATGAAGACACAATGCGATTATTCTGAACTCAATGCTTTCATGGCGTAAGATTTATTAGAAGCTACAGTAATGCCTTGTGAATTAATAAGACTGGTGTTTATTCGAAATATTGTAAATATCAAGCAAATTTCAGTAGAATGTTTGTATCATTTAGTAAACGTGCACTATTTTTCAGTAGACTTTTCTCCCTTTATAGTTAGCTGTAATCTCGGATCATGTAGATATTTGTTTTGCACGACTTTAGTCACGAGGTTTTCTTAAAAGGACGTGCAATATCTGAAAAATATATTAATAGACTCACACGAGACGCAGAGATAAACAGCTACATATATTAATTTCTACCATGGCAACAGTTTTCTTCAAAGGGGAACATGTCGACAATTTAATTTTGCTTTCGTTTCAAAAAAATTATTCCAAGTTATAATTATCCCAGCTTCCAAGTTTGAAATCAAGAAATGTTTCTTGTTTAATTCTGATAAACAGTTTGCTGTTCATAATTTCTTAGAGAATTCTCAGTATCTTTACTTTGAAACATTTGCTTTTTGTTATGATATGAGCTTAATGTAGAACGTAGTGGCTACGGCATTGGAATCCGGATTCCAGGTTAAACTTCCAGTCGAATTCGATGAGTTTACATTCAGTTACTCTTGGAATAGTCAGAATTTGTATCTACTTCCCCAGCTGCCCTGACAGGGTTTCTTTGTCTAGACAGGCAACCAACTCAGAAAAATGCAAACTCTGAATTCAAACTGTGATTGAACGTGAGACAGTTCATCATATCAAATTCGTCAAAAAAGTATTCGGTTCAGAAATTGAAACTGATGAGATTGATCTCTGTTAAAGAAGAGATTCAGGGGATTTCAAAAGCTGATATGGTAATCAGCTTTTGGTTGGCTTTTCCAGTAAACGTGTTCTTTTTCATGCATGTGAAATTACTGAGAAATATTTGCAATCATTTGTTTAGATGCAAAGTGCAGGAGTGTGTCTTTGGACAAAATGAAAATAATGACCGCAAATACTAACAAAGAAAACAGTATAAGGCTCTTTTGAAAATTATGAAAAATATTAAGAAACGGAAATATTTTGTTAGAAAAAACATATCTATATATTAGTGAATGTTGTAAACTTCCTAACTATCACAAAACTTGCGGTAACAGAAATTAGATTTGATAAATGGATGATAAAATCATGTAACGAATATGTGAGTAACGAGAAAGTTTTATTGCAATTTGATAAAAAGAAGACGCTTATTATGTACGTAACAAGAAGTGCGACACAGTGCTGAACATGATGAAGGACGCATTCCAGAACTTGAGCAGAGACAGGAGAATTTAGCCAGGATTAATGAAGAGAGTAGGGGATTGCTATGCGATTGTTGTTTTTCAATATGGCAGTGAATGCTGGACAATATCAGCAATGATGAAGGAAATAGTTGAAGCAACTGAAATGTGGTTCTACATAAGGATGTTGCGGATATCAAGGATTGAACTTCTGAGCAATGATGAAGTTTTAGAAAAGACGGAAACGAATAAGTAATTGATATTGAGCACCTAGAAAAGAAAGATGAGGTTCTAGAGACATGCTATGAGGAAGGAACGTTTGGAGAATCTGATACTTACAAGTCAGATAGGGGGAAATAGAGAAAGAGGAAAGCAGCGGATAACATATTTGATTGGTCTGAGCAGGTGGATGGCAGAGCGGTAACAGGAGAAACCGTGCTAAGAACCATCAGGTATAGAGAGGCGTGGAAAGTATGATCGCCTACGTCCTGAAGGGACATGACACATAGAATAAAAATAATAAGAAGAAAATTATGATTTTAAGTACAAATATTTAATACATACACTTTTATTTTTAAAGACTTGGTATTTTTACAAATTATAAAATGTATTATTGATAAAGTTACTATAAAATGTATTGTTGGATATTATATTATAACAATTGAATTGTTGGTGACGTTACCTAAAAATTTATTGTTGGTCATTTGTCTAAAACATATATTGTAGGTCATTTTAGTATAAAATATATCGTCGGTCATTTTACTATAAAAATGCATCGTTAGTTGTTTTATCATAAAATGCATTGTTGTTTATTTTGTCGAACAAAATTGTTTGTCATTTTGTTATAAAAATGTACTGCTGACTTTTGTTCATGGGGTTCCTATTTGCCTATAGCTAACAAGAACTAACTCTCCGAGTCAGGTTGTGAGGTAGTTTCACGCATATCAAAACCTTCAATCTCCAAATCTGCGACTTTACTACCCGGTGTAGTTTTTATCGATACCCAGAACGAAAGAAAAATATAATTTTATGTATGGAAACATATCATCAAGTGAGCGGAAGTAAATTATGATTCACCTTTAGTTAAATAACAATAAACAAGTGTGTAATGAGTCGCTCGTCTTTCATGATTTAAAACATTTTACAAATTGAACACTGACTTGTTAATTATATCCAGATGTTATACTGCACATCATACCATGTTATGCTAAGATGCTTTTTTTTGCAAAACTGGTTGTAACAACAGCAATATACTGTAATACGCACACATAAATTGATACCCGTAAGCAATACAATTTATACATACGATTATATAATCTAGCCAAACTTTATCTGGTTTGCATTAGACATATAAGGAAAATCTTTTAACTTACTAGTAAATATCAAATTTCCAGGATGATTTAAACTTTAAACCTATTTAAAAATTGAAATTCCTCGACAAATTCTCATATTAAAATGTATAAAATTGGATACATTCAACAGAAAATAGAATGTTAATATTTTTCTTTCTACGGCTCAGTCTGTGAAACACTAGATCTAACAGATTTTTGTGATCGAGTGAGTATATATATATATATATATGTATATACTAACGGCCATAATTATTAGACCACCTCAGTTTTTAAAAAAATTATGCATTTCATATTGTTTTTAGTATTTAATTCCAACAGAAAAAAAGAATGGTTCTTTATATAAGTGTGAGTGTATGTCTTTATTTAATGCTTGAAATAAACGCATATAAACCAGCTTATTTTATGCTTGAACGAAATCTTTGAGCTATACTATATTACAGCTATACAACTTTTTTCAGGCATGAGCCTGGTTGATACTACGAAGTATGCACCTTAGTATCCAGCATTTATCTTTTATATTTACATACTCTCTTTCCGTGATCTTCATCACATTTCCCCCAAAAATATACCATACCATAAACTATAGGCTATGATATATATATATATATATATATATATATATATATATATATATATATATTACTTCCTCAACTACGTGTGTTTGGATGCAATTTCTATCCTTTCGTTAACTTTAGTTCAAGTACTTACTGTTTTTTATTTTCTTTATTTTTTGTTATTTCCTGCGAGAATTCGAATATAAATTCTATGACGTCTGAGTAATTTCCGTTTTCATAAGCTTTCATCAATGAGCTTTTATTGAAAATGTTGTGACTATATATATTTTACTTTTTCGTGTCATGTCATTTTCATTCTTTTCAAATATCGAGGTTTAACACGTCATGTTGCTTTTTCAACATTTTCGACAAAAGAACCTTGATAATGGGTTATAAAAGAAAAATTGCTCAGACAGCAGAATATTTTTATTCAGATACTCATCGGGGATGACAAAAAATATACGAAATATATTTTTAAAAATAGGAGAAATCTTTAAAATTTATATTGGCTAATCCTTAACCCAAATTGTATAATCTTACATAGATAGATAGATAGATAGATAGATAGATAGATAGATAGATAGATAGATAGATAGATAGATACTCGATTATCTCTTGAGTCAAATTTAGCTCTATGTTTAATCAAGATTCAGTCTTTTTTGATGAGATTTGTTTGATATCTCATGTTCAGTCTTGGGTGATGTTATACGGATTCCGTGCACTGCCAAAACTAAATGTCTACCTTCTCAGCCGCACTGACAAAATCCCAAAAGATACATTTGTTACCAGAAAGTCGGCAGTTTTATAACAAAGCAGCTTTGGAACTCCGTTTGTACGTACTATAATATCCTTTATCTCTGTGGACCAAAATGTTTGAAATCAAGTTTTTTTCTCACCGTACATGGACGTGTTTCTTAGGATATGTACATTCATTTAGCCGAATCGACTCGTTATTAATTATTTGAGGGACATCGCTATTCCCCGGTCTTCTACTGGAGATTGTATTTACTATCACACCCAGTTATGATCACCATTTTGAACGAATATAAATAAATAACAGTTATATACATTATGTATTCTAGAAACGCCCAAAAATATATATGCCAGATATAGATTCTTCTAGTGGCAACTCTCTTGAGCCAGGACTGCACTACCTTCTCAAGACACTTGTAGTCATCCATGTTGATTCTGATGCCCTGTGGAAAGCTGATATGAGGCATGAGGTCGATACCACTACTGATCGGTCCAAACATGCTTGTAATCACTATTAGAAGCATGTAACTGTTTCCAGATCCTCTACAATACCTTGAGATTAAAACCCAAACGCGCTCAAATGTTCATATTAAAGATCCCAGCTCGAATGTCATGCAGTAAAGCATACATTTTCTACATTGCTGCCTGAATGAAATGCATATGGTGTACTGTATCCGACAGACAATGTCCAACTTAACCTAATATAATATGTTTCCGACAAAATAAAACAAAATATAAACGAGCATGAGTAAACTTAAAAGTAAAATGATAAAAAATACTCATTACACACTATACGATAGAAAGAATATCACATTACACCTTTTGACAATACGAAAACTTAAAATTCAATTAGTAAAATAGACTACAGCAAAGTAATAGAAAGTTGATCGATATGAATTTTAGTAAAGAAAAGCAGTAAATATGAATAATATAACTGAGGTTTTGAATTCAAGATAAGATGACGCAGTATTTGAAGATCCTAACATTAACTAATTTTAAATGTAATGAAACCGTTAATATTACTTAAAATTATTATAATTTCATATAACCTGCAATAATTCTTTCTTTATTTATATTATATTCTATGATTGTCATATATATTCAAAGTTATATATGTTTTGTTCAATATCTATTCCTATATATTTGAGATTCCGTATTGCAATCAATTTTCCTTAAGAATGGGTTGATTTAATTCTGCAAAACCCAGACGTACAGAACAAACAAATTACAATAAATTAATTTAGCAAACGGTCTAGAAAAAATACATTCCTTAACTCAAACTATTGAAGGGATATGTTTACCATTTTGCAGCACATTGTCACTATTTTCTTGTTATCAGTTCTTCCGGAAAATGTGGCATCATAACTAAATGTGTGGGACTTCTATCGGTTCAGTTCTAAAAGGAATGTGAAATCTTAGCACCTACCCCATTCGTAGAAATCAAAATTTAAAAGAGAAAAGAATAATGCTAAAAGCCTTCTGAGATATAGAAAATGTTTCTTAAGAAACTCAAAAATGTAAAGGATTTTAAGTTTATCACAAACCCTAAATATTGCTTAAAATAATGTGATAATATTTGAAATTATTAATTGTTTTAATTGCTTTATGACATATATTTGAACATTATTTTTAACGGACACTTACATTTGACTTGATAGACCATTTTTTTTCTACAATTAAACACTATATTTTAAATAACCACCGCTCTAGTAATTCAAGAATGCCTGTTCGGAAAATATCTATCTTTTGGCAGAATTTAAACCTGCCTACTCGCATATACCGGGAATATAACACTGTTGCATCTGCTGTGTCTTATCACACAACCACTATATCGGAGTATGCAGGTGTGAATACTAACTGAAGATAGATATTTTCTAAACAAGATTTCTCGAAGATCTAGGTCAGTGGATAATTTAAGTTTTCCAAGGTTAGCAGGGTTCTCTGCAGTAGCATTTGTTTTTGTGTTAATAACCTGAAGAAGGTTTGACGTATATATGTAGAATGGGTAAAAAAATGCATGCCTTAAAATGACTTGTTGAAAATGGATATTTTCCCACTAAGTTTCATCTGAATTTACAGATAAATAAAGATATATATATATATATATATATATATATATATATATATATGTGTGTGTGTGTGTGTGAATCCGGGTAAGGAAAGACACAAGAATAATGAACAACAAAACAGATATTTGAGATAAAATATATGTTATATTGAACGTAAATATACAAAAGGTAACGCAGGTTAGTAATCCAGGAATAAGATTAGTAAGGAATATATATATATATATATATATATATATATATATATATAAGTTTTTGAAGTAAAGCAGTGCTGGAAATAGTATATTTGGTGCTGTTATTCTGGCTGAGTGAATCTCAGAGCTACTATGTCAACTGACGCAGTATTCTCTGCAAAACTTTGTTATCTCTCTGTATCTTACGGATCAGTCACAGTACTCCCCAATGTCTCTAACGGATCTCTACGTTTCTCTCTATGCTTCTCCATAACTTACTATCGCAGGCGTATATGTATACACAAGTCGAGTCCATTATTGTATAGAAAATGGGGAGATCCCATAATATATATATATATATATATATATATATAATGGATATGAAATTAAGAATTATAAATAATCTTCTACATTTTTACAAAAATTCCCAATGAAAAAATCCTTGTTTTTCCAAAATAGAAAAAGGATTGACCATGTGCTTAATGAAAAGTCGAAGCCGGATTTTGCAAGCAGGTGTTAAACTAATTTTCTCTCCAATGGCAGTGAATTGCAAGACACTGATATTTAGTGAGCCAGTGCGAAAATCTAAATTACAATAAAAGGCTCTGATCAACGCCAGTCGGTCAGAGTCAGAGGGGAACATCGAAAAAAAACTACTAAAATGTAACGGGAGAAAACTTAACTATGACCCGGACATAGGTCACTTTTCATATTGTCCTGCTTTTCCTTATTTCGCGTGTGCTGTTTTCTTACATCTTTTTCACCATCGAAATAAATAAATTCCTACGAAAAAAAAACGCTCATACATACATACGTACGTGTGCATAACATCTTTCAACTAATAACTACTACAAGAACAGTTCTACGAACGCTTGATTCCCTCAATATTCGCCATTTTAAACTTTGAAATCCATATCGCAGACAGATTTACAGTTTTATTGATAACCTATTATAAGAATGGATGATACGATATCTTAAAATAAATGATAGCTATCATTGTACATAATAATGGAGAAAGTTTTTCTATTGCTATATCAAAGAAACAGCTCAGTTAAAACAAACTTTCACTGCACTTATAGCATATTAAATGTTCAATTACAAAGAAATGTGAGATTTGAAATGATGAATGGGCTAAATTTACATTTTTGTAAATAGTTATAATTTCACTTTCATGGGGTTATAGTCTAAGTAAATTATCTTCTCTTGAATTATCTCCGATGTATGAGAAAGTTAGAAATGTTGCTCTCTGACTTTGAAACCTGTGTTCAAATCTCACCATAATCGATTTGTCAGGAGGGGAATCTTGATTTTATCGCTCTAGAGAAGGAGTTCCCAGAGTGTAGCACCATTGGAAAGTAACTTAAAACTATACCACAGGTGAAGACAAATCTTCTGAGTACACGGATCCCTCCATTTGAAGAAGAAATGATGGTTGTGTTAGCTTGAAATCACGTCATATTGCCTTGTTCAGATTGTTTTCACGCCGGATAACGCACTCTCCCCCAAAAACTGTAATTAAAATCCGCTCAGGTGAATTGCAGTATATAACCCACATGGGTGGGGGTGGGAGGAGGTGTTCTCTGTGGATGTTGAACAAACACAAATGTGTCTGGGAAAGCGTCTCCAACAGAATTAGCTAGCCACCCTTTGTAGGCATCTCCCGATACGAATGACTAACCTTACAACGAAATTAACATTTGAGTTGACTGGGGCGAATCCCGTTGGAAACTTCTGGTAAACTTTTGTTAAATTTTCTTTCAATGTTCATTTATTTGTATATGAATTTACCGGATCCTAATATGTATGCATACACACACCTACACACACACATACACGCCCCCTCTTATATATATATATATATATATATATATATATATATGTGTGGGTTGGTGTGTGTACTGCTAGACTAATATGTACATTAATTATACGTATAAAGCAATTGTAGCCCCGTGATTATGCGAAAATCAGTTCTTGATAACAAAGCAAACTGTTCGCCGAAGTGCTAATAACATCATAAAATACACAACCCAACACGGATAAAATTTCCACTGCATGTTGCCTATCAAATAAAACAATTTTACGTGAGCTTTTATTAATTGTTTCACGTTGACATTTATTGCAACTTTAACTGAATTTGGGAAAGCAAAAACGTAATTAATGTTCTGATCGGTTTAAGCAAATGTACAATTTTGACGTAGCAGCAGAAAAAAAGCAATAGTCATTCCTGTGGACACAGCTGTAACGATATTGCCTGAAAGAGAAAAACAATAAAAATATTTTATTATTAAATGCTATGAGTTTAATTTTTTCAAAGGCCTCTTCAGGATATTATGTACAGCTTACAAATTATATATATATATAGAATAATTTCCCATTGCATCTGTCCTCAAATCATATTGAAGGTTTCATTGTTTTTATTAAACCAACATTACTTGTAATCATAACAAGGATTAGAAAGTGAGAATTAAAATTTTAAAAGAAGCGATTGTTTTATATATTGCTTTTTTCTATATTTGTTGGTAAATAATGTTCATATCAGTCCGTTAAGTGCCATACGTGTTACCTGCCTGGATGAACATGTCTCGAGTAAGACATGACAGACTGAGCAGAATTTTACTGCAGTCAGTAGCCATTACATTTTGCGGTAGACTGGTTGCCGACTAAGGCTTCAGAACCCAATCTGTCCTGTTATTTAACCCGTGGCTTTTGGGAAGAATCAGATTAATAAATTTTCCAAGAGTTTTTGTGCGCAAGTGAATGCAATGAATTAAGCTGGAATTCGAATTCAGTTCTCCGATTTCTCGTTCCGCGAAAATAAAATATATTTGAGTTATTCAATTTCGGCTTTAAAATAGAAATATTTATATTAGACTGTTTGGAAAATAATAGCTGATTTTAAAATCAACTCTTTTTCTTAAATTAATGTATTTAAACATTTCTTAAATCAGTCAAAGTGGTTTTATAATAATTCTTTGGATACTCTTTCCGTAACTTCTTCGCAATTGAATATTATTTGACTTAAAAGGATTGTCAAGAGACATGAAAAAGGAATAGTCAATGAGGCAATGGTTAGGGGAATATGGTGTTTCTAGCAAAGTCTCGTGTCCCAAATCGGTGAGATGTCTCAGTCGCACCGTTGACATATGTGGCCGTGCATTGTCAAGAAGCAAATATGAAACTGATCTATTAACTAATGCTTATCGATTTTGCATAACTGAACGTGGATTCCATCCACATACCGACAGTAAACTTCAACAGATGCTCTGTGTAGAGTCAGGAAAGCAGTAATGGATACCAATAATAGCGGACCAAAGGCGGTTGCCATTATTTTTCTGTTGGTGCACTTTAGACTTTGGAAATTATCTGAGTGATTAGACATGATCGGTCCATTAGACTGATCGTTTATGATTATCATAAAGAATATATTTTTCATCACAAATTATTATACGGTTAGAAAATGGATCATTGAAATTTTGCTGATGCATTAACAAATATACTTTAAAACGCAGGAATTTTGACTTTATACTGATTTCATGTGGAAAACATTTGGTTAATAACAACATTTTCTCTTTTCGTGGGATGATTTATATTGTTGAAATTCTCGCACCAGTTCCCTGACACTTTGTCGTAGATTTGTTTAACTAGTATTTTCAGAAGTTGACTGTGGGTTGCGAATGGATGTTCTCTATCCCGTTGATTTTCAAGTCGCGTATCCTCTAAGAAATCACCTCCATACTATCCACATGCGAGTGTATCCAAAAAGCCATGCCTTGTTAAATTTTGCACTTTGGAAAGAATTAGGACAAAGCTTCGATATGATATTTTAAGTTAACTTTCAAAGACGATTGATATACCGCTTCTCAAAAGGATTCTTTTTGTCAACAGAAAAGTCATATGTATTTGTACAGAAATTTTAATTATATGTTAGATCGCATTTAAAATGTTTCTCGTAAAATCGGAAAAAAATCGAAAAAAGCAATAACATAAGTCAAAAGATTATATGTCAAAAGTAATCGGAGAACATTTCAAAGCTTACAAAAATACAAAAAGTGCAAACTTGCTTCTGGTTTTTTTTTTGAACTCGTGGTATTTCGCCTTAATATGTGGAAAAATACACTCATGAATTTCAGGCATTTTTGCTTCAATACATAGATTTTCTTTCCCAATATGTTTGGATAATTGAAATAGAAGTGTATATTTAATGTGTCCTAAAAATGGTCTTAAGGTGCGATAGGACAAATGAACGCTGGATAAGTCAAGGTAGTCTATTCATTTGCGTCAGCTGCTTGTCTAGTGTTTAAAGCAGTTGTGATAACTTGAAAACAGCACGTTTCAAAAGCTTAGCTCTCATCTGCACGCTTATCCATTTTGGAAGAAGCGAGGATTTGTGTTTTAACAATGTGCTCACGTAGTATTTTCAAATGGTGACATTGCTATTGGGCATAATCTTTAAATACATGATTCCATTCTGTCACGAAGCTCTGTTTCTCATTTCACTCTTTCATTTAGATTTCCATTAATTCCTATGACTCATATTCTTGCTTCACTTACATCAGGAGTAGACAGTCCATTAATATTCATTAATTTCCTGCAAAGCTCTAAAGCAGTTTCCCATCCAAAAAAGCGAATGTCTATGACAGATATTTGCTTTAAATATGTGCTAAAATAAGCAAACATTTTCATAGAATATATTAAAAGAAAAGACGAGATAACAATGTATTTTTTTTATTTTCGATTTTCTATTTTTCGAATTCTAACTTTATACTAAACCACAATAGACATTACATTTCAGCTGTGCATATATATATATATATATATATATATATATATATGTATATATATATATATATATATATATATATATATATATATATATATATGTATATGATTAAAAGAGGCCAGGTCAAAATGTATCGGGACAGGTGCTACAAATAGAAAACTACAACACCAATAAAATCGGGTTTTAATCTCCTTCGAATAAGTACCTTTTTGAAGCCAAAAGCTTTACCCAGCCTTGTTTCCTTTTTTTGAAACTTTCATGGAAATCCTCTTTTGGGGATACCGAGATGACAATACGTTGCATTCGCTTGGAATCTTTTTTCTCAAGTTATATTTGATTTCTGAAATCTACAAGTAGTAAGAGGTGTGATTTGGACAATATCTTAGTTGTCTATATGTATATAGGAAAGAAAAACAACCCTTTGATTACAAAAGTATTTTATCAAATTAATTTAAAATTTCAGTGAGATTCAAATAGAGAGCTCAATGTATATTACCCGGAGCAAATATAATGAGAGGTGGTTTTAAGGTAAAAATCAAGCGGCGTAAGTCTGTTTCATACTTGAATGAACTTCAAGCCAGGTGCATTTGCTCGACTGTTTATATATGCTGGTCAGTGGTACATTATGAATAGTTAGGTCTATTGTATTGCTCACAAGATTATTATGGCGTGCTGTAACGATTACATTTTAAATTATTTCAGAGTCTATTTAGTAGAAATATTCGTGACTTCGATTGCTGCTATTTGTAGTTATGTGATAGTGCTTTTTTTAACGTTTTTCCTCACTACTTATTACTTAATTATTTATTGTTTAATACCCTATTTGCTAAAATATTTGTGTTCGGAAACCTTAAAGCCCACAGTGCCACGTGGCTAGAAAACTTTGTCAATGATTCTGCTGACATTCATGCCATGGACTTTGCTATTTCTCTATCTCTTACGCAAGTGGGGGATTTCCCCA
Organism: Ascarosepion bandense; assembly: GCA_037127315.1. Lineage (NCBI taxonomy): Eukaryota > Metazoa > Mollusca > Cephalopoda > Sepiida > Sepiidae > Ascarosepion > Ascarosepion bandense. The sequence continues at coordinate 5,706,026 of JBBBDQ010000256.1, read as the reverse complement.
TGAACTTCTGCACTATCGCTTCAGGACACGCTTCTCTACCACATCATGTTTCCCCTCAGTTTCTGCCTCCTGTCAAATCTCGGATCTTTAGCCTCTCGTTAACCGTTATCATGCTGTCGTTGCTATTACTAAGTCTCTTTACTCTCACTCTCATCTGGGGCTTCATACCAGCACAGTTACTTACAGGTACAAATAGCAGACTGGGATTCTTTCTGCGATTTTCTGTGCGACATCCCCTAGAGAAAAGTCTTCAATCTCCCCGTTTAGGACTGCACCTCTGATGTCTCTTCCTCGGTGAAAGCTGATATTGATGCTTTCATACCGATCAAGAAGTTCCGTCCCAAACTTCATTTCTCCTCCTGGTTCTCTTCTGCCTGCTCGACCAGCAAATAGATATTTACTTTTGTTCATGTATGCATTCGTAGTTTGTTAATTTATATATTATTTACTTAATTTTCTCATATTTTACATTATTTTCTCATCGTTTTCTCTTTTTTTAACTTTATTTTATTTTATTTCTCAGTATTTGGCTAAGATATGTATTTTAAAGCAAGTTAGTTTAAATGCGCCCATTTTTTTTGCATTGTTCATATTGATTTTTTAGAAGATTTTGTTTACAGTTTTTATTTGTAACTAAAGTAATAAATACAGTCGTGAGTCTGTACTTTAAAATAACTTCTGGTTTATTTATCAACTTGTGTTGTCCTGTTTAAGTGATTATAGCTCATTTCTCTTCATGATAACATTTACCGTTTTATGGTTAATTTTTGTAGTAGGTTGATGTTCTTTTCTTACTTTCTATGATATATATGTTATTTTTTCTTTTGTAATAAACTACATATTTTTAGAAAGAATTTTGATGTTTGGGTATTATAGGAGTATTTTGGGAGTCTATTTTCCCTGCTCCAATAATTACTTCTATATATATTCTATCGTAACTGTGTTTGACATATAATTACTATGCTATATTGTTTTTTCAAGCAATTCCTATCTAAACGTCATTTGTTCTATGCTCTGCTGTTATATGTGTGTTGAAATTATGATTCATGAAATCATTGATTTCATGGCACGTCACAATTTCTTGTCATTTGTAACTCTTAGATTTGATTTCTCATCACTGTTAATAAATGTTCTGTCATCATTCTACACGAGTTTTGTTTTCTTCTGTTCATATTTCAGTTTAAAATGTAAGCACTAATGACAGGAATTTATAAAGACAGAAATAAGGCAGAATCCCTCACATTCTGAAGATAGAAAATTTGAAGGAAGCTCTGAAATGGAAAACGATTCTATTCGCCTTGCGTTAATTCGATAGAGTCGAAAAGTGAATAAAAGTTAGTTTTACGCATAAAAAGTCACTTCTGTTTATTTATCAAACGTACTTAACATGATATGACAGGTGTTCGTATATTCTTTTCATTATTATCTATTTACATATAGCAATAATATATGGATGTATGTATCTATCTATATATATTAGTCATCCACATACAAACCTGTTTCGCTGTGTCACAGCTAATCAGTGTGATTAATCACATCCACTTGCTTCTGGCCTGGATCGAAACTCGAGCAATTTCGTGTCAGACGGAGTCTATACCCACTAAGCCATAGGCGCAGGGAATCAGAGAGTGAAATTTTGTACTGTGTATAAGCAGCTCATCAAGTGTCATTAGAGACATCCACTTGCTTCTGGCTGGGATCGAAACTCGAGCGATCTTTGTGTCAGTCGGAGTCAAATCCTACTAAGCCATAGGCGCATGGAATCAGATAGTGAAATTTTGTGTTGCATACAATGTCACCAAAAGAACTCAATTCATTCCTGAAGAGTAATGCATATATCGCAGAATTGAAAACTTTTTAAAATGTCCTTTTCTAGAGAGTTCTATCCTAATGAGGGCTTAATATATATATATATATATATATATATATATATATATATATATATATATTTCTCGAAGAAAGACACCAAAATTAAATAAAAATGAAATATTTTGACAAATAATATCTGGAAATATTTTTAAAATTATATACATTTTTTCTTTTTTTCTTTTATATCATAATTTTTCGTTCGAGCTCTTATATGACTCTCTACAAATTTTTGTCATTTTAATAAAATACAGAATCATTACTTCTTCCTCTAACCACGCTCTATATTTTATTTACATATTTCATAACCCGTTGTATCCTCTTGAACAATCCTTTCATCAATATTTGCTGGGGGCGTAAAGTTTTCAAAACAGTCCTTAAAAATAATGTTTACAGAATTGGAAACAGTCTCATGATAATTTTAAATATGTATCATTTGAGTTCCTGTTTTTATTTCGCTCTCATATTCTGTACATGGTACATTAGACGCCGTCTGTGGAGGCAGATTTTTTTATCCCCTGTTTTCTATTCTTTATTTGCAAGTAAATTAATGAATGTTTCGTCTCTATTGATGTATATGATATGACATAAAGTTCATAGGTTTTTTCTTTGTTTCTGATGAAATATTGCTATGTTCTAAGAGGTTGAGTACATCAATAAAACACGCATTAATTCTATAAATAACACTAATTATTCATACTTAATGACATCGTCAGTTTTATCCTGTATCCATGAATTTAGAAAATACTTTGCTGATCGCTTCATTAATGAAGATGGCCTTGATGGCTGAATTCGGCGCCAAAGTACAGATTCAGAATTATTAGTTTCCAGTCTCACCAAAAACTATGTCACCCATTCACTATCAGCATTTGATTTTGCAAATGTTGGTTGAGGGTTAAAAAAAGTTATGATGGGGTGATATGTTTAATGTAGACCCCAACTTGTCACGAAGTGACGCACTCATTTTATTTTATGATTTCATCTGCGGCACATAGAAAATATGCCATCCAAATACAGTTATGGAACTGCAACAAATTACCGCTAATACTGCTATAATTTTCACATTCTGGAGTATGTCTGTCATGCGTAGCCATCTTTATCTGCTGGTTTAACCGTTGAGATCTGTTGTAATCATCATCCGTTTGATCCACCGTTAGGGTCTTAATGATGACGTAGTCTCTCTTACCGTATTGAATATGATTCGTTTTCTGACATATTCGGTATGATTTGAAGTTGTTAAACAAATTTTTCTCAATATTATATATTATACGAGGGTCATTTAATAAATAAGGTTAAGATTTTGGTATAAGGACTTCTAATACAGATAGAACCTTATTTTCCTAACGTAGTCTCCCAGCAGTGTTACACACTTTTCCCATCTGTGCACAAGTTTCCGTATATCCTCAGCGTAAAAATCATTGGACTGATGTCTCAGCCAATCGCTCACAGCACTTTTGACTTCATCACTTTCAAACTTCGTGCCGCTCGTGAACGCTTTGAAGGGACAAAACAGGTGAATGACTGAAGGAGCAAAATCTGGGCTGTAATGGGGACGATGAAGAAGTACCCAGCCCAGCTCGTTGATGGTCTGCACCGTTTGGGCTGCTGTATGAGACCTCACGTCTGTAGGCCTCCCAGGTCTGTCTTCATCTTTAACACTGCTCTGTCCTTCATTAAACAGTTTAGCCCACTTGTAGATATTTTTTCTGGCTGAAACATGTGACACAATACACAGTTTAAATTATCCTATGTATTTCAACTGATTTGCACCCTTCAGCAACAAAACACTTGATAACTGACTTCTGTTCGATCATGGAGCATGCTCCTTTCTAAGCCATCTTTGTTAATCTTCAAAACTTTCAGTCTTTTTTTAATCTACAAAAAAATTATATCCCTTTGAAAAAGAAGTAAAGGAAAAGATTTTTTAAAAAGTAAGCTTCTATCTGTATTAGAATTCCTTATACCGAAATATTCACCTTATTTATCGAATGACTCGCGTATATATATTGATACAAAGCACAATTCTAATGTCTGCTTTCCTTTTGAAGTCACTTTCACCGTTGAGCATGTTTATTTGACGAGGAAATAAACACAGCAGTGGATTTTTTAAATGTTTCTCTAGGCTGAATCTATGTGTAAAATATATATTTTAATACGGCTTTTTGAAGCATCTTTATGAAATAAAACTACAGTCTAAAAACGAAAGTAAGTGAACAATGATTTTTTTTTCACAAGTTGACAAAATTTTGCTATAATGTTAATAATATCAGTCATTCTTTTCCGATCAAGAAATATTCATGTATTTGACGAAGAAGACAGAGCTAAACTTGTCTGAAATGTAAAAAAAAATTATTAAATCAATTTTTAGGAAAATAGATTTTTCAAGTTCATTAACGATGGATTCAATAAAATCATTGATGTATATTCTTTTTTAGTAACATTCTAAACGCATATTCGTATACGCAGTTTCTGCAAAATAAGCTGCTTGTTAGAAATAAGTTAAAACTTTTTTAATCTTAATTTCAAGCTCTTTAAATGGTTAACTTAATCTTATATTAAGTTATGAAAAGTTTTCAGTTTTCAGTTTATCATTATATTAATAGGGGAAAGAGAAAAGAGAGACAGCATCATCATTTTTATAATGTGTGAAAATACTTTAATGTTTTCAGAGTTATTTATGGTAGACTGTAAGTAACATAAATAATCAAGTTTAGAGAAATTCAACATACATTAGAAAGGCGTATATAGAAGAAATATGCGTCTGATTTGGAACTGACATATCGCTCACCTTTACTTAGTTATGTTTCTATGAAAATATATGCAAACAGAAAGAAGATTAATTGTTTAAAAATGGATCAATGTAGCATTTAACAAAACATTTTTCCTTCAAACCGAGGAGTAATTGCCTATTTTTCAGATATTGGGATAGAACAAATGTGGTCTCCTTAATTGAAAAGATATGAAAGTTGTGTGCAGGAAGAGTTCCTAGTTATACTCCGTTCCTCCTCATACAGGTCCTTAAAAATCACCTCCCGGACTGACGTCGGCAGTATTGTCACAGAAGTACGAATTACGTCTGACATTATTACCGGTATTCTAGAAAAATAATTCGGGATTCTTATACTCGCAGATCCCCGCCTACTCTGCGTTTAAGGGATAGATTTTAAAATTGCTATCAAGCTACCCAGCCTGAATGTGAAGAGTTTGATGTATCAGATTAAGGATGCCCGCCTGCTTCATGATCTTTTTACCTTCGTTTTGGGTGTGGCCACGATCCGGAATATTCACTTTATTTGACCGTGCAATTTTTGCCCTATTCAACATATGGAAACATTTACTCAAAAGTGTTTCATTGCTAGTTAAATGTAACGTTGGTGTCGATGCGGTTGATCGTGGTCGGTACTGCCTCGAGAACTGCTTCGTTTCGAATCGTTGCCGTTTATACGCCAACCGACCACACGGAGCGTGTGTCATTGATCTATCAGTTAGAACCATTACGGGTGGTTTTGTCACGCTTAGCCTTGATGTATAACTGAAATGTGGACCGGGACTCCAAATTAGACATAGGGCGAGTAGATAGTTGGAGGTCGGGAGATCGTAGATTTGTTGATGTGATCTGTGATTAAGTCCTCTAGATAGTGGGCTGATACCGAGGGCGGGAGACGTGAAAGTTGGAGACAAATCGGGTAACTAAATACCTGGATAAAATGTCAGTGAGAAAGGTCAATCTAAATTTGCTGGATTGCCCCACTTTCTGCTGGTATATATATATATATATATATATATATATATATATATATATATATATATATATACGGATAATATAGCATTCCTACTTTTATCCAATTATTTTCTTGTGAATCTGGCATTGTCTCTTCATACATGAAAACAAACATTAAGTTAAAGTACATAAATACAAAATACAACCATCCCACAAGTATATTTACGCCCATTCACAAAGGAAAAAAGCATAAGCTATCAAAACTTTCGTCAACCAAAACAATATTTGATGAAAAGAAAAAACACTATGAAGATGCACTAAGAAAATCTGGTCATAAGAACATTTTACAATATAATTCTCAACTAAACACACAAACAAAATGATAATAGAAAACGGAATATTATCTTCTACAACCCACCCTTTTATTTAGAGTTAAAGTCCAAAATAGCATAAATATTTTTAACTAATAGATAGACGCTTCCTAATAGAATACAAAATAAAGAAAATTTTCAATAGCAACACAACGAAGCTAAGTTATAGTTGTACTAGTAATTTAGATAGTTTCATTAAAAAACAAAACGCCAGAAATCTAGATAGCATTGTACAAAAAAAAGACCATTAATAAAGAATGCAACTGCAGGGAGAAAATAAATGCACACTTCAAGAAATTTGTAATACAAAAGAACACTTACAAGGCAAAATACATGACTTAAATGGCCAAAATAAAATGTATTTTGGATCAAAAAATGTTAGCCACTTGTGGAAATTGAAATCAAAATATGGAAAAGACCAAGACATAACGTGGACTATAGTGAAAACAGACAAGCCTTACAACGGTGGCAGAATATGTAGACTATACCAGAAAGAAAAGTTTGAGGTTATGCTGTTCACAAACAAAAATGAACTATTTAATGAAAGGACAAAAATTAAAAAATCCCTCATAAGGTTGATACAACCATGGATGAAAACGTTATAATTACTTGTAAATTTAAAAATTGCATGTTCAAAAATTTCCTGTCAAATGAGCTTTCAAAAAAACAACGTTACTTGAGCGTTCTTAAAAAAAAGGTAAAAGATAAAATTAGTTGTTGCAAATCGCCTGAAGTCACCACTGATGGTAGAAAACTTCTTCTTCTGTGACCTGTCCCTTCAGGACATAGGCGATCATGGTTCTCCACGTCTCCCTATCCATTGTGGTTCTTAGTATATTTGAGCCTGTTGCTCCTGGCAACCACCATTCCGTCATCCACTTGATCATACCCTGCAAATATGTTGTCCGCTGCCTTCCTCTGTCTCTTTTTCCTTCAATCTGACCAGTCAGTATCAGGTTCTCCAGGATCTCTTTCCTCATTGCATGTCCCAGTAACTTCAGTTGTCTCTTCCTGATGCTCGGCATCAATTTCCTTTTTGTTGCCATTCTTTCCAACACCTTCTTGTTACTTGCATGTTCAGTCCACGATATTCGTAGCATCCTTCTGTAGAACCACATTTCGGCCGCCTCCATTTTTGTCCTCATTTTCGATGATATTGTCCAGCATTCACTGCCCTATTGCAGAACTGACATCACGTAGCAGTCTAGCACTCTTTTCTTTGTTTCTATTGAGATTTTCCTGTGTGTTAATATTTTGCTTATCTTCTGGAACGCATCTTTTACCATGCCAATTCACCTTCGTATCTCCGTGTCGCACTTTCCATCTTCTGTTAGAACACTTCCTAGGTACTTAATTATTTGTGCCTATTTGATTCTGTTATCCCCCACCTGTATTTGGCATTTTGGGTTGTATCTTTTGCTGATGACCATGCACTCCGTTTTCTTAAAGTGTATTTGTAGTCCCTTTTTGTCACTCTCCACTGCTACCTTCTGTATGAGGTCTTATAGTTTCCTTTCCGTGTCCGCAATCAGCACTGTATCGTCCGCATATCTTATGTTGTTCAGGTTGTGGCCTCCAATAACAAATCCTGGCGTGTTATCAAGGGTCCTCAAAATATTCTCGCTGTATAGGTTGAACAAATCCGGTGAAAAGACACATCCTTGTCTTACGCCTTTTTCTACCTGTGTATCTACTGAGGTCGTTACGTGTCCGTATGTAGGCCGTTTGCTGCCAATAGAGATTCTTGATTATTCTTATGTCTTTCCCGAAAATATCGAGACTGCCTAGTATCTCCATCAGTTCTTTGTCTCGTATTTTATCGAATGCTTTCGCGTAGTCAATGAAGCATAGGTACAAGTCTTTCTTCATTTGTAATGCCCTTTCAGAGAGTATCCTAATCATAAATATGACGTTTCTTGTTCCAGTGTCTTTGACGAACCCGCACTGTTCCTGCCCTATCTCTGGCCTGATTCTGCTTCTCGCTCTATTCATCAGGATCTGACAATCAGTTTTGTAATGTGACTCATTGAGCTGATAGTTTTGTGTAGTTCGCACCCGTTTGCACCATGTTTCTTCGGCAGCGCTATAAATATCGACTTGCATAGGTCGTCTGGTATTATTCAGCTGCTATAAATTTCGTTCATTATGTCGGTAATCTTTTCTATGCCATATTCTTCTAAGGCTGTCAGCAGCTCTATCACTATGCCATCTGGACCAGGTGCTTTGTTTCTTTTCATTTTGGCCATTGCAGCTTCCACTTCGGATTTCAGTATTTCCGGTACATCCATCTCCTTGTGTATTCTCGGTTGTTCACTCTTGTCGCAAAAGAGATCCTTTATATATTCTTCCCATCGCTGGAGTATTTCCTCTTTCTCTAATATGGTTGTTCCTTCCTTGGATTTTATGCATCCTGTTGAGGAGAAGGATTTTGGTCCTGTCAGTTCTCTTATCTCATTATGCATCTCTGCTTTGTTGGTACTGCTCAGTCTCTCTACTTCATTTGTTGTTGAGTCATTCCTCTTTGGCTTGTCTGCATTTGTTCCTTATCTCCCTGTGAAGTTTTTGTACTCTTCTCCGTGCCTTGGCGTTATTTTTTGTCCCCTTTGCATCATGTGGAGGATCTCTTCGGTCATCTACTCGTTTTTTCTTCTGCGTCTGATTTCCTTTGGGGCTATGTTGTTCGCTGAGGTCACCATCGCTTCTTTTAGTGAATCCTATTTTGAGTACCCTTTTCCAATTTGTTCTTCATATTTCTTTCTCAAGCTGTTATTGTATTCTTTCTGCAGGGTGAGATCGTCCTCTAGCGTGTCGTATTGCAGCCTTGGTGATGTGCTGGGCTTCTTCAGTCTTCGGAGTTTCACTTTTAGTTTGCAGATGACTGGGACGTGGTCACTTCCACAGTCGGCACCTGGGTATGTTTTGCATTGGACTACTGCGTTGCTGAATCTTTTGTTTATAGTTATATAATCGATTTGGTTCTTCCTGTCGTCTCCTGGACTTCTCCATGTCCATAAACATCTTGGATGTACTTGGAACCAGGTGTTAGTAATAACCTGGTCATTGGCTGAGCACCATTGAATCCATTTTTCTCCTCTCTCGTTGCACTCTCCTAGTCCGAAGTTGCCGTTCGTGTCTCCTTCTCTATCTTTACCTAAATTTGCATTTAAGTCCGCCATTATTATCCTAATTTCTTGGCTTTTGCACTGTGCCTTGGCGCTGCCCAGTATTGAATAGAAAGATTCTATTTCGTCCTTCGAGCTTTGAGTTGTCGGCGCATAAACTACTATAATAGCTATACTGAAGGGCCTTCCCCGCAGTTTAACCAAGAGGACTCTCTCTGACAGTTGCCAGTATCCAAGTACACATCTCTTCACTTGTTTGTTTATTATTAAATCGACCCCTTTTGCGTTTATTTTACCTCCTGCATATATTATCCTGTGGGTGTCGCTACTGACATCTCCTTTATTAGGCCATCTTGTTGCACATATGCCTAGGATGTTGATATTCAGTCTGTTCATCTCCTGTTTGACATTCTCTAGTTGCCCACAGTTGAGTGTCCTGACGTTCCATGTTCCTATGGTGAGTTTTTCTTTGATGCGCAGAGTTGGTAACGGTACAGAGACACCTCCTGCTCATGTCGTTCTTTCCAGGGAGCGGGGCAAATTTTGGAATAAAATGTCCCCTTTACGCCGTTGGTGCTAACAGTCGTCGGATGACGGTCAGGTGGCACTTGTTGCCCATGCCGGTCCTTACCGAGCGAGGAGTTGTTTCCTTGGGAAGCAACCCCCTTCACGCTGTTGGCTTTAATATATTTGTTGTAACTATCCATGATTAAGCGGGGGTAGATAGTGGAGTGGTATCCCGTTTCCTTCTCCACGATGGTTTATTGAGACATCATCTTTAGTTAGCTGGACGTTGACTATTTGTTTCAAAATGGAAAATATTCAAAAGTTTTAAAATATAATTGCACTGAACAGCACTGAACACAAATGTGCACTGGCCTTATTTTATAATGACCAAAATCTAATTAATTAAACAATATATATATATATATATCCTTAAGGTAACCCCGTAACTTGACTTATTGTGTTCACAAGTCACAACCGTACAAATACTTTCCTTAAAACTGTTAGTCGATTTACCATTACAATATTCAGGCTATGTTGGATTTATAAACATTAATTGAACATGAAATAGGAAGATTTGAATCTGGATCATCGGAGCGAGACAAACCACAATCCCTGGCGGTTATAACAGATTACGTGAACAGGGATATCGAACAAACCCAATCACTAGTGTTTCCATTGCAAAACCTGCAATATCCCATCTCCCTCTCAAACAGGGCAGACTGAGATGTAAAGTGATAACACTAAGTATTTGCAGTACCCAAAACAATTATTCGTTTCGGCAGAAATAAAATGATATGAAAATAAAAACGTTGTCACCGTCTAGCCTTAAACCGTCTGATTCTCCATCTTGAATTTCATTTTCATAATTCAATTTATTATTTGACCTTGAGCTTTTAAGTGCGGTCATTAACATGCAACAGAAATTTCGTGAGATGAAAGAAAAAGTGAGCATAACCTATTTTTACGGATTCAAATATAGTTTCGAAAATATTATAACAAATGGATAAAAAAAAACATAAACATATAGTCTAGTCATCAGTAATATCCAAGTTTTCCCTCGACTGATGAAGACCACATAATGGCTGAGAGGTCGGAAATAATAACACGAATATAAAAACTAGTCTAAGCGTACATTCGAAACGTGTTTCACTCTTGCAATAAATTATGTGGTGATATTTTTCAGAATAAATACTTTCATCTACAAAATTATCCGAACTATAAAGATTTACTAAATTTATAATATTTTTTGCTTATACCGGTCAGTACAGATTCTATATATTTCAAAAATATTCATTGTATACCAAGTTAGAGACCGCTGAACTTGAGTCATACAGAAGAATATTGTTCTATGAGTGATAATAGCAAGAGAAAATAAGGATTGCCTTTGAAGTTGTGCGGAAAATATTTAATAAATTAATTAACAATTTTTACCACAGGATTTGATTTAGAAGACTTTAATCCAGACCGCAAGATAAATTTTGATTTATTTTCTCTCTCCTAATTGACTACATGTAACAGTAAATAAAGGTAACAATTAGAAAAATAAAGTAACAAGATAATATTGGACATTAATAAAAAGTTATTTATAAAAATGATAATTTAAGTGTCTATCACTTCCTTACTAAAACTTATCTTCGCTCTGTCTTTTGTATAAATGAGTCCGATATCGAAAGCTTTCCCTGACGATCCGTTTAGGTGAAACCAAGGTAGGCTCATTTGGCTCATTAGGTTCTATTTAATTTGTTCTAACTTTGTAGTGAGCGCTTTCTGTTAGATGATTACTCGTATCGGGGTTTTTCTTTGGGCTTCGTGCTGATTTCAGTTCAAACACTTTTGACTGACTTTCATGCCCTAACCTATTTCTTTTTTTTTACACCCATATTTTTCTTCATTCGATATATATATATATATATATATATATATATATATATATATATATAAGCTATTTCTTTTTTTTACAGCCATATTTTTCTTCGTTCGATATATATATATATATATATATATATATATATATATATATATATCGAACGAAGAAAAAAAAAATATATATATATCGAATAAAGAAAAATATATATATCGAATGAAGAAAAATATGACTGTAAAAAAAAGAAATAGCTTAGGGCATGAAAGTCAGTCAAAAGATGAGGTTCATGGTATATATATATATATATATATATATATATAAAACATAAATATGTTATAATATCACTACAAAAGTAGCCACTTTGCTTCGACACTATCTGTGTCTTGTCAAGTGATGAGGTTCCTGGTTCATTTCCGTTTGGAGTGTTTTATATGGTTCAAGACAAACCAAACCCCCTTACTCACTGAGTCATTTTAATATAGAGAGAGTGGACCAATCAAAACAAAGCAATTTCCAATCTAAAGAATTTAAAAACGGACACTAAAAATAATTTATTAGGTCATTAACATTAATATTTGATTTAAATAGAGATCAGCGTTATTAATCGACAATTAGATTCATTTTGCTTTATTTTTATTATGAATTTTAAATTCCAAGTTTAACAAAACATTAGATGTAGGTTATAAAGTTATTTAGATATTAAACGAATAGATGACGTGAGTGTACACATATTCAAATCTAAAGTCGTTTACATATGGGCAAGCACCCGAGTATATATACACCCGAACACACACTGGCACACATAAAATGTACAGTCGTATATACACACACATATAAAAACATAATTTTTAAAATTTTGTTTTTATCAACGCGTCAGTATATCCGTTAAATTATTATTAGCTCTACATAGTATTCAGAAGTTTTTAAGAATAGTGTTTCTTTGGATACGCAACATATTCCGTTCATACCCACCCTATATTTGTGTGTGTATATCTATATATATGCACACTCTGACTGAGCTCTCTGGAAGAATTGTAGACGTTGAAAAAACATTAGCTACTCTAGCATTTACGCATCGCTCATTCAATAATGAATTAGACCGCTCTGGCTACTGTTGTATGATACATGATAAGCTAAATGCCTGCTACCTTCTACCGTGCGCCCATAACTCAGAGGCAGATTCGCCGACTGACGCCAATTAGGCCGTGTTTAAATACTGGGTTAAAAGCAATCGGATGTCTAACCGTACTGATTGGCTGTGATAATGCGAAACAGATCTGTCTGCGGATGAATATATATATATATATATATATATATATATATATATATATATATTCGGAAGTCAGCCGATTACGCTACCTGGTTTTGAAAATTTCAGCATTTTCAGCTATTTTATATTAACCTTCCAACATTTTCGAACTCATCATAAGAAATCCTTTAGAACGCTTAACTGGAAGTTTAAAATAACAGACGTATTTGTATAAATTGGAAACATTTTCATCCGGATTTGTACGATCCTAAAATATTTTTCCTGTGGTGTTTACATCCGGAGATTACATCATAAATTTCATTTAGCAACCTTTCTTGTTCTTGAAATGATACTGTGGCTAACTTATCATCTTGGAATAATATGTGCCATGGTCTGACATTTCTTAATATGCTCCATGTGAAATAAGGGGATTTGCCATTTTTTCTTTAATCTTTACACGTGGTTGCTTGGTATAGTTTTTTAGGCTTTCAAACATTAATGTAGATTTTTAATTATACCAATTTCTTAAATTTCCTTCATTACATCCCATATCTATTTTTTTTCATTATTACCTTGTTTATCTGCTTCACAAACTCCATTAAGTTGCCATGGGCTTAGTAAATTTGCATAACAATATTTTGCTGTATGTTATTCTTGAAAAACTTAGCATCTGGAATTTTTGTAAAATTTCTAAATTGTAATTGCCACTGTAACTTATTTTAACTGTATTGCTACTGAATATTTTAATTCCTAGTTTTTAGGGCATTTCTTTTAATTAATTAAAAAATGTTTCTTTATTTTGAACTTCAAATGTAAAAAGTGGGTTGAACAGAATAATGTTTGTTTTCCTCGCATTATTCTTTATTTGCTTATTTATTTGAGATTTATATTCTAATTTATTTTATGGAAATTTTAATTTAAAGCCATTCCATAATCTTTTTGTCTTTTATCGAAAATTGTTTCTTGAGAGGACTTTTAGATAGCGTGTGTTCTATCTCTTTTAAAGATGTGTTTGAATAGTTTGGCAAGGTAGTTAGTTTCAGTGTTCACATACTACAAATTTGTTCACATTGCTATATTTTTTCAAAATCGAGTCTCTTGAAATGTTTAAATATATTTTTTTTATTCTGTCATTTTCTAATCTGTTGTCTGGCACTATCATCAACCAGCCATCTCTCCATAATTTGTAGTTGTCTATGTGGACAACTTCGTAGATCTTATTTACAATATATACGTCTGTTAGTTGTGAAATTGTCAACACATTTGCCTTTTTTAAATTTTAATGCATACTTCGTCATGTGTAACAGTATGGATTTACAGCTATGCAAAATTATGTTTATATCTTTAGAAGGTATATTTATGAACCATTTAGCAAATTCAAAAGCTTTTAGCAACCCCTTTTCAGATATTATTGTGTTTATGATGTCATATTTGATGAACGTGTTTTAGTTCTTAACTTTCTAGAACCAAGAAATGCAGCCCCTTGTGTCCTTCCATTGGTTAACTTGGGAAGTAATCATTAATAAACTGCACATATGTTTAAAATTGGATTAAAGCGTTTGAGAAAAATACAAATTTGTATTAGGTTTAGGAATGGATATATTCTATGTTTGGTTGAAAAAATAAAAACTAAATAATTTAGTGGAAAAATAGCTTGTAAACCAACGTAATGAGCATATTTGTAAATGCCATCAAAAACATAAATTTAAATTATCTGTTTCGTAGGACTGAACTTTTTTCTTAACAATTTCCTAGCAAATTCAGTTGTTTTTTTCTCTTGTGACTCTTCTCACTTATTCATATTTTTGTTTTATATTTATTTACATTTATTCTTTTGTGAAAGTATTATTAATTACCTGTGATTATATTTAAAATTTTATCATAGAGGTTCTTTTTCTTTTTGTTTGTAATTTTTATATATTTAATATTTTATTCATTTTTTCTCGATTAATACACTTTTTCTTTGTGAATATTTTTGTGAATGTTTTTCTTTGCAAATTGTTTCATATTTAAATAAATATTACACTGTGAACTTTTAATTTTTCCATATTATTATTGTAAATTTTAATGTTTTGTGATTGATAAATATTTGTGACCGTAATTATATCCTACTCTATAGGCTCCTTTTTAATTTAATTTTATTATTTCTTCTTTATTTTGTTTATTTCAAATTTTGTGCTTGTTGTGTGTATGTTATCGTGTCTATTCTCTTGTTTGTTTTCATACTGGTTTTAATTTAAGATTTATTTGTATATGTGGGATTTGGTGTACGTGTTCTTTATTTTTGTGACATTTCCGATATGAATGCTGCATCAATATTAAACAGTATACACATATACCCTTCACTTGACTTTGTTCCTAATCTGTGCTCACGTAAATTTTCTTTGAATATTCTGAATTAAATTAAACTATTTGATTTCCCGGCTCTGATGATCCAATGTCTATTTTGACAACTGCCGCAATAATCTGTTTGTAAACATTCAATTGTGCGTTGCGTTTTCTTCTGGCTTTCTGTATATATATATATATATATATATATATATATATATATATATATATATATATATATATATATGTCCTAAAATGTTCTTTTAGTCACAGCTTTCAATAAATTTAAAAACATAAAATCATTGATTATATTCTATTTTCAGTATAGTTAACTGAATGTTTAAACATTTTGGGATATCCTATACTTTGCGTAGCAACTGTGTATCTATTTTCTACGCTTAATTCTTAAGATATGAAATTACTACAAGGTTGTATTATAAATAACATGATGCACACAAGTAGATTAAACAATTCTAAATTTGTTGTAAAAGAAATGGGTTATACGAGGTTAACTGGTGATATATATATATATATATATATATATATATATATATGTTTGTGTGTGTGTGTGTGTTAGTGTGTGTGTGTGTATTTTCGGACAATCATTTTGCGAAAAACATTATATCTATCGATATATAAGTGAGAAACTCTTAAGAAAATATTTGTCTGGGAAATGCTAAATTAATGAAATAATTTTTACCATGGAGAGATTTAATTTAATAATATATGAAAGAAATATAAAAAGCAATCCTTGTAGATTGTAAATATCAATTATCTTAAATGTATCATTTTAAATTAACACAGTTAAATTTTCCGATGATGTGAAATGTTAACCAATTTTAATAAAAATCGATAGTTCTTCAGTTCAATTGATTCGGATTTTCAGTTATTTTCTGAAAATAGTCACAATTGCTGCGTTCGCAAGATCACTAAGTAAAGAGATTCTTCTTTGTGCTACCTTCAGGGAAAATAACATTGAATTTGCAACCATTTTAGAGTTCTATTTCGAAAGATTTCTGACAAAGCAAGCTCTTATTTGAGAATGTGAAGAATGTTTACACTTTCATTGTACAGGGTGAGATGGTTACATTAGATTCAAATTTGATCTTGTCTACTCCACAGTATAGTAACATCAGGTAAGTAACATTTGAGAAAAAAAGAGCTACATAACACATTTTACCTCTCCAAAAATTAGGTCACAACATTCTCTACTGTTTGGCATTCACGTTAAATGATATAAAGAAGCATTTCCAAGTGTTTGAGTTCCAATTTGGGGATAGCTCAGAGGACTCAAAAAGATTTGGATGTGTCTAATGGCGATTACAAACGTACGACAGCTTGAAAAGTACCACCGAATTTATTCGTGTGGACTTCACAGTCAACACAGAGGGTAATGCTGCCCTAGTCAATATTGTCAGTGCTGAAAAACCATATATCTATCAAAAGGCGTCTACATTATGTCACAGATTGATTTTTATGTGAGGGAGAGACAAACAAAAATCTTTGTATCTCCAAAGATTAGCTAAAAGCCAAGAATTGGGTGGCATTCTCTAATTTAAACAAGGAGGACGTCCAGAAAAGATGCAGGAGTTTCCGAAGTTATCAGAACGCCGTGATCGAAGCCACAGGTTTTATTAAATTAATTTACGCATTTGTATTTCAATATATTATTATTTAATTTTAGTAAATACATCTGTTAAAATGAGATGTTAGTATTATTTTCAATTTGTGTAAGATGACCATTTATTAATAGCATGACATATATATATATATATATATATATATATATATATACATACATCATTAATTTTCTAAGTAACAATGACGTCAACTTATATTTTCAAAATAAATCATTTTCAAAATTTATTTCAACATATCACCTGAATAAGAACAGTATTGTCCTAAAACATCAATTTTTTATGTAGAGATATTAGTCTTATATTAACCATTGTAATAACAAATTTACAATATTAAGCTCTAATCTGTATCGAGCACTCTTTATAAAAGTAAATGTCTGAAAAGTGGTTTTTAATGTACGTATTCTTTTCTTTTCTTATAACATATATATATATATATATATATATATATATAGTATGTAATCCACAAAATGAAATTAAACAACTCGCTTGCACGAAATCAAATTACTAAATGGTGACAATTTATATACTGAACCCCGTATATATATACGTGTAATATAGCTCAGAATATGAAATGGATTTCGGCGTCTATATAACACACAAAATAATATAATCTATATAATAGACAAATATACAATAGCGGTGAAATACGTAACAACTTCAGTTGGTATATCGCTTTCTGTCTGTTAAGTGCCAAACCTGATACGCTTTTAGGTGATCATGTTTCTTTCGATCATTTACTGATTCATCAGATTATTTTTCGGCGGTATAATGTCATTTCTTATTTTTAATAAACAGGCTAACCTTCAAGGCTATAGAACTGACGCTGCCCTGCTATTTAATGCATAACTGAAGGTATACGATATGGATCAATGCCCCTCCGAAAGATATTACTCTGTAAGTAAATACAAAGATATCTACTGGATTTTTTTTTCATCTCAGCTCTCCGTTTTTTCATTCAGTCGATATTCATTGTACCAGAAGAAAGCTCAGTCAGTGATACACGCTTGGGCGATCATGTTTTTTAGATACATGACTACCTGGGCTGAAAATTATCCCGTAGTGCGTTGCCATTACTTTCTGCGGTAGATTGGATGCCAGCGAAGGCTATAGAACCGAATCTGTCCTGTTATTTAATCCATAACGTGAGGGAAGAAGACGGATTAATACCTTTCCCAAGGGTATTTGTGTGTAAGTGAATGCAAGGAATGTAACTTCAATTCGAAACCGGCTTCCCGATTTCTGGTTTCGAGTCGATATCTAAGCACCACTACACACACCCTAGCACCACAACGCACGTCCTAGCTATTGATAGCTATTGATACTAAAATAACCATATGAGTACTTATTCGGACAATCATATTATTGAGACATGTAGCTTGATCATAGTAATTTAATGAATAAATCTGTTAACATAGTTAATTGCCAAACGTGATACTCTCTCGGGCGATCATGTCGCTTTCGCGAGATGCGTGACTGGGCAGAATAATTTTTTGCAGTAATTTTCCATTAATTTTTGCGGCAAAACTGGTTACCAACCGAGGTTATATAAACTATATTTCCTTGCTGTTTAATTCTTAGCTGAAGGGAGAAGAGCTTGATCTCTATCTTTGCAAAGTGCGTAAGGGAATGCATTCAATTCAACAGGAATTCGACTAGAATTCGAAGTCGTCTCTCCGATTTCTCGCTTCAAGCAGATATTCAACGCCTCACAAATGCACATGATAGCATAATTACCCTTTAAAGCAAGAATACCATAACTATTTTAAAGGCATTGAAACAAAAATGCTATTTTGATGATCGCGATTTTTTAAGAGTTAGCATGAAAATAATCTGTATTTTAATATACTATTTCTTCATAGATTAATCAAGTGGTCATAATTTACGAGTCAAATTCCATACTTGAATCTCTTAATTTATATGGAAGCTTACGTAGCTTAATATTTATGAAAAGTTTTTCGACTTGTCCGTAACTTCTCCTAGAAAATCCTGCATGGGAAGGGAACGAATTCAATAAATATACAAAGTGAAAGAGGAATAATAACAGCATTCGTTTTCACACCAGCTAAAATTAGTCCATAGAGCGAGATAATAGTAAGACTAAAAAAAATAGAACATGTAGCAGAATTTTTTATTAGAGGACATAAGGTTAACAGCTTACGCTACGGATACGACACACTCTTGGTAGTAGATTCAAAAAGAAAAATGGAATTAATTATTTGGCGTGTTAGTGATTGAAAGTAAAGTAATATTTCATACATGAGATAAGTGTCGGCTATCATGTCACTTTAGATTCATGAGTGACGAGACAAAAGTTTTCCACAGAAGACTACCGTTTCTATCTACGGTAGACTGGTCCTAAGCCGACGTTATATAAACCACTCATTCCTACTATTCAACCTATAGCATGGACGATAAAAGTTGGATTCATAACTTACAAAAGAGTATCTGCTTGTAAATTAATGTAAAGAACATGACTGAAATTCGAACTCGGTGCTCATATTTCTCATTCTCAGCAGTTACCCATTACGTTACACCCCACAAGCAAGAACTAACTTTTAACTTTTAGAAAATATAAAAAGTTTGATAATTAGGAGAACTTACAATCTAATGTGTGATCCATTTATTAGTCTTGGTAAAATTTAAAAAATGTTATACCATTTAACTAATTTTGTAATTATGTACACTATTTATCTGTTCAAAATATTGTCTTCAACTTTATTGTGATATTGACGAAGTTTCGGCTGTTGTACTCTTTGTCCATCAACAGGTGATCTATGTTTCAATTTCAGACAAAAGTCACAAAACCCTTCATTTCCTCTGAAGAAGTGCTGCGCGTTCAATGACGGAAAGGCCATAAATATGACATTAAAGACGAGAACAACAGTGCAAACAATATAAATAGTAAAATTACTGATTTAAGAAAGAGTAATTTAGTAAAAGACCAACAATATTTGACGCAGCGAAAATGCCTTTCAGAATCTAAGTAAAATATAAAATCAGGAAAATATTGTTATAAACAAAAGTGGTGTGCGTCAATTCTATGCATTATCTCAACTCACATATAAACGTATATGAGGAATAATTATCTCACAGATGAATAAGAACTGAGCTACAAAAATATAGTTTTAACAATTTACCCCCAGAATATACAGGTGTATACATCGGGTTACGTTATTTTGAATTAAGCCGTTCTAGATTATACGTCATTTGTCAAAAAATACTTGGGAAAATAAAACTCAGAAAGAAAAGAAGAATACAATTCAAGAAACCCTCGACCGGTTTCTTATTAAAAAGCGTATCAAACAAGAACAACTGCTTGAATTAGCTGTTAATACTGACAATTGACTGACATCAGCGATATAAATAAAAAGATTGAATGTAAATATTGGTCAATTTGACATACATTAATTTACTTTCTACTAACGCAAAATAATTTTTATAATGGTATTTGCTATTTAACATTAAAACATTATTGTACTTTATTATGGCTTATGGCAAGCTACATTCACAATTAGAGTACGTGATGTACTGTAAAAATCACTACATTAGAAACATCTAACTTTAGAAATATGTACGTAAGTGTATTCGTAAATTTATATTTATTTTTTTCTGTATTATATTAGAACTAAGGTTTACTTGTTTGTAAGATTAAAACAGATTCTTAATGACCATGTATTACAAAATTGCATTTATGAATAAAATGCAGAACTGGGAATAGTTATTTGAAGCTTAGCCTAGTGACAAATAAATTAGGAGAGAATTAAATTTGACTTAAGTCGTTTTTTGATAAAAGTCGACTCACCTGAAACAAATTACCGATGTAAGTTGAGGTATATCTGTATCTTGAAGAGGACATCTGTGTAACGAGAAACTCATAAATTTAATAGAAAAACAGGAATAATATACTTACAATCGTATATGCAGAATTATATGAACGCAGTAAAATCTGACTAAATTTAACACACACAAGACAATGTTAAGTTAAATGTGGTAGTTTGCAAAAAGAGATAAACTACACGGGAAAGGCAAGACGAAGAGAAAGAAGGATGGTAAAGAGAAAAGTATTTGAGTGACAAAATTTCGGGGATTATAGCGGCCTATACCTGAAAACCGAATGCAATGGATGCATGGTCATCAGTAAAAAGAGCAGCCTAAAAATGCCATAGACAGGTCGGGGGTACTATAATCAAGCAGGTACAAAACTTTAAATACCTGGGAAATGTTCTAACAGAAGACGGAAAGTGCGACACAGAGATCCGAAAGCGAATTGGCACGGCGAAGGAAGCATTCCAGAAGTTGAGCAAAGTATTAAGAAACAGAACAATTTTGCTAGAAACAAACAAGAGAGTATTAGATTGCTATGTGCTGTCAGTTCTTCAATATGGCAGTGAATGCTGAACCATATCATCAAAGCTAAAGGAAAAACCTGAAGCAACTGAAATGTAGTTCTACAGAAGAATGCTGCGAATATCATGGATCGAGCATGTAAGCAATGATGAGGTCCTAGAAATGATTGAAACAAAAACAAATTAATACTGAGCATCAGGAAGAGACGGTTGAAGTTCCTGGGACATGCAATGAGGAAGGAAGGTTTGGAGAACCTGATACTAACAGGCCAGATACAGGGGATTACATATTTGAAGGATCTCATCAAGTGGATGATGGAACGAGGGTTGCATGCTGTAACAGGAAAAGGTGTGCTAAGAGCCACCGGCGATAGGGAGACGTGGAAAGTCATGATCGCCTACTTCCTGAGGGAACAGAGCACATAGAAGAAGAAGATTCCTGCCCACGTGATTAAGTATAATCACATAAAATTAGTAAATATCGCCACTAATACAACTTTGTTAAATTAATCTAGATTGCCAGGCACTGACAGTTGCAAATACACGGAGAGACGGACCGTCATGCTTAGCAGATGCAGTTACTAATAGCTTACGTACAAGTAGCACATGGGATGTTTCTTTAAACCACATCTTGCATGTGGATCATTTTAAATTCAAACACTGACTCAAATCGTACGGGCCATCTCATTATATGATTCAGAGAACATAAAAGATAATTAAATGATAATAATTAATAATAATAATTAACTAATGAACAATAACATAACACGAAAACCCAGGAACAATGTACCCCTTTCGATTGAATAAAAAGTCTTATTCAATTTCATAAACGACAGACACTTAAAGAAAACCTGCGATTACAACAAACGTAAATTTGTCTGTATAAAAAATCAAGTTGAATAGTAAAGTATACATTTAATTATGAAATACTTCCTTGTTCTATGATATTAAAGAACAATGAGATTCTGTTTGAAATATCGAACGGACAGCAATATAACTCGGCAGACAGACAAAGAAAAAATAATCTGATGTCATTTTCGCTTCCATCGAGATAAAACCGAATACGCAAAGAGGATTAGGAAAATATTCATACAAGGTTAAATAGGATCTGACAAAGATAATGGCAAAAAAACTTTACGGACGTTCTAAGACGATTAAGTCTAAAATACAAACAATATTTTTCACCCATTAAAGTGATATTATTTTGATATAACAGCAGAATGATAATATTCTGCTGCTATTTGCAACTATTTACAATTCAGAAATATGGTTTGATTAATAAGCTCGATTATGGACGACAAAAGAACAAGTGGGATTAGGAAGAGAAAATCGTCTAACTACTTAGAAATTCGATTTTATATGATATCATATAAGGAAAATATACGTAAATATTCCAATTTAAAGATATTTCCTTCAGTTTTTCTGATGGAAAATAAACAAAAAATGGTGGAATACACTGCAAATCGACAAGATTTTAAATCAAGTGGGTCTGGGATTTAAATTATTTTAGGGGGAGTTAAGCCTGTTTCTTTTGTTTTGTTTTTTTGTTTTTGTTTTTTGTTCTTTTTTCTTCGACAAAGAGCACTAAGACACAGGCATTAGGAAAAATTACAGTTATTTTTAAATTTCCCTACAAAAATGCTCTTTAAATAGAAAACATGTGACACGAATTCAGAAGGCGTATAGAAATAAAATTAATCCTTTCTGGAATTAAGCAAAACATTAAGAAACAGAAAATTTGTTACAAGCAAAAAAAAAAAAAAAAAAAAGAATGCCGATGTAAAATATAAAAAAGATGTATATATAAACTTATTTATGAATGGAAATTTGTCTGTGTGTGTGTGTCTCCGTTACCTATAGACTCCGAAACGGCTGAACCAATTTTCTTGAAAATTTACACAGTTGTACTATAATCGTCTGCTAGTGTTCTTAGCTCGGTTTTGTGTCGATGTACCCCCGATAAATATCGAAAATCGATAATCGATAAAATCGGGTTATAGAAGGAGTGATCCGATTTTAATCAAATTTGATACACTCATAGACAAAGATATATGAAACGATATTCAGTAGTTTCAAGGTTGCATTTCTTACAATAGTGCAGAAAGTCGATTATATATATATATATATATATATATATATATATATATAAGTCATGATGTTTGTGTGTGTGTCTGTTTATCTGCCTGTATGTATGTATATTTTCAGCCCTTTTATTTTAGGTGTTGCTTCGGGTTTGGCTCTAAGTAGGTATAATTGTAGTTCTTAGTCTCAGCCATGATACCATTTACTCAGAGGACTTATTTAGCCTTCAAAATTCAGTTTACGACGAAAAAAACTATTTGCTATCGATACCAGGAAACCAAAATTTGACTTACATCCATTCATTTTTCTTTCAGTCAACGGTTTCGCTTTAACTGGAAACAACTATTGCTTTTTAGTCTTTCGTGCCAACATCCAAGAGTCTGAGCTCCAGGAACATGGATTAGTTTTAAGGCTTTCATTACATCTGAGCAACACAGGGATATATTGATAGTGTTAGATAATTAGAAAATGTCCTTAAGTTTGAAAGAATATTTTCAGACAGCTGGGATATAATTCAATTGAAGAATGCTGAGTATATCATAGTAAACGCAAGTACGCAATTGGTAAATTTAAAAAGTGGAATATATATATAATTCTTACACAAAGAATTAAAAAGAAACAGTTGTAAATCTTTGAGCATATTTTTGTAAAATTCGTTTTCTGCTTCTTATCGATATTTGGGTAGTTTATGAAAACTTAAGAAATATTCTTAGATTTTAATTATTTTTTATTTTGCGATAATAATGGATTAGTGATACATCATATTAATTAACCTATAGCAGGAGAGAATAGGCTGTTTATTACTTTTTCATAGATATTTACGCATATGTGAATTTAAACAAGCAGAAATTGGAACTCGACTCTCCTGTTAAGATTCCTTTCTATTATCGTTTACACAAACCTGACATTGAAACTTACAGCGTTTGGAATTTCCAAACGGTCACTCCTATGTTAGGGAGCAAGTTAAACATTGCTTAACTTCGTTTATTTTATGAGAATGAGGGTTTCAACGTAATAAGACCGTCAGACTTTATTTGTAGAGGAAAGATGGTTTAGAAAAATGACACCCAGAAGACACCTTGAAAGCAAGAGAAAGGAAGAGAGAGAGAAAAATAGATTTTATAGTAAAATAACAGTATAACTCTGAGTTGCTCGTGTGTATGAAAGCTTTCAAACTAATCCATGCTTCTAGAGCTCAGACTCTTTGGGCGTTGGCACGAAAAATGTGGGTTATTGAAAGGCTGATCTCGAAGCAGTAGAACATATTAAATGAATGCGTGTAAGTCAAATTTTGATTTCCGATATCGATGTAAAATACGTTTTACGAGCAAACTTTGAAATTTAAAAAGAATCCTCTGAGTAAATGGTATGTAAAACCTGATTCGTGAGTTTGTCTTGCAAGACAACAGCAGTACCAGCGATGGTGCATTAATTGTAATTGCCGAAGAAAGTTCCGAAAAAGAATATTTAATTTCTCGCCACAGTTTTATTACTCCTTACGTTCTCCAGGTATTGTTCTCACTGATGCAGGAGTGAATCAAAATCCATGTCCAGCCGGTGAGAGAATGGCAATGTATTGCATTTGTATGGTCAACTATAAGTGAGACACCAACTGCATAAGCACAACCATGAAAAACCCTTGTTAGAATATCGTGCTGCTATTAAATTAGGCATATATTGGATATATACGGGTGCTAGGTCGAGTAGCGGAGTGAGTTGATGTCTCAATTTTGGGAGGTAGTTTAGAATCTGATTTTAACTGATTTCTTAAAGTGGGGACTTGTTCTTTTTCGACAGACGAGGACTTCAAGAAGGTTATGAAAGCCTGTTAAAAAAATGGGTACATGACTATACAATAAAAAATAAAGCATAAAAAACGAAATAGCAATGATAGAAAAAATGTTCGTTAGACTATATTCAGTAAGTTTAAATGTACTGAAGTTATTATTAGTAAATATGTCTTTTACCGCATTGGAACTAATGAACGCAAGTACTGAAGGAAGCATTTCTCTCTCGGTGGACGGATTTGTTCTCTTGTTGTCGCTGCTCTACAACTAGAAGAGGTAGAAGAATATCCGCTGCTTTCACAAGGGAAGTAAAAAATAGTAAGACGACTTTAGTAATTTTCGGCAATTAAATATGAATACAAAATGAATATTATTACTCAGTGTCTTATCAAACGCTTACAAGCTCTACTTAATAGTATGTTAATACCTGAATGAATTCAGATCTAAACAAAAAGACAATCCCAGACGACAAGTATTTATTATTACAATCACAAAAAATCAACAATAAATTCGCATAGAGTAAAATCCTTGTTTTCCTTAGTGCCAACCAGCCTTTGAGATTTGAAAAAGAAATCCCTCGACCCGCGGTCGAGAGCGAAGGAAACATTACTTGCCCCCAATTCATTCTACTCGACCGACTATTTTCTAAATAGTCGCCTTACGTAAACATAGCGTGAATCGCAGACGAAAAACAAAAACTGAAAAATTAATTAAAATTTCGAACGTGTTAGAAAGGATTTTAAAAAATTGAAAACATATTAACAAAATATATATATCTTTCCTCTTAATAATACGATAAACATTTTGATAATAAAACTTTGATTTTATTAAGTTTGAGTCCTTTTAACATGATATGCTCTTTTTTCGCAATTGAGTGGAGGTATCTAAATTCGTAGTTCCTTTCTTCTGTTTGACTAAAAAATCATCTCATATGTGATAAAAAATAACTAATCTGATTTTCTCAGCAATATCCTATAAAAAAGTACTTACTTGTATAATTTGGTTTTCAGTGCGTGGTTGAAAGAAGTATGCGTATTTTTTTTATTTTTTTCAAATGTTCGCTTTTACTTTTCGTAAGCGTAGTGGAAATATATATGTTGAGTCATGGATAATATTTTTTCAAATGAGTTTATAAAAATCTGTGAGTGTCTTTAATGTGGGTGACAGGGAAATTTTGGCTCTACTCTGAAAGCGTTATTTGTAAATCAGGCGTCATGCATAAGACCAAAGATTTCAATAATGTCGTTGTATGTCATTCTAAGTAACTTCTGAATATTCAATGGCATACTTTTGGGTTGTAAAAGAATCGAGATTTCTTTTTTCTATATTTAAAGATACCCGGTTTATTGCGAGTTTTTTAATCTACTGAGGGATCGTAAAGCAATAAACTTTAATCGCACAATTAATTTTTTAATCGGCTGTGTCGATCGGCAAGTGAAATATAAAAGACTGGTGCAGATAATTGTTAGTTTCACTTCGTCTTCAGGGCTGTCTGTTTTAAGCCACTGTCTCATCGGATTCAACAATAGTTTACGAAGCCTGTAGCAATGATATACACAAGCCAAATACGATCGGAGCATTGTATTATTTCTGTATCTATTCGTCTAGTGTGTTCGTCTCTCATGCAAGACGTATTTGTGGTGAGACATATAGTCAGTTACGTGCCATACATGATATACGCTTTGGGCCATCATGTCTCTTTAAAGACATGACTGACTGGGCAGAACATTATCCTGCAATAGGTTGCTATTACTTTCTGCGGAAGACTGGTTGCCAGCCAAGGCTATAGAAGCGAATCCTTCCTGTTTTTAAACCATAACCGGAGGAAAGAAACGGATTAATACCTATCCCAAGAGTATGTGTGTGTATGTGAATGTAAGGAATTTAACTGGAATTCGAACTCTGCTGAAATATACAAGCTGCGTTTATTGATGGCAAATATCATTACTGCATCCTCATACTTTATGTTGTTGATGATATCTTCCCACTTCTAACGACACATTGTACACTAAAGCAAGTTAAAAAAGACCAATGCTATTCCACTGGTGAAGGATATAAATATTAAAGACAAGTTTATTAGCTTGCCGTGAGACAGACGGGCTATGTATGATATATTATTTATTTCGATTCTGATGTTTACCTGAAAAAAATGTTCAAGGATATTTCTGAATGTCGATGTGGCAGTTACTTTTTTCATAGAGGATATTGCTGAGATATGGGTTTCATACATCTACACCTATCATTCTCACTGAATTTCAACACGTAAACAATCCTTCACAAATTTACAATAAGCAGACTAAGCATTTAGATTCAAGTCTCCGAAGGTTTTTCCTGCATCATCCTTAGGGCGACGTATGGACGTGCAACATTGTGATCTTTTTATATAACTTATTTTTTAATTCCTTGGACTGATGTTTAATTAAAATGAGAGTGAGGTACGTCTTTTGCCCCTAGAAAATTCTCCTATCAAAATTATTGGCTATGTCTGAAATATATCTTTAGGAGGAGTTCTGGTTATTTCATTTAGTTTGTCGTTGGCGTTATATGAAGTGTCATTTGAGAAAATTTTATTCACTGTGCGGTCATACGCCAGATATCACGACTTTTTTAAGAGTTAAAAGCGCGGTTCTATATTAGTTGTCTCGGTTATTTAGAGATTCAAGCGCGTTCTAACGCCAGTTACTTCGTTTTATTTAGAGTTGCAAACGCGGACCACCGAAACATGTGTTATTCTCTTGACCAAAATATTTCTCTCATGTTGGAGTCTAAATCATCTTGGTATAGAAATGATATTGAATCTGTAATTCAGTAAAATAATATTTTGGTAGATTTCTAGTGTTACTAATACAATATATATATCGCGATCGAGTATTTGGCTCCCTCCAGGTGGTTCTTTACCAAATTCGTTGTGGGACAAATAATCGTCGTAGTAAGGGATTTTTTTATTCTGCGTTTTAAACTGGGTTGATTCTTTCATTTTGTTCATTACATAATACTAAACATCACCGTGTTTTAGCCTAGAGATATATCCCTTTTCGTGGTTTTACACAGCACAACGCCTATAGTCTAAAGTGATTGCTCTTATTGCTCTTCGTTTAACGACTACTTGTCTGAAAACATGAGGTAAGACGGCACAGTCAACTTATCTTTTATATATTTTGTTAAATTTTAAGACCATGTCAGCGAGAATTGACTGTTATCAGAATAGAAAATGATGTCAGTCTTTTGGGACACCATCTATCTATCTATCTATCTATCTATCTATCTATCTATCTATCTCCTCTGTCTCTCTCTCTCTCTCTCTATATATATATATATATATATATATATATATAGAGAGAGAGAGAAAAGTCTTGATTGATTTGATGTTCACAAACCATAAAACCACATATTCCAAATTAACATGAATCCAGAATTTGTAAGATTTGTCCTTCTGTGGATAGCTGCCTCGAAATTGTATTTGCCATCTTCTGTCATCATATAGTTACTCATGTTCTCAAACAATCCCTGTCGTTGATTAGTTTAGGCAATTATTTGCTTAGACTGAAGAATGTCTACCGATCTCAATCCTTGTCATGTTATTCATTTAGAAGAAGCTTTACATAGGTTATCCGAGGTCTTCTTTTTGTTCTCCTCAACGTCCTTCAGCATATTATGCGCGTCTCATATTCCCTGATCGAATTTCCCTCATTATATATCCAGGAAACTTTAATATGTCTTTCAGATTGTAATTTAGATTTACTTTATTAAAAGAATTCTTCTCTGAAATTTCTCAGTTGCTCCAACGTTTTTGTCCATGTTATTCTTGCCCTCATTTTGTAGAGGTAAATCTAAGTTGGCTCAAGTTTGTCTTCATTTTTTAAAGTCTTTCTTTCTACAAATACTTTTACGGCTTCTGACCCGAAAACGTAGCTCACTGCTGCTCCCTATATATAAATTTACTCGAGCCATAAGATTAGCAACTAGGTCGCTGTGAAGCGAATAAACTTTAAACTCAAATTTTACTCCATGAGCTTCTTTTCTTGCACTTCCTGCCTGTGGAATTCTCTGCCATTTACTTGCTTTCCCGACAGTTATAATCTCCAAGAATTTAAATGTAGAGTCAATAGTCATCACCTATCTTACTAACTTTCATCCTCTCTCTCTTTCTCGCTCATGCTCCTTTTTCCGTCCACTCCACTCTCTCCAGTATTTTCATCCTTCTCTTACTCACTGCCTGATATCCCATATATCCAGTCACTCTTTCTCATAACTTTCCGCCTATATAACCCTCTGCAAAACAGTGGTAACAAAATGCCTTGCTTGGGGCGAGATGATTACAATACAAAACAATAAGTGAACAAACCGACCAGAATTCATTTCCATGGATTAAACTATGAATTCATTAACAAATGGTTGGTGAATTATTACAATAAATTATGTTAATCTGACTTACTTTAAAGTGTATGAAAATTAATAACGACTAGAGTTTACAGAATATATATTTCCACTCACGCTATTATTTATTTTTATTCATATCGCCCTTAACATCGGAAGTTGTGGTTGAGACGCTGAAGTTTTGAACTGTCCATATTCTCCTCCCGTTTGTGTGTCAGAGCGTTAGTCTCTACAAATGGTTGTTTGATTTGCTCATTATGTCATGTGTCGTAGGCATTTTAACCTGGCGAAGACCATTCCTCTCCAGGTTAGATCTTAGCACATATCCTCTAACGATGTTGGTCGCCTTGGTGACAAACACATGCTCCGTTTTAATTTACTTCAGGAAAATATTCAGCCAGGCCGCTAACCTTTGCCGAAAAGCTTTTATCATAGTATTTTTGTTAACAAGTTATATTAATTTTACTGTTTCAAATGTGATAATGGTCTCTAATAGCTTATATTATAATTGGGAGATATGACACAAATCTCGATATTGGTATATAACCTTAAATAATTTTTTTTAAATATTATGTCATTATTTACGTTTGTGACAAACTATAAAATAACTGAAAGACATAAGGAAGAAGAATTATTACTTCTTTTATTATTATTGTTATTTTGTAATTATATTTGAACTTTTATTGTATATATATTTCTTTCCGTGTGACAACTAGAGACTTAATTAAAAATGGCACCATGACATTTTGTATTCAGCATGGTTTTATGCAATAACTATAAGATCATACACATCTTACATAGATAAACCGCCTTCGTAAGTTGTGGAATGTAATCGTGCGAATAATGTTTTGTAATTCTTTAATGCTTTGGTGAGGTAGAATCCCTTTAACATGTTTATCGAAACCTTTTATAATCAATTCCAGGACTCTGACTTTTAATATTATCCATAAGGATTGTAATTCTACTTTTTACTTTCCTTATTACTTTGTTTTCTGTCATTCATTTTCAAAATCTCATTAAACCGGTCACATTCTCTTCACCTTTATCTTTATTGTAGGTAATATGCGCAATAAGTCTTCAAATGATTTTAACCCTCCATTCTTCTTCTTCTTCTTCTTCTTCTTCTTCTTCTTCTTCTTCTTCTTCTATGTGACATGTCCCTTCAGGATGTAGGCAATCATGGCGTTTCACTTCTCCTTTTCCCTGGTAGTTCTTAGCACACTTTCTCCTGTTACACTACAAAACCCCGTTCTGCCATCCATTTGCTTAGGCCCATCAAATATATTATCCGCTACTTTCCCCTATCTCTTTTCACTCTATCTGACCTGTGATTTTCAGATTCTGAAAGCCTCCCTTCCACATCATATATCCAATGAATTTTAGCTGTTTCATTCTGATGGTCAGTATTGATGTCGTTTTCGCTCCCAACTTTTCTAAATCTTCAATATTACTCACATACTCAATCCATAAAATTAGCAGCATTCTTCTGTAGAAGTTTCTTCTAATTTTTTCTTCATATTTGATGATATTGTTCAGCATTCACTGCTCTATTGAAGGACTGATATCACATATCAATTCAGTACACACAGAATTTTCCTATCTCTTAATACACTGCTCAACTTCGGGAATGCGTTCTTGCCCATTCCAATTAGCCTTCGGATCTCAGTATCACAATTTCGGTCTTTTCTTATAATGTATCCAATGTTCTTATTCTTTTTAATTCTAAGTTTTCATATTTTTCTCATTGTAACTTTCAATTTTTATTAAAAATTTCGCCTTGCTTACGTGCTCTGTTCATTACAATTGCAACATTCTTCCGAAGAATAACTTCTCTAATTGTTTCAAGTTGTTCCTTAACAGTTCATCATTTATTGCCATATTAGAAGATTGATAACGTATAAGATTTCAACATTATTTTCTTGGTTTCTAATGATTTTTCTAATTCTATATACTTTGCTTAAATTTTGGTAAGTGTCGTTTGCTATTACAACAGGTCTGCAAATTTCGATTTCATATATTTCGTCTTCTGTTAGAAGTATGTTTTGTAAAGAAATTCATTTTAAAAAAGCGATTGTAATTACTCGTTATGTCTATATTTTCTTGTCGATATAATCTTAAAATTCGCTAAAATACAGTGATTGTTAAAATAAGTTGGTAAAAGTAAAATGGAATTCTATTCGCGTAACGGAACGAAGAGAAGATTGCAAAGACTTGAAACCATTTTCAAAGCCGGGACCATTCGTTCAGAGTAGAAATAAAACGAATATCTCAAATGACCGCCAAGGCGTCTCAAGTCGGATGTTATCACATGAATACGTTTTGCTTGAATGCGATGCTTTGTCCGTTTGAGGATGGGGAGGGCTCGTTAGGGCTTCAAGTAGTTCATTGGCCAGTCAGCCAGTGACGCCGACACGTGGCCACATTGCCTTGGAATTGGATTTATTCTCTGACTGATGAGTGTCAAGGGAGAAACAAGGGCCGCCTAGAATGCCAAACGAGAGGATCGTTAAAATTCTCTCTTTCTCTCTCGGTGTCCAAAAGTAATCAGTCTTTGTCAGGTTGGTCATCACTGGTTGTGAAAACGTGGATCTATATTCATTCTTTCTTTTCTCGTGTACTTTCTTTCATGAAAGCCTCATTTTTCTTTCTTATTTCATGTATTTCTTTCTTTTTGTTTCTGTATTTCTTTCTTTATTCTTTTCTTTCTTTCTTCATTCATGTCTTTCTTTCTTCAAAACCTTTTAATTTTTTTTCTTACAAATTATTTTGCTCTCAATATTGTCTCCGTTCGTTTGTTCGTTCTTAAAATACATTATCTTCTGTTTGCTTTTGTTCGTCTTTCTATACTTCTTCAATTCCTTATTTCGTTTTTCAAATATATTATCTAACAATATCTCAATATTTATTTCTCTCTTTCGTGAAAAACGTTCTTTAGTGTTTTTCTTATAAACTTTTTCTTTCATCAGTTCGTTTATTCTTTATTCAATTCATTCATCACTCTTCTTTTCTGTTTTTTCAGTCTTCGTTGAGTCATCACTTGTCCCCTTTAAACACATTTTTCTTAGTTCTTTATTCATGTCTTCAAATAGGTTATGTAACAAACTTTATTTTTTCTTCCGTATTTTCTTTTACTAAATATTATTCATTTTTTCTCTACTGAATATTTCTTTCCTTACTTTCACTGTAAATATTTCGTTCTTTCTTTGTTTCTTTCTTTATAAAATTATTACTATTTTAGTACAGTAAAAGCTTTTAGCATAAATTCTTTTTTTCTTTATACTTTTCTTTATTTTTTAGCAAATTCTTCTTTCTTTCATCATTGCTATTTTTCTTTACATTTAATCATTAAATCTTTATTTCAGTATTTGTCTAAACGGTTTTTGTATTTTATCCGTTAATTCATTTGAATTTATTTTCTAATTTCTTCGTTTCTTTTTTCAAAGCTTTCTCTCATTTCTTAAAAATATAATTATTCTCTTCGCTATTTTATTTAAAGTATGTCTCTATTTTAAGTACATATTCTTTATACTATACTTTTCACTCTCTTCAATTATATTATTTTCTTAGTTTCCTTTTTCACCTCCTTTCGTATTCTTCTTCTGGTTTTATTTTAATTTTTCTTATTATTATTCTACTTCTTCTTCGTTCTTTATCCCGGTTTTCTGCGTTAACTGAATATGTTTAATTTTGTATTTTTGACGCATTTCAATAAAGACCATAATTTTCCATACCTGATTTAAAAATAAAGAAAATAATATTGATTCATTCATCTCTTATTTTTATTGATTTCTTTTCTTACTCGTTGTGAGAGTTGTTTAAAAAATTTTTTTCGGAATAGTTTCAAAATGATGTGGAATAA
The DNA here is from genome assembly GCA_037127315.1 of Ascarosepion bandense. Classification (NCBI taxonomy): domain Eukaryota; kingdom Metazoa; phylum Mollusca; class Cephalopoda; order Sepiida; family Sepiidae; genus Ascarosepion; species Ascarosepion bandense. The sequence goes on along the minus strand of JBBBDQ010000256.1, from coordinate 5,672,907 downwards.
AAATAAAAACAATCTCATTTCTGTGAATGATGTTTTATTCAACACTGTTCATTAATCAGTAATGCACGAATTTCCTGTTTTTTTTTTTATTAAAACATCCATTAAAAAACTGAAATCCCTACGTACAATTAACTTGGATAACTATTGAAGCTAAATGTGATATGTTATTGTGGTCATTCAATAATAAATGACATAATGAAACTTTTTAAAAAATTATGAAATATTGAATATTACAAATACCTAAATATCTTAACCTGTAGTAATATCTTAACATTTTAAAAATAAACGATCGGACCGTACATTGAATACTGTTGTTAAATCTGGTCGGGCGCCCCCTGCTATTCATCTTAGGTTTCTCGACAGGATCCAAAAGAGAATCTGTAGCGTGATCGGTCCTCATCTGGCAGCTCGACTACGGCCATTTCCTCGCCGACACTGCTACAAAGACTTTTATGGCTTCTGCTCTGAGCAGCGTAGCTCACTTACGCTTCCACTACAAGAATTTACTCGAGCTATCAGATTGGCAGCAAGGTTCGACACTTTTACAGTTTAAACAACCCAATGCAGCCACCACTTCTAATTCCTGAGCTTTCTTCTCGCACTTCCAGCCCGTCGAACTCCCTTCCGTATACTTGCTTTATCAACAGATAAAATCTCCAAAAATGTAAATGCAATGTCAAATCATGTCTCTTATCCACTTGACTCCAGTACTTTTTTCATCCTTTCTTTATTACCCATGTATCTTGTCATTTTATTTCCTTACATTGCCCTCGCAGATATGATCACACCGGTATTCCCATCCTTCACTTGCCCCTTTCTTTAACACGCACACACACCCACACACACACACACACATACACACACACACACATATATATATATACATGTGTGTGTGTGTGTGCGTGTGTGTGTGTGTGTGTAAATTCAGATAATATTTCGAGTGGAAATAGCTGTTTTCTGCATATCAGTTTATGACATGCATTGTCAACCACGTTTTAATCAACTGATGAAGAAAAAGTCTAATGCCAGAAGATAAAAGAAGGATTGGGGAATTTTGGATATTACTGGGTTAAGCTAGCGGAATCTTAGTAGTAATTTTTCTTATGGTAGTGGGAGGCATTTCTTTTGACCATTCGGTTAGGAGTGGTAGGTAGGAGGGGAAAGTTACTGATACGCCAAATTTTAAAAACCTAGTTTATGAAAAGAATAAATTATATTGTGACTAAATGGAAGATGAAATAATTATTTAAATTTAAATTTCTTCCGGTCACGACACATACTACTGATTTCTCTACGTTTATTCAGATGTACATTTTGATATTGAAATTTCAAAATTTTAATTTTTTCTGTTAAATATAGATTATATGTGTCCCTTAAGCTATTAGGAGTACTAGCTTTGCCTAATAGGTTCCACTTTATCTGTAGATTTAGGCCGTTCTCTTTCAATTCCCAGTATTCTCGAGAAAAGGGCTGTTTGATAGCTTAACATATGGTTAATAAAGAAGTGCCTTTATTTACGTATTTTCGTAATGTTTTATTTTTTTACTGGCTAACTATTTGACCATATCCCTCTCGAAACTAACCTTTTATTTAGTCCAATATATCAACCGTGGAATAAATAATGAGTACGATTCGATAAGGAAAACAAAGTGCTGCTAGTGGAGTGACCATGTTTTACACTGTAACAATAGCAAAAAAATTACGTGATCAAGCTAAAACTTTAATCACCTATGAACGATAGAAGTAGCTATCTGCATGCATAAGCAGAGGGCAGTGTGATAACCTTAAATATATGTTATGGTGAATGCACGGATTCTTTTGAACTTACCCTCGTATATTTCTCTTCCCTTTTTCAACGCAATGAAAAGGAAATGTATCATTATTTAGCTGAAGTAATGGCCGCGCGTAATTCACGTGTTAACTTACTAACTTTCGTGATTAACGAAGAGGGAAAAAAGAATTATAATAACATAATAGAAACTTCTTTAAATTCCATTCTTTTTATTTAACGCCTTCATAAACAAATGCACTTGCGTTTGGGGGCTTATGCTTTCTCAAATGCAAAAATAGACTTTAGATAATTAGCTCCAAATTATTTTTTCTTCATTGCTTAATATTTTTCTGCGATTATTGTTACATTGCAGAGAAATACATTATCAGTTCTACTTGGTATTTGTTAGCACCATATATTTGCATTTTTCATTTTTCTTTTAATATGTCATAGAGACAGTATGGTATTTTAAAATTTAATTTGCTAATATTTTTATATTTGATCGTTTAGTTGTTCATCGCGTTTAAATCTTACTGATTATGGGAATTGTTTAACCAAAGTTCAGTTTAACACATTGCAAATAATGTGAGATACCTACTGAATAATGAAATTCCGAAAAGTGTTTATATTTCTGTGTGCAATAAAATCAATTAAAAACCATCTATAGCCTTTAGTCTTCTTCAACTATGTACTATGTCTTTTTGTGACATTCATGATCAGAACCCTCAACCATTAATTGTCCTATGCATATCTTTAGGAATTTTTATTTTTTACTACCTCATTTAATCTATGTTCTGTCATTCCTTAACATCAACTTATTAGGTAATTTACGTATTTTTCTTCTGTCGTGCTTACCTTTATTATTTCTTGTGAATGTCTAATTTTCCGAGTACTCTTTCCTCATTATGCGCCATAACAATTCCAAGTGTCTTTCTGATGTTATGTAGAAATTTCTATTTAGGTTGCATTTTAGCTAAGACGTCGGAGGTATTTAGATGTTAAGTTTATGGTACTCACAACATTCTACTGTATGACAAAATGTTTCTTACCTCACCACTATTCTTTATGTGAGAAAAGACTTTTTAGCATTCACTGGTATACAGGAGGATTGGTATGACATAGATGTTCAGTACTATATTATTTTTCATTTGCTAGTCTTGCTAGTTTGGTTTGCTTTTAGAAGACATCTTTCGCTCTCCAAATATGCCTTTGGATTTCTGTGTCACCCTCCTAATTCTCTGTTCCAAGATATTTTATTTTTTTGTAATTGCTTGATTTTGGTATCTATAGTGTGTAATGCTCATGTTTGTCAGTTCCTTAGGCTTACGACCATACATGATATCTTCTTGCAATTAATGTTATTTCTTCTCGCTTTCATTCACTGTCTTCTGTTTGGATTCATGCAGGTTCTTTCTGTGACTTTAATCAACTCGCTGCCGTCCGTATATATAATGTTGTTAAGATTCTATCCACCAACAATGAATTCCAGTAGGACATCAAATTCTCTGAGACTCGCCTCAGATTACAGGTGGAATGAGTCTGGAAAAATCCTTTTCTATTTTTTTAATATTTTCTGAAATCATTTAAAACTTTATGCAGGATGTTTGCGCTAATTATATTTTCGGGATTATTATATATATTTTCTAAATATGTAACGGTTGCGTAGAAATACCAGGCTTTCTTTGCCAAGAATGTAATTGTAGTTTACATTTTTGTTTTTGGTATACCGTCTGTCGGTAAAGGCCCCACACAATCGATGTACAACCATTTTCAGAAAGGGACAAAATACTGAACTTCATAGTTCGCAATCAGACTTAGTGAAAGTATGCCCGCCAGGTCAGAGACTTTCGTCTTTAACTGATTCACGATTTTCAACATAACGTGAAGAGGATTTGTCCGATAGTGAGAATGAAATCGTCGTGGGGTTTGGCAGGCTAGATGAGTCCACGGAGGAAGAATCACATAGAGACGAGGTTGAGAAACACAAAACAATCGTGCTTTGGAGAAACACTCGACGAAAGTCACCCGCTACAAGCTGTCGTATCTGTGTACAGTGGTGAAATGCACTGAATGTGTGTCATTACGGGGACAAAAGTGCCCTCGAATTGAAGGTGGACATGTTTTTTCAATACCTGTTAAATCCGAGACTTGCCCGTCATCAGTGAGAGAATTTAGTATACCTTGATACAGACATCTCGGGAACTGGTCTGGTCCAAATATTTTGTAAGATGATATATGTCAATAAAAGCTAGAGGAAAACCAGCAATCGGTTGATGGCAATTCACGGTGTCTCAAAAAGTTGATCTTGTGAGCATTTTGTTCATCATGTTCTTGTGATTTCCGAGTCAATATAATTTTTGTTCCTCTCGTCTGTTTCCCTCTCTAACTATTCATCTCGTAGTTGCTGGAAGAGCAATCATTTAGGTGCCATCATTTAATCTTGACAGACTATTTGCCTTCATTACAGCAATGATATAAGTTTTAATATGTTGGAATGATATTCATTCAAATTCCAGATATTGACATGAATGGTTTGATCGTGTGTTATTCCTAATTGAAATAATTATCAGTGTTTTCTTTGGTTATTCGTAACGACTAGGATTAATAACAATGCCAAAAAAAAAAACGAAAATATGCCACTAATATTTCTGAGTGATGGGACTACAATTCAGAAATGGCAACTTTGTCGAAAAATGACAATACAGTATTTTAAAAAAATGAATTTGAAATTATGATTTTATAACTAGTAGCCTAACGAGCATAAATTTCGAAAAAGTAAAATAAACGAAAGCATGAAAAAAATACTGATATTGGTACGATTTCGACAATGATTCTTGAAATAGTAACGACATATTTTATTAGTTTTTAGTGCTCTAAAAGAGTAGCACTCGAAAAACTACAAACGAATACTTTAACCAAATAACAAACACAGTATCACTTGAGCTCTTTCACCAGCGGCTATTTTCCCCTGATAATTTCAACAGCAACAAAAACAAAATGATTCGATGAAATTCCACTCACTGTGAGAACGAGTCAATTTGTGAATCCAGTTTACTGAATAACAGCTTCCCGAGTATTATTTCATGAATCACAACTGACAATAACACATCTTGAAAGCCAGTGTGGTTGTGTTTCATAATGTTCAGCTGAATATTCGTTTTAATTTATACTTATAAAATAGAAGTTATTTATAAATATGCTTGTTTATTGCTTTTTTTTTTGTAGGGTTAATACTTAGCGGCTCGTCCTCACTCACATTCACACCGATGTGATTTAGCTTTTCTCTCTTTTTTTACAGTATTCTTATGACAAAGATTTGGACGAGATTTTTACCTGGTTATCTGACCATATGTTATTTACAGAGCCACTAAATTGGAGTCTACTTTCTACGCATTTGCCGTCAAAATATATAAATATAATCTATTCTTCTACTCTAATAGTTTCATTTCTCGCACTTCCCGTTTTTAGAACACCTTGTCGTTTTTATTTTGCTTCCCTAATAGCCACAATCGCTTATAATTTTTGTGCAACGTCAATTTCTATGTTCTCTCTATTTGATTTTAATACATTTCTTATCTTTTCTTCGACACGCGTTCTACATTTTTGTCTCTCTCTCTCTCTCTCTATCTCTCTCTCTCTCTCTCAGAGTAAGCCCCTGCGCACCAGTAGCATTCCTGCTCTGATTGGGGTGAAAGGTTATTAAAAATACGTTTTCTACTATACATCCATATACAAATGATTCACTGTAATATAGAAAAAGAAGATACTGCTTACAGTGCAATAAAAAGTAAAATAAAGTAGATTTCAAAACAGTAATAATAAAATAATAATATAATATTAAAAAAATAATAGTGATATTTTCTAGAAGATTTCGATACAACTGTATAATATTTTTCATGGTGGATTTAGACTGTTAGTTCTACCTTTCAATATCTATTATTATACAGGGCATGAAAAAAATATTTCCACGTATACTGTCCACCATATTAATCAAATAGAAACAATCTTAAAATGCGAGTTAACTACGTCAAACCACAGTATATAGCTGCTATTTTTTCAGCTTAATTAGAATGTGTTCTCTCTTCTTTATACATCTAAAAATACAGCTTTTATATCATTTAATTTGATTAATTCAAATTTGAAGACTGTTTCCATTCGCTAACTATGACGGACCGCATACGTGGAAAAAAGCATAATTGATATTTAACGTTGAAATATTCATGATTCATACTTCTGGCATTTCTGAAAATGAAAGACCATTTTACTAATTTCAAGGACCTAAAACCCGTGAATTAAAAATACCAATATTAGTTCGAATATAAGCTAAAGTATTTGGCATCCATGAAAACGTGAATAAATTACTAAAAAGAATATAATATGGTTTTTAAATATGTTCTATCAATGGAAGTGTATGAATTAATGAGTGGATATTTTGTAGTCAACACCAGGCGATATTGACCAATTCTAAAAAATATATTATACCGACCATGAATTTAGAAAATCTTTTAATTTCAGCAAATCAAATATTTTCTTAGAATATCCGATAGTAAAAACCGGATATATAATAATTTCGCTCACATATTGGCTGGCATCTTTAAGTAATATCACAGTACAAAGAGTCTTAAAAAAGAATTTGTAAAAATAATCCGGAATTAGGTAGAATCATTTAATTTAGCAAGTATACACCTAAAGATATTGATATTTTTGAAGAAATATAAATATCAACATGTGATGTATATTTCAACCAAAGAGTCTATAGCATTAATGCCGTTAGATGCTGGCTTAAAATGCCAACAAGAACAATGAATGTCTGAGTTAAAACACATTTTTAAAATGAATTGACGCATACTTGACTTAAATAAGAATATAGTCATATTCAGTGAGGAGTGATGTCAAAAAACGTATACAAACAATTTACAACTTTAATCTTAGCAAACCATCAACCCAAAACTATTATCTCACTTCGGTAATACGGGAAAAATAGTCGTCTTTGGAAAAAAGTTCCGAAACACTTCCAAATCCTCCGATGAATTGCAAGACAAGGAAAACAAAGATTGAGAGTTTAATTATCAGGTTTCTTTCATGTATTATCTAATGTTATGTCGTTATTTTTATTAAAAAAAAAACACTTCCGCATAGAAATAAACTGTTTCGTTGCGTCATCGGTACAAGTAATGTTTAATTTTTTAAAAATATATAAATAACAGCGCACTTGACGTATTTTATAAAATAATTTTATGGTTATTTATGTCTGTGTAGATAGAAGTTTATATAGAAATTCTTCAACACTTATTTTTTCAGTAAGAACTATATCTAAGAATATATGAAATGACAGATATACATGTATTTATATACGTCCACGTTAGTGTGAATACATTTGCTAAGCATAATGCTTTAAATGTCATTAATTCAGTTTAAGATTTGGGGAATATAATTTTTTTCTGAATAAAGACAAAAGGTATTTTTTTCTTTATTTATGCTTTACTCTGATGTAATTTATAAAAGCAAATGTGAAGAATATGTTATGCAATATGCATTTATAAGTAAAAGTAAAAAGACCGTTATCATTCGTAAAATATTAAAACTTAAGAATGCTCTTAAATATTCTTCAGGTTAATTGTAAATGTTAAGGTAGACAGTGGAGTATTTTTTATATCTAAGTTCTATGTACTTTTATTTTATTAAATGTCAACGGTTATTATGTATTCATGTTCCTTACTAAGAATATTAATTATTCCATTTGCAAATGATTGTAACATTTTCCAGATCATTGAAATAAACTTGGAGACGTGATATTATATATATATTTTTTGAACTGACATTTCTACATAAATGTGAATTTGTTTATTCTTATTAATTTTATATAATGATATATGCACATGAATACGCATTCGCTCTCCTGAATGTACATGTAAGCGTCCTGGCTATGAGCAAATAGCTAACCCCCATACTGGGACTAATACACGATGAAAACATAAAAATAATTTTTATGTTAAAAATACCGGCAATATATTTTTACAAAATTACCAGTAATATGTTTTAGAAAAGAAAAATGAAAATATTACCAGCAATACATTAAATCCCTACAAAAAAAAAACTTATATGCACAAGCACCTCAAGGGAACCTGATCTACAACTTGATGTCTTACAAAGATACAAATTATATTCATATGAACCCATCCTAAAAATCTTGTCAGCTCTAAGTAATCCATTGATATTTTTTACACTAAAAACTAAACCAAACAAAACCAAAACTGTCTCGTGACAAAAAAAGTAAAGTAATACATCAATTTAATAACGTAGATATACGCAGTAATTAAAAACGAAGGCAAAAATCTATAACATTAATAGAAACTCTGAAAATTATTTTGGAAGAAACCCTATCCAGAAAGTGACAGATGTTTTCAGAAGTTGTCCTATGAATAGTAAATGCATATGATCCCGTATAAAATGCATATGATCCCGTATAAAAAGTAATTTAGATATATAGTAATAAATTGAAAGGCTTCAATGTGGAAGATAAACTTTGAAATCTAAACTTGGTTTCTGACTGATGATTTTAAATTAGCAATTTCGGTTTAATTTCTTCTGATATTTAGAAAACTCATAGAAGAATATTTTCTTTGTATTTTAAAAAATGCTTTCAGGACGAATTGTATATTAATGACTCGAAGCACCATTTCAGATCAGATTTAGTAACATTACATCAGGACAGGTTAGTTGGAACCGGAAAAATATGATTATTTTGAAGTTAAAATTGAGATTCTGACAATCTGAAATCCTCATTTCTGTTGATTTTTGAAGTTAATAATATTACTTGAATTCATAATGTAAATACTAAATGAAAAACTGCAAAAGGTTGAAACATAAAATAATATTATTGGCTTATACCCAGAAGAGCTACATGTATATACATACAGGCATTAAAAGCGATGTCATATAGAGAGCTTAATTTTATACAAATATCATTGAAACAGAACATCTTGTTAATAACATAAAAAAAACAAATAAGATTTTTCCTCGCCATACATACTTTTGGACTATATATATATATATATATATATATATATAGAGAGAGAGAGAGAAATACACACGTATCTCTATATCTAACCCTCTCTCTCTCTCTCTCTATATATATATATATAGAGAGAGAGAGAGAGAGACAGAGAGGGTTAGATATAGAGATACATGTGTATTTCTCTCTATATAAGTACATATATATTTATATATGTGTGTGTGTATGTGCATGAGTGTATATATGTATATAAGTTCACCCAATTGACAAGCTCAATATATATATATATAGAGAGAGAGAGAAAGAGAGAGAGAGTGATGCAAAAGTGTGAAGTCATAGACACTTTAATATAAAATTATTTTTTATTTTTAAAATAATTATCATCATTTGTATATTATATCAAATTTTATTTCTTATCTTTCAGATTGTTAAACATGGCAGAAAACCTAACAATTCTAGAATGCGTAGAACTTGTGTTTTTGAAAACATAAAATTTAACATAAAACTAAAAGTATAACATGTCTTCCTGGAGATAAAATTTTTAGAAGAAGGTGAAATTCAGTTTAAACACTTATAGTAAGCAGTAAATTGTTATATAGTCAATGTTCATAAGTAAATCAATTGCTTTATGCAACTGCAAATTACTATATTGTAATAGTTGTTACAATGGTTTATAAATTCATTTTCGAGTTTCGAAGCTGACCATCAGTTTTGGCCGCTTCTTCTTCGCGTGATCAAGTTGGTATGAAAATTATCTGGTTGAAAAGATCGTTTATTTGTGGTGGATTTGGTTTTTTTAGGTGAAAGTGGGGTTGGGTTGTAATTTGGATTCTGTTGAGCTTATTAACGTCTTAGCGTTAGGTGTTTGGAGATTTGGCTAAGTTCAGGATAGGTTTTCCTATTTATCTTGTCTGGATGTAGCCTGGTGGCGCTGTGGGTGTTTTTATTTGGTTTAGGGGTTGGTATAAGTTGTTTTGTTTTTGGGCTGGTTGTTTCTTCGTTTAATATTGGTTATTTTGTATTGGGGTATATGTTTTTCTGTTATTTTGCAGTGTCGATATTTTATATTATTTTTCAACTATTTTTACGGATTTAAAAGCAAAAAGAACGCATCTACAATTGAAAAATTATCTAGATTTGAAAATGACCTATTCCAAGAAATAAAAAACATAAACTTCAACAAAAGAAAGAACAAATTCCAAATTCACCTGGACCGAGTCATCTCAAAAATAAAACTCTGACAAACTCTTAGTAAAGTCTAACAAAACTGAAAATTTCTACACAATATCACCAGCCGAATACACAGCCTTAATAAAAAAAAATTAACAAAGAATCATAAAAAGATAAACAACAACAAATTAAATATAGTCGACAAGATAGATACAACCAGCAAAAATATCACGGATAAATTAAAATTAGTGAAAACGTTAGTAGATTCTGCACAAAAGAAGCATACATTGCATTAAATGATCATAAAACAGATTTCCAAATGAACTTGCCTACGAGAATAATAGACCCAACAAGACCAGAATTTGGTAAAATTAGGAAAAATCCTCGAACGAATAAACGAACAGATAAAACAGAAACATGGATTAATCCAGTGGTCAAACACAACTGACGTCATAAATTGGTTCAACATCAAAGTAAAAAACAACTGTTCTTTGATCCGATTCGACATATTGGATTACTACCCATCAATCGCTAAGGACCTTTTTACCTTAGAACTGGAATTTGTAACACACTACTCGGACCTAACAAAGACGAATATAATATTATATTTTCCATAACCAAGAACAATGGATAAAAAATAACTCTCTAAACTAATTTGACATCACAATGGGTGCGCTGGACTCCGCAGAGTCCTCCGATCTCATCGACTTATTTACACTGTATAATCTCACCGCACACCAAGACATAAACACACAAGACATAGGGCTATATAGAGACGACGGTCCAATAATAGTAAAAAACACCACAAACGTCAGAAGAGACAAAATAAGAAAACTGATCCATACAGAATTTAAAGGGTTAACAGAAATTTAAAAATAGCAATCTTCCTCGATGTCACACTACATTTAGTTAACAACAATTACGAACCATACATAAAACCCAATGAATACGCACTATACATCAACCCAAAGTCAAACCACCCCTCTACTATAATCAAACATATACCCTCATCCATAGAACACAGAATTAGTCAAAACTCGTCCAGCAAAGAAATATTTAACAAACACAAAAGTCTCTACAACAAGTCCTTAAAAAAGCGGCTACAGAAACCAAGACATCTAATACATGACAAACTATAAACACAACAAGAAAAATAGAAACAGAAAAATCATTTGGTACACACCTTCTTTCAACCAAATAATCAACACCAAGCTAGGACCAAAGTTCCTGAACTTAAATAAAAAACATTTCCCCAGAAATGATCCTCTTAGTAAAATCTTCAACAAAAATACACTTCAACTAATCTACAGTTGCACAAACAACCTAGAAAAAATCATAACAAACCATAACAAATATATCCTAAATCAAACACAGATCAAAATAAAACCGAGGACCAAAATACAATCAAACACAACAATGAAAACATGTGCGATTGTAGAAACACTAGTAACTACCCACTACAATATAAATGTAAAACAAACTCAATAATCTATCAATGCAACATAACATCTATTAGAAATATAACTATAAATAACGTGTATATCGGATCAACTAAGAACACTTTTAAGCAGCGCTGGTACATGCACTTAACCTCATTCAAAAACAGCTTATACCGAAACCAAACATCCCTTTCTATATACTTTAGGAAGCTAAAGGATTCAAAAGAGAAACCCAAAGTAAAATGGAAAATCCGAGAAAAGACTAGAATTTGCAACTCACTTAACGACATCTGCCCTTTATGGTTAAGTGAAAAGCTACACATTCTAAAGTACCCCAACAGTAGCGAACTATTAAACCGTAGAGACGAATTAGCAGTATTATGCAAACATTGCAAATATTTCTCGCTAAATGTTAAATAAACAAATAAACACCCAACACACGAGACCCCCCAAAATGCAAAAATACACATAACCAACCCTATTAATAAACAGAACAAAATAACGTAGAAACAAAAGACAAAAAACCTCATACCACACCAGCAATAAGTCCAGCTACCTGAAAATAGAAAAATAAAAGAAAATATCGACAATGCAAAAAACAGAAAAACACATACCCCAATACAAAATAACCAAAATTAAACGAAGAAGCAACCAGCCCCAAGATAAAACAACATATACCAACACCTAAACCAAATAACAACACCCACGGCGCCACCAGGCTACATCCAGACAAGATAAATAGGAAAACCTATCCCGAATTAGCCGACCCTCCAAACACATAACCCTAAGACGTTAATAAGCTCAACAGAATCCACATTACAACCCAACCCCACTTTCACCTAAACAAATCAAATCCACCACTAATGAACGGTCTTTTCAACCAGATAATTTTCATGACAAATTGATCACCCGAAGAAGAAGCGGCCAAAACACACGGTCAGTTTCAAAACGCAAAAATGTTTGTGTAGTGATACTATGAATTTATAAACCATTGTAACAACTATTACAATATAACGCTCTACGTTTGTATCGAGCGCTCTTTATAAAATTAAATGCATGAACAACAGGTTAAAAAACCTAAGAGTTCTACAACTTAGTTACAATATATATATATATATATATATATATATATATAGAGAGAGAGAGAGAGAGAGATAAATAGATCGATAGATAGGAAGAAAGAGAATAAGAAAGAATATATGAGATCGTAGAATTCACAATACAAGCAAAATATCTTTAAGTAACGTCAAGATTCTGGATACTAATATTAATAATTGTCTTACTATAAATTAATATAATATTAAATGGTTTACTTTCCATGCACGTCATTCATTTATACTTTCATGATTACATTGCTACAAATGTTTAAATTAGGTACCTCCAATAGCATAAAAGTTCGATACCCAAGTTTAAAATGAAATTTTTAAAATGAAAAACCTTAATTTTAGATTTAATTAAAAGATTAATGAGTAAATTTATTCTTTCCATTAAACAAAAAAATCTGGTGTATTTCAGGTAGAAATTATATAGACTGGAATGTCACATTTAATTTCGATTTCTCAAAATTTTTTTAAAAGCAGCAATTTTCTTAATTTTAATAAATTTGTAAACGAACAAAAGATCGTCGATTTAAAAAATATTTCAAAAGATTTCTGATATTTTATTTTAGTAAGATTAGAAGATCGAAAGTTAAATTAACCTTTCTTAAAGAAATATTATATATAGCATAAAAATTAATATACAACAAATTATTAACGATCAGTCGTGTTCATCTGATAGAACGTCTAACGGCCTGTTGACTGACAAAGCCATGACAGCTGCTACGAATGACCATAAATGACAATTTTCATAAATCTAAATGAAAGAACAAACTTAAACTACGTAACTCTTTCATAATAATGGCAATTTCAGTCTAGCATACATTAAAATAAATTAACAAAATATAAAATAAAAAATTATTTTATAAACAGATGACGTAACTACGTTTATTAATCTTTGTAATTTTAGACTCGTAAATTTTGTTTCCACCTAAACACTACATCAAATCCAATAAATATTCCAATACAGAATTTAACACGATCTTAAACTATTATAAATTATTATAATTAAATGTTAAAAAAGTTAAAAATTTATTGTAAAAATCATTATTCAGCAGAAATAATTATTTCTTCAGACAAATGTCTTTAATATTAATTATTTACAGAAACAATTAAAAGCCTTTCTAATTAAATAATGTCATAGTTATATTGGATTCCTTATTTTTCAAGTTAGAGCAAATCTTTTGTTAAATGTCACAAATTTGAAAAAAGCAGGTGATTTACAATCTCCAATGAATCCTACGTTTACCAAAAATAATATTTTAATAAATATGAAGGTTCTGTGCGAAATTTCATGAAATTAATTAAGTGGAATGTAACATATTTAAAAAAGTTGTTTCAGAAAAACGTTCGAAGAAAACATGTCAAAAATAATTTCAATCATTTTGGAATCATCCTGAAAATTTCCTTAAAATCAAACAAGTATTTGATTTTTACAAGAATTTCCAAATAAATGTGTTTTCAACGGAAAACAAGCGCAACAAATTTTATGTTCAATGCTGTAGAAGGCCATGACATAAATAAAACAAAATTATAACCAAAATTTCGAACTTGTTAGAAAAGATTTTAAAAATTTCAAAAAATAAATAGAAATACTTTGGTCTTTCATTTTAATAATAACATCAACGTTTTGATGATAAAACTTTATTTTTATTAAGTTTTGGATCTTTTTCATTAGGCTATGCAGCTTTTTTTCCGCGAAAATAAAGAAGTGAGTGCCTTAAAATCAATTGTATAGCATTTTTTACGTCTTCTGTACATTGAGTCTGGTTTATCAGCCGTGTTTCATTCATGCAAAACTCGATACATGGACACTAACAGTGAAACAAAATATATATCTATAAACATAACCTAATAATCGCTAAACATTTTTTCATAATGGCTTATGAATGCCGAAAGCGTTCCCAAGATATTGGCTTATTTATTTTCAATCTGTGCAAGGAAGCAAGAACATTTTTCGAACTAATGAAAAAATAAATATATTTTCAACAATAATCTTACGTTACTACTTCACACACACACACACACACACACACACACACACATATATATATATATATATATATATATATATATATATATATATACTAGAATCTGTTTTCGTTTTCGATGTGTGAAGTCTCCAGTATCGAACAGCAGATTACTCGTACATATGATTTTGATTATGACGCTGAAAATTTGTGAAGAACCATCAAAACCACATGGTAAAGCAGAATACAGACAAATGATGCATACACCGTAACAGAAGATCTTTCAATGGTTGCTGCTGGACGACATTATGTCTGACAAAAGACTATGCCCCATACCACAAAAGCAGGAAAATCAGTCTTGCGTTCACACAAATTCTGGAACGACATCACCATTACATCTCGAACGTGCCTCTGCTAAAACATGTCAAAAATAATTTCATTTATTTTAGAATAAGTCCTGAAAATATCTTGAAAATCGGACAAGTATTTGATTTTTACAAGAATTTCTAAATTAATGGGTTTTTAAAGGAAAACAAGCGCAGAAAAGTTGATTTTAAAAGTTGTAGAATGTGATGATTTAAACAAAACAAGATATTAACTTCAATCTTATCTGTTGTCAGCAGTTTAACGAGAGACTAATAAAACTCTCTTTCAGACCAATGATGAACTGAAGGCAATGATTATAACAAGTGAATAAAATAGACCATCACAGTGCAGGCAATTCCATGGTTGTTTCGAATACATTGAAACGAATGACGATTGCCTTGAAAAGATCTACCCTGTAGTTACATTTATAATGTTAGTTCGTAATATTATTTTGAAGGGAACTTCTGGTAACTCGGTATTAGCAAGTTATAATATACCGGTGTCTTCTCGTAAAGTTAACTTTCTAAACGAATTCTTCGAATAATACACAATTATTTTCTTGGAATAATTCTCTCGAGTAATTCACTCAGAAAAAAATTCTTCACTGACTCAACATACTGGAATAATGCACAACACAAAATGCATTCTAATCCCAGTAGCACAATTTATTCAACGATTATGTTTGTTTCCCAGAGATTCCTGTCGGCATTGACATTTTCTTTAACCAAATGAGCATTTTAATATATTTCTATGCTATATTTGTTAATATATATGTTAAGATAAGTTTTCACTGCAATTTTAAACGATAATTTATTCACCAAACTCTTCATTGTGAAATTTCTGCTATGGTTTAATTTCATTTCTTAATAGTGAATAAATTTTAAGTTGCATTTATTTTCCTTTTACACCGATACATAAAAACAATGATTTATCCAATATCTATTTCATATATACAGGAAATTATAAAAGTCTATATTCAAACAGTATTTATATTTCTTAATCATTTCACTACATTATAAAAGATTATAAGGATACGGCAGCAATATTCATGAGCGAGATCAATAAATCAACAGGAATTAAGAAGGTAGAAAAGCTCTTACGCAAGTGGTGGACTTCCCCAGGCGTTTCTGCAATAGCCCTAACGGAAGGGACTCGCTACTAGACCTCTATTTCACTTCCACCCCAGACTCTTGCACTACGAGACAGCTGTACCCTCTCGAAAACTCTGACCACGCCCTTGTGTCCGTCAACATCTCATTCCACTCCCCCTACCCAAGAAACCCAGACGTTCAGAATATCCTACTGCTACCAAAGAGCAGACTGGGATTCACTTCCTCTGTGACGTCCCTTGGAACAATGTTTTTAGTCTTCCCGTCGAAGTCTGTGCATCCGAGGTCTCCTCCTGGCTTAAGGCTGGCATCGATACTATCATCCCTGCCAGGAATTATCTGTTTAAATCTCATTCGTCTCCCTGGTTCTCGCCCTCTTGCTCGGCCGCCATTGCCCACCGGAATCACTTCTTCTGGCTCTATCGTAGCCACGCGTCGGACCAAAACAGGCCCCTTTTCGCCTCAGCTCGTAATAAGTGTAAAAAGATACTTAACGAAGCTAAGATGTTGTTTGCTGCCAGAATGAAGCAACGCATAGCATCCTCTAAGTTCGGCGCGAAAGACTACTGGCAACTTTGTAAAAGCGTGTTTAACAAGAGTAAGTCCTCAATACCCCCACTAATAAATGAATTAGGGGCCCTCACCTCCTCAGCGGACAAGGCTGAATGCTTTGCTCCTAGATACTCGAGCAATTCAAGACTAGGTTCGTCTAGAGTTTATCCACCCGACTTCCCACCTAGAACTGAGGCTCTACTGAATGATGTACACATTACACATTCGCTGGTTTCTAATATAATCTCAAAACTTGACCCTCACAAAGCGAGGGGTGGGGACGGAATCCCAATCATAGACTTGACGAAATGTTCCCCTGAACTCTCCTCCTTTCTTTCTAAGCTCTACAATTTCTGCCTATCTGCTTCCTGCTTTCCTGTCTGTTGGAAGTCTTCCTCTGTAGTTCCTATATTTAAGAATACTGGAGAACCTTCGGACCTCGCAAATTACTGCCCTATCAGCCTTCTTCCGAACTTGGCAAAATGTTCGAAGCCATTATCAACGCCGAGATGGTTCAGCATCTCACAACCTACAGGCTCCTCTCGGACAAACAGTATGGCTTCCGCTTTACCAGGCCTAATGCTGATATAATAACGACTGTCATGCTGACATTCTAAGGAAACTGCGGAGCTGTGGTATAACTGGACATTTGTTGGACCTAATCCAGTCATTCCTCTCTAACCGCACATTGAAGGTGGCATTAAACGGACATGCCTCCCAGAACTACCATACAAACGCGGGTATCCTTCAAGACTCTATCCAAGGTCCTACGCCCTTTCTGATCAACATCAATGCCATAACATCCCAAGTAGGCATCTACGCCGAAGACACCACTGTTTACTCACGCCTCGATGAAAAATCTGGTGTAGGCGACAAGGCTAACCTAGCTGACGAGCTTGAAAAGGACCTCCAATCCGTAGTTGACTGGGGTAAAAAATGGCTCATGAATTTCAATTTTTCAAAAACGAAGCTGCTATCAATTAGCCACCATAGACTACCGCACCTACCTCCTAATAGCATGGAACAGGCTTGCCTCCCAGAGAGTAAAACACTATGCCTGCTTGGTCTGAAATTCTCAGCGGACCTCAAGTGGAATGACTCTATCGAATTGATTGCTAAATCGGCTGCTATGAAAGTCGGTTCTCTGTGCAGGGCCCGGAAGTTCTTTCCGTATGAATCTACCCTGCACATATATAAATCCTCCATCCGCCCGTATATTGAGTAATGCTGCCACATCTAGTCGGGTGCCCCTGCTATTCTCCTCGGGGTTCTTGCCAAATTACAACGGAGAATCTGTAATGTGATCGATACCGACTTGGCTGACCGCCTGCAGTCACTCTCTCACCGGCGAGTCGTGGCTTTCTTGTGCCTCTTCTATAAATACTTTCACGGTTTCTGCTCTGATGAACATAGATCACTGGTGCCCCCTAGATACGAATTT
Source organism: Ascarosepion bandense (assembly GCA_037127315.1). Taxonomy (NCBI): domain Eukaryota; kingdom Metazoa; phylum Mollusca; class Cephalopoda; order Sepiida; family Sepiidae; genus Ascarosepion; species Ascarosepion bandense. The sequence goes on along the minus strand of JBBBDQ010000256.1, from coordinate 5,654,977 downwards.
GCATGGTATACTAGTTTAGCAACTAGGTTCCACCCTTTTACAGTGACACCGATAAAATTTAACCGCAATTTCTATTCCAACAACTTCGTTTCTCACACTTCCCACCTGCGGAATTTCCTTACACATACTTGCTTCCCCGACAGCTACAATCTCCAGTTGTTTAAATGTAATGTCAAAAAACACCACCTAACACAGTAACTCGCACCCATTCTCTCACACACTCTTCCTATGTACCTCCGTATTCGTCTATCACCCTCCTTCTGACATTTTCTATATCTAATCGCTCTCTCAGCACCTTCTCCATTGTAACCACCTGTGCTATAGTGGCAGTGGAATGTCTTGCTTGGGGTGAAATGATTACAAACATACATAGATATTTTTATATTTCTAGAAGAATCTAAATTGTGTTTAATCATTATACATTTATAGAATGCAATGAGTCAATTACCGCAAAAATGAAAATAAAATTGACCTCTAATTTTCACAGACATATTTGCCAAAATTAAACAAAAATATCATAAAATACTAAAGATTAAATTTTATCAAGAAAATCGTCAGTGGTTTCAACTATGGCCTTCAGACGACTTCAAAACCTTTTGCATCTCTTCCGGACATCTCCTTGTTTAAATTGCTACCAAAACTCTTGCCTTTAAATCATCGTTCATGTCACAAGGAGATTTGTTGACCTTTTTTTAACTGAGCCACTAGCATCATAATAATAAAAAGAATTGCCGTTTGGAGTGTTACGCAGCCAGATGTGAATCGTGATGTGGTCTCAGAAACTGTCTGACAGCTATTACTAAGTCCTCCTACTTGTGTGACATAGTGCTGAATTATGATCCTAGACATAGGGCTTTTCAGCTGCCACCCGCTTCGGCCAGGGAAGCCTTACCTCCTCAATGTAGGGCTCTGTGTTGAGAGTGATGCCATGTAGCAAAGTAAATGAAGGCATAGCGTTACCATCACTAGTGATCACTCTAAACCCCAAAATTGTGACTGGATATATAATGAAAATCTTACCAAATCCTCAACACTCATCTTGAATTAACACTCATAATCTTCGGAAATGTTTATCTTGGTTCTATCTACCCGAATGTCAAGTTGTACACCATACTTTTCCCAAATTACTGGAGGATTGATTTGAGTCATGGTTTTCTTTTCTTGCAGACGGTGAGTATAGAGTTCAATTGACAAACACTAAAACAAACAACGCGCCCGCGTGAAAGTGAGAATATGAAATGACGAAAATTTACCCATCGCATCCTGTATTTATATTTGAATATATATGGTTGTCTCCAAAAAATATATAAACCAATTCAATAAGGTTGCTTTTTCTTCTCACCAGACTTTTCAGTGTGGTAATTCTGAGTGAATTATTAATTGAAGTCGGACCAATATTCAGTAATGGGAGCTGCAATCTAAACAAGTTAATACATGTCGATAGCCGTGTGTTTATAAAAAACACAGAAAGGAAACTAAATGCAATCCTAGAATGTAAGAGGAAAGTGAAAAGATAGGACGGAACATAAATTGTAAGTAGTCAGAATGTTCGTTTTTTTGTCAGTAAACGGAAGAAACTTGTATGAAAAACTGCAAATTAGATGCACCAATATCTCGCAAGTACAAAGACTGAAATATCAAGGATGTCTTTTAAAAGAGAATTGTAAAAACGACTACGAAATGCGAAAACGTATTGAGGTAGCGAACATTGCCTTCCAAAAGTGAAACAATATATTAGAAGCAGAAACTTTTTTAGGAAAATGAGAAAAGACTACCGAACCTATATATATATATATATATATATATATATATTAATTGTTTCATCCCAACTAAGGTGGTATCGCCACTGGGGCGCAAGGGGATACATAAGAGAAGAGTGAATATTTAAGCAGGAGAAGAGCGAGGATAAAGAAATACCATTTACATGAGTGTTGGATAAACCAGTGTGAAGATAGTTTTCAGGGTAGAATGAGAAAAGACAAGAAGAACATGCTTGTGATGATGAGGAAAAGAACGAAAGAAGGACTGGAATTAAGTGGACAAGAGAAGGATTTGACATTGCATTTAAGTTCTTTGTCGTCAGAGACGCAAAGATATGGAAGAGATTTCCACCGTCGAGGAGTGCGAGAAAAAAAAACACATGGAGTAGAAGTGGCGTCTGCATTTATTTTATTTAACTGTAAAAGTGTGGGACCTTGTTGCCAGTGTGGTTGCTCGTGTAATGTTTTTTGGAGCGGGGCATCAGTGATATGTACATTGAGTCTACGTATTCGCAGTGAATGCTAGACAACCTCATCAGAGATTAAGAAGAATCTTGAAAGTTAGGTTCTGAGATTACATTGGACGATGTGTTATAGATAATCGCAACAAAAAAGCAACTTATACTAAACATTAGAATAAGGGAAAATTATCTTATAACACCAGGGGTATATTGAACGCAAGTGAAACAGAGGAAAACAGAGCCTAACCTAACAAATGTGCTTCTGCAAATGGTTGACAGAACGGAAACAGAGTAAATGAAAATAGAAAATTTATTACGGGCCACAAGAAAAGGATATTGTGGAGAGGAAAATAAACATTGACTGAAAGAGTACGTATAAAACTATAACTCGTTAAAAGGAACTTAAATATTACGGTTATAGATCTCAAGGAGAATTCAGAAAATGTTGGCATCCAATTAAAAAAATCATCCTCGAGTCGTTCATTGCGTAGACAAATTATAAATTCAATTTAGAAAGACATCTTCTCTCAGCATTTGTAATTTGTCATCTTTGTTTCAAGTTCGTCCGTGAATATATTGATACGCTTCATATTGTAAGATATAAGGCTCTGATTTGATTATTTTCTGAAGGAATAATGAAAATACATTGATTTATGTACGAGGGTTATTCAATAAATAAGGTGAATTCTTCGGTATGAGAAGTTCTAATACAGATAGAAGGTTACATTAGTCTTAAATGTTTTCCTTTATTTCTTTTTCAAAGGAATTAAGATTTTTTTTCAGATTGAAATATAAATTTTCAGAGTTTGAAGATTAGCAAAGATGGACGACAAAGAAGCATGCTCCAGTATTGAACAGAGGTCAGTTATCATGTTTTGTCTTCCGAAGGGTGCAAGCCAGTTTAAATTCATATGAGAATGTCAACTGTGTATGTTGCCACATGTTTCAGCCAAAAGAATGTCTAAAAGTGAGATAAATTGTTTAAATATAGAAGGAGCAGTGTTGAGAATGAAGACAGGCCTGGGAGGCCTACAGTGGTGAGGTCTCTTGAGGTTATCCATTCAGTCAATGACATCATTCAGTTTGACAGAAGGGTGACAGGGAATGACACTGCAAGGACTTTGAGTCTATCTGTTGGAACAGCACACAAAATTGTACATGATGATCAAGCTTACTCGAAGGTCATCTGCAAGGCCTCACACAGCAATCCAAACGGTGCAGATCATCAACGAGCTTGGCTTGGAACCGCTTCCTCATCCCCCTTACAGAACAGACCATGCCTTTTCAGACTTTTACCTGTTTGGTCCCTTGAAAGTGTTTACGATAGGCACGAAGTTTGAAAGTGACGTTGAAGTCGGCTGAGACATCAGTCAAAAGATTTTTACGCTGAGGGAATACGGAAGCTTTTGCACAGATAGGAAAATTGTGTGACACTGCTGGGAGACTATGTTGAAAAATTTTAAAAAAGTAATTTTCTATCTGTATTAGAAGTCCTTATACCAAGAAATTCACCCTATTTATTGAATGACTTTCGTATATATTAAGGCGAGAATTTAATCCCGAAAAAAACATGTATCCCACAAACATGGAGGATATTTTATCATGTTTATGAGTGATCATGTTACTTTTTCTTATGCACAGAAAATTAAGATGTAAAAATATGATTTAATGCTATTATAATAAAATACAGTTTGTTGCAAAGTATGTAAACTTAATAAATTCTTAGAATATTTTTAACTAAAAAAGAAGTGCAGATTTATGCAACTAAAGAGTAAAACGTACTCTTAAATTATTTTAAAATTTATTTCAACTTGCTTATTTATAGAGCATTTGTGGTTTGAACTCCATGCCACAATACTGGGAGGTCAGTGTTTTACTTCTTGTTAAGATATGACGCGGTCCGTGCGGCTGTGTCCATGTATCTAACCCGGTCACGAAAACCAATTATAACGTTGCTAGGACTCCTGGGTCAGGATTTATGCTGTCAATACGGCAACAGTTTTTTTATAATCATTTCACCCCGAGCAAGGCGGAAATGCCACTGATGTGCAGGGGCTACATAACTGTAAAAAGATTAATTAGAAAAGAGTGAGGAGTACAAACTAGTTAGAAAGGAGCAATAGAAAGCTGAGAATGCAGGTGCGATGACAGATACATAGGTGGAGAGAAAGGGAAGGTTATACACGGGTGGGGAGAGAACTAGAGTCCAGTGGTTAGTAGATGAGTATTGACTTTGCATTTAAATTTCTGGAGGTTGTAGCCGTCAAAAAAGCAAGAACACGGGAGCGAGTTTCACAGGCGGGAAGTACGAGAGAAGCAGCTGCAGGAGTAGATTTTTCGTCTGCATTTGGCTAACCTGACTGTGAAAAAAAAAACAGAAATAGAATATAACAGTCGTTGAATTCCTATGTTTACAGCGGAGCGAAAGTTTTCAATTAAGAGTTATGTTTGCTTTCTTAAATCGGAAATTTCAAGTTTTTCTTCAGGTTTTTACGGTTCAAACTATGTCTTATCGGGGCTTTTCAACGAAGACTTACGGAAACAGCCGAAGTGGCGTCTTTTTAGTATGGCCGACGACGGCGGTAATTCGTCTTGTCTTCTAAGCTCGGCGCGGCAATCAATCTTCAAATTAGCTCTTTCTCGACTCTTTCTGTTTCCTTGCATATTCAGCCAGGACTTTATCGAAGGCGCGCTATTTGACTTTTAAGTCAATCGGTGGCAGGCTTCTCTACGTTTCTTTACTTCTTCAGCCAGGACTCTATTTTAAGCGACCATATTTTAATTATAAATACATAGATGTATTTGAGTAAAAATTACATTAATTTTATTCGTAAATAGTAAAACTGATCACAATAGAATTAGGTATTTGATAATCTTGATAATGAAATTACTTTTTGTTAAATCATTTCACCCCAAGCAAGGCATTCAACTGCCAAAATAGCGCAGGGGGTTACATACGGGGAAGGTGCTGAGAGAGCGATTAGATATAGAAAATGTCAGAAGGAGGATGATAGACGAGTAAGGAGGTACATAGGAAGAGTGTTTGAGAGAATGGGTGCGAGTTACTGTGTTAGGAGGTGTCTATTGACATTACATTTAAACTAATGGAGCAAGTATGTGGAAGGGAATTTCACAGGCGAGAAGTGCAAGAAAAGAAACTGTTGGAGTAGAAATTTCGGTTACATTTTATCGTTTTCACTGTAAAAGGGTAGGACCTAATTGCTAATCTAGTATCTCGTGCGAAATCGTACCTAGGGGGAACCAATGATCTAAGTTCATCGGAGCCTTGAAAGTATTTATAGAAGAGGCATAGGGAAGCCACGCCACGCCGGTGAGAGAGTGACTGCATGCTGTCAAGCAAGTTGGGATCGATCACATTACAGATTCTCCGTTGTATTTTGTCAAGAACCCCGAGGAGAATAGCAGTGGCACCTGACTAGATGTGGCAGCAGTATTCAATACACGGGCGGATGGTAGATTTATATATGCACAGGATAGATTCAGACGGAAAGAACTTCCGAGCTCTGCACATAGCACCGACTTTCCTAGCAGCGGATGTAGCAATGGATTCGATATCCACTTGAGATCCGCCGAGAGTGTGAGGCCAAGCAGGCGTAGTGTTTTACTCTCTGGGAGGCAGCCTGTTTCATGTTAATGGGAGGTAGGTGCGGTTGTCTATGGTGGTTAATTGATAGCAGCTTTGTTTTTGGAAGAATTGAAATTTACGAGCCCTTTCTTACCCCAGTCCACCACGGATTGGAAGTCTTTTTCAAGCTCGGCAGCGAGGTTCACCTTGTCACCCACACCAGATTTTTGATTGAGGCGAGAATAAACTGTGGAATCATTCGTGTACATGCCTACTTGGGATGTATACATCGGGGAGATCATTGATGTCGATTAGAAAGAGCGTAGGACCTAGGATAGAGCCTTGAAGGATACCCGCGTTTGTATGGTAGTTCTGGGAGGCATGTCCGTTTAATACCACCTTCAATGTGCGGCTAGAGAGGAATGACTGGATTAGGTCCAACAAAAGTCCAGTTATGCCATAGCTTCGCAGTTTCCTTAGAAGGCCAGCATGCCGGACTCTGTCGAACGCTTTAGAGTTATCCAAGTCAACGGTTCGGGCTTCACCATTCTTACCGAGAGCCTGGAATATATACTAGGTGATTGTCGTTAGCATATCATCAGTAGACCTAGTGAAGCGGAAGCCATACTGTTTGTCCGAGAGGGGCCTGTGGGATGTGAGATTCTGAACCACCTCGGCGTTGATAATGACTTCGAACACTTTGCCAAAGATAGGAAGAAGTCTGATAGGGCGGTAATTAGCGGGTTAGAAGGCTCTCCAGTGTTCTTAACTTCTTTTCGAAAATTTTGAACCTGTATGCTTCATATATTTCGCTCAACCATCTTTAAATTAGATATACCTCGGCTTTGTATGCTACAACAGATTTACACCAAAGCAAGGCCCAGTTCTTCTTCTTCTATGTGCCCTGTCCATCCAGGGCGTAAGCGATAATGGCTTTCCACGTCTCCCTATCTTTGGTGGCTCTTAGCACGCCTTCTCCTGTTTACCATGCAGCCCTCGTTCCGTTATACACCTGAACAAGTTCTTCAAATATGTTATTCGCTGATTTCCCCTGTCTCTTTTCCCCTATATCTGGCCTGTTAGTATCAGGTTTTCCAAGCCCTCTTTACTCATTGTATGTCCCAGAAACTTCAGCTCTTTTTTACTGATCCTCAGTATTAATTTCCTTTTCGTTTCCAACATTTCCAAAACCTCATCATCGCTCACATGCCCGATCCATGGTATTCGCAGCATCCTTCCGTAGAACCATATTTCAGTTGTTTCAAGTTTTTCTTTCATTTTTGATGATATTGTCCAGCATTCACTGCCATATTGAAGAACTGACAACACATAGCAATACAGTACTCTCTTCTTTGTTTCTAGCGAAATTGTCCTGTTTCTTAATACTTTATGCAACTTCTGGAATGCTTCCTGTGCCATGCCAATTTGCCTTCGGATCACTGTGTCGCACTTTCCGTCTTGTGTTATAACACTTCCCGGGTATTAAATTTTTGTACCTGCTTGATTTTAGTATTCTCAGCCTATATTTGGCATATTGGGCTGCCCTTTTTACTGATGACCATGCATTCGGTTTTCTTGCAGTTTATTTGCAGTCCTTTTTTGTCACTCTCTTCAGCTACCTCATATAGGAGGTCATGTAGTTTTCTTTCTGTCTGCTCGGCCTAGTGTTTTCCTCTGACATGAAATGGTATGATTATAATCAGCCACTTGATAGGACTACTGCTATGAAAGCCGGTTGTTTTTGACGTATGATTTCCCTTATTTGAATCCTCTTTCGGTGTTTCGGTAGCAGCAGTTCACAGTTTTCGAAGAAGGAATGTCCTTAGTGAAATATACACTCCTTGTTAGCTTGAAGTCATTTTTAAACATTTACCTGAGAAAATGATTGTATATCTTTTTTTAATTATTTCACTCCAAAATATTCAATAATTGATTGATTGTTTCGTTTTGTACGGTTCAACAACAATTATCAATAAATTAGAAAGAGATAGTCGAACATGTTTGGGAGGAAAATTAGTAATTAGAGGATGGGAGAATTTGACACTCACAGTAAATATAGATTGATGGATTCATCTTTTTTTTACGGCTTATCAAATCATTTCTGGTCATTTAAATCCAGAAAATATTTTTATAATGTAAGAAGAAATTTCGGTGATTATAAATGTTACTAGTTAACTCAAAACTGTAAATAAAATGTTTTATTTACATATTGTAAGGATATTTGCGCTTTTGTGAGTATAATAAACCTATACTAAATTGAATCTTTGCTCCTGGATTAACAATTCTTAGCTATTATCTATTAAACTAACCATTCATCTAACCTGAAAGCATCTAGTATCGCCAAGCGGTCATTTATCTTAGTCGTGAGCAGGTACGATGTTGCTTAACTTTCGTTCAAAAGGTATCGGTATTTCAAGTGTAAGGCAATAAAATCGATAAGTATGATAAGCGAACTGTCTAAATTCTTAATACGTAGAAATAAGAATCAAATAATTTAGAAGTATAATAAAGACAGGAACTATTATTTGACATTCCATTTAAACTTTTGAAGATTGACTAGAAAGTCATAGGAGTTTAAACATTTTTGAATGGATTTGTTACTACGAATGGCAATTATATATAAGTTAATATAGGTTTATATTTATATATAAGTTTCAATCTGAGAATCGATCTGATGAAGCACATGACTCGAATTTGATTTTAACAAGCATAAACAGATATATAATATAAAACGATAGTGTATATGAGTTTCTTTATACATGTGTATGGGTATATATGTATATTTGTATCAATAATGTTACATGTGTTTTTTATGGCTCCGTGCGTGTAAGCGTGCATTATCTAAGGTTGTGTTTCCATTCCATATCAGCTTTCAAAATATTAAGTTTCAAATCTTTTGCTGTCTCTTCCTGAGTGCAAGACATTAGGATGAATCTTTAAAGAAATTACTTCTATTAATTATTTTCGGTTAGTTTTCGTTCTTCCGGTTCGCCGCGATCAAAATCCTCTCTGAAATTTGACATGTAAGATACGGAACCGATCGACTTGGCTTAATTCTTTTAACTATGAAATATAAATTTAATAAAAAACAACCAATATCGGTTTCAAACTAATTACCGTATCTAAAATCTTTCCTGTTTTAATATGAAGTCGACAGTGATCAAGTAAAAATATTGCCATAAGTAGATAATGTATAATAGATTCTTTTCTGTTGCTGGCTAATGTTGAATATTGCATGCCTCCTTTCTTCTGCCGTCTACCCATTAGATAATTAAAAGTTGGAAAAGACCGTAAAAATATCTGTAAATTTAATCAGATTGTCGTGTAAATCATCTAAGTGTATATTTGAGCTATTTTCTTTTATCTTTCCATTTACCATATATAAAATGCAGATATGATCAGAAGATGTGTAAGAATTCGCTTCAAGAAGCATAGCAGCTTGTCCGTGTAAAAGCGAATGCGTCGTTTTCAAAGATCCACACCCGAATGATTACATGACTTTGCCAGGTTTTAGGCGTATAAGAATGACTCTTTAATTATATTTACGTAAATTACTTTCTTTGAAATATTTGTCTGTTTTTGTGCCCGTTTGAATATGAGTATATTGTCAGAATCATGAGGCAGGAAACATATGTAAATGGTTAGTTTCATATCTAGGTGAAATCAACAAGTGGGCTACAATAATTCAAAAATCCTAACGCTGGTAAAAATAAATTTTATTTTTTATGATACAAATATTTAGTCAGAATATCGGTAAATATATCTATTTAATGTTTTGTTTGTTATTCATATAATGAACATTTAATTATTATAAATCTTTAACATTTTTAAAATTAAATTAAAAATTGAAAATGATACGTAAAATAATATATAATGCTTATATCAGTCAGTTAAATCACATACGCTTGTGCAATTAGGTCTCTTTCGATACATTGCAAACTCAGCTAAAAAAACATCACTCAGTAGGTTGCATTTTCTTTCTGTGGTAGACAACGGATAAAGATCCCATGTGACTTGCGATTCAACACATAGCTGAAGGAAGGAGATAAAGGATTATTAGCTTCCCCAAGCTTATTTGCGCGGAATAGAATGCAAGGAATTCAACCGTAATTCGATCTTTGCTTTCCAATTTCTCATTGCCAGCCGAATTTACGCAAAGGAAATTTTATTTTGAGGGTTAAACAAGAAATCGTTTCAAAAGTTCAAACACAACATGGCATAAGCAGAGTCGATCTTTCTTACTTATTCTGTATATCTCCCGTATCTGTGTATATAATTTCAAAATATATTACTTTGATCACGCTGGATGCTATAGTTGAAATACAGCTACTGCTCCACTATGTTGTGACGAATGCATGGGTAGAACTTACCAAACATTTCGGAAAAATACAAGGAACTGATTTACCTGATATATCACAACTTTTCAAGACAACACTATTTCAGGTTTTGAATAAATAAGTGTCCTTTTGCAAGACTGATTGTTTATCAAATTTAATGATAGAAATAATAGGGGAAGTCAACGAAAAGGATTCATATATATTTCAGGGTTATATAAAAATATATATTTAGATAATTGATACTTTCTCAAGAATATTTGCACATAAAAGTATGTAACGAATATAAATAATATAAAAAATCCCAGAGAGGGTGTAGTCGGTAAATTTATTATATAATTATTTAATATAATTTTTCATGTGATCTCATATATATATATATATATATATATATATATATATATATATATATATATATATAATGACGTAAATAAATGTATATGTATGAGGGGTGTGTACATATGTGCGGAACTATTATTCAAGTGTTAATAAAACAGTGATAAGTGCATGAACATATATATATATATATATATTTCATCCTACGTCAATAGTACATCTCATGAACGCATTAAACACCGAGTTGTGCCATAGATGTAGGAATATATATATATATATATATATAGAGAGAGAGAGAGAGAGAGACAGAGAGAGACAGACAGACAGACAGACAGACAGATAGACAGAGACAGAGACAGGGAGATAGAGATTCAGATCAACTTTAGAGGGAATACCTATTTCAACGTGTCTATTTGAGACATGCATTTTCAACCCCAGTGAACCCAGATATAGTGAAAAATTCTTGTGCCTTAAGAAAGCGTTAATAAAGAAAGGGTTGGGATTATTGGTTACAGGCCGAGGAGATCGTAGTAGTAAATTCTCTTTTGGTAGTGGAAGTCAGGTGGCTTGACCATTGAGTTACTGGTGGTAGGTAGGAGGGAAAACAACTATGGATACACCAGATATAAATTTTTCTCTTTGTAAAGGGCAAAATATATTATGAATAAATGGAATAAAGCGATAAATACAGAATTTTATATTTACTCCGTTGATGACACATGATAACATATTCATTACGTATATTCAGAAACACAATTTGATATTGAAACTGCAAATATATACGCACACTCGCACACACACGCACACACACACACACACACAAACACAGACACATGAATATATATATATATATATATATATATATATATATATATATATATAAATAATAACTGTTTGAGAGTACAGAACCTGTAAATTGCTTTAAAAATCACAAACGGAAACATCACTCAAGGAATCCCTTTCGCCAACAACGCATCAGGAGAGAACAGTTGGTAGTGATCAAAGAAAAAACGAAAAAAATGTTCCCGTGAGCAAAAAGAGGGGAAGAAGGCGTATAAATAATTAGCGAGGGGGATAAAATTGAGGGGGAAATGATTAAATATATCCAAGTAGATAAAATATGTACAAAAATATGTACCAAAATAAATGCCTGAAAGAGGAGGGTGAGTGTTAAAAATGTCCCCGATTTAACGAACTCTTTCTGGCGACAGAGAGAGAGAGAGAGAGAGAGAGAGAGAGAGAGAGAGAGTTTACGCCAAGGAACCGAGACCGACTCAGAATCCTTAAATGGTTAATGGAGTCGACTCTGTGTAGCACGCTGAACCAATCACCTTTATAGGTTTTGGCACAAGCTGAATTATCCAACAGGTGCTCTTTCACACTGTTTTATTAACACTTGAATAATAGTTCTACACATATGTACACACCCCTTTCTAAAGTAATAATTAATAATAAAGAAGTATATATGAATATATATATATATGTGGGGGGGGGGCGTATATGGATATATTGGGCCTGAAATATGCAACTATTACACAAATTTTAAAACTGCTAAACTCATCTTCAAAAATATCTCACTTATAAGATATAAACTGATACGAGAACCAATAATATCTATTTATTTAAATTGGATGCTACAAAATACTTAACAAGACGAATAATGTTACAGGTAAGTAACTATAACTCATTTTGATCTCGTTTAAATACCCATTAAACCAACCAAACTCCATGTGTAACATAACTGTTTGTAATACAAATCTATTAATATTATTCACATGTAAAATAAGGGAAGCACTATTAATAGAAAAACAATCGATCAATTTTCTCACTGCGTACGGAATCTAAAACGTAAATAAGACTCTACATATATTCAGAAAAATCCAATATATTCTGTTAAATAAAATGAATTCTTCATGATGGTTAAAAGTAACACCAAAAGAGCTTGGAGAAATAAAACATTCAGACAATTTTTATATAATTTGTGTTCTGATGAGAAAAGAAAAATATAAGATCACATGAAAAATAACATAAAAAATTAACCATATCAACTTTTCTGTCCTTTTTAATGAAACCTGCATAAAAGAGAAGGAGAAAGCGAGAGAGAGAGAGAGAGAGAGAGAGAGAGAGAGAGGGAGCGAGAGAGAAAGATTTCTGCTTAAATGCAGAGCATATATATATATATATATATATATATATATATATATATATTGAGTCCAGTATTTTATACTGCTTCCTGATTCCCAGCTAGTCTTGTTTCTTTTATACTTTCGTTTATTTTATGGATAGTTTATTTTCCGTTTGAACGCCCCTCTCCCTCCGGCGTTTTTCTGTAGCTTGTATAAAAAAGGGATTAATGAATAGCATTTTTATTTATATCTATATCATTTATTTATTTATTGAATTTCCCTAGCGTAAGGGCAAACATTAGCTCTACGTTTTTACTCCTTTATATTCAAATGCCAAGGAGCATTGCCACATCTGTTTGCTATTTCCTTTTTATGCAGTTATTGCTAAATCCCTGTGTTAGTGGTGGTGGTAGCCTTGACATCATGACCTGACACAAAGTCATCATCTAATTAGCTATGTATGGATCTGGGACATTGTTGACGATGTTGCAGCAGTTATTTTATGAGAAAGAGACCATGCGTGTGACATAAGGTGGATATAAATATCAACACTAAAAGCTGTGAGTTTCGTGATTCAAGCCACCTACTGATCATGTGTTACTACTCGTTCATCAGGCTGTATGCATAGATCAAATGTGGATTAAGTGATCTGACGAAGAATCAAGTCGTTCCTAATGCTTTTGTTTTGCAGTAATGCTTTATTAATTTACAGTCAATGCCTTTGTTATAAAGGATATTTATAATTTGAAAACATATATGTATATATGTTTTTAATTCATTTATTAGCTTGATGAGATTTTACCCAGGATTGGTTTTAGGTAAGGTTGTAGGAATGTGTTTTAGTATCTACAATTCTAATATCGTAAGGTGTTAACTTGATACTAAAAAAATTCTAATATACGCAAATATTATACAGCAAAATAATAAGCGTAGCTTAGATGTAGCGCAAGGCTAAATTTGCGGCAACAGTGAACATCGAACGTAATATTCAGTCGTAATCGAATCAACTTGACAACTTTGATTACCATTATACTTCATAGAATTAAGCAAGAAAAACTTACATATTCTCCATCGTAATTTACGTTGAATCTGTTCTTATTTTTTATACAGTGTAAAAGATAATGAAGACAATCTCTACTTTCAAGGCTCTGTCACCTAGATGGAACGATTATGCCTGAAAATATAGCAAAGTATAAATATTGCACACACATATAAGCATACACACACACACACACACACACACACACACATATATATATATATATATATTATGGACTCTCCCGTCGATTTCGACGTATCAGTGTCTAATTCAGTAAGACTGCCACACACAAAATTGTTGGGAGTAGTGAGGGCTTGTGTAGCACAGTTCACAATTTTCGGAACTGCCGATAACAAACAATCAGTGCAGAAGTTCGCCACGTATCGCATGGACAGCAGTCCTCAGATATTTAACCCATAACTGGAGAGAAGGGACAGACTAATGCCTTTCCTATGGGTACCAGTGCGTAAGTGAATACAGAATGTTCGACTGAAATTGGAACTTGCTTCACCGATTCCCCTTTCCAAACCGACATCGACCGCACCATAACGCACATCCGTCAATAAACGCTTACAGCACCTGGCATTCTAAAACTGTCACCCATCTAAGTACTGACAAGACTCAACGTTGCTTAACTTCGGTGATTGAGCTGGAACTAGTGTATTCAACGTGATACGGCCGTTATATATATATATGTGTGTGTGTGTGTGTGTGTATGTATACACACATATATATATAAAGGAGACAGACAAACGCATAATAAAGACAAGGCGAAAAGTTACCTCAGCCAACGCGTTTCGTTCTCTGAACTACTTTTTCAAGACCATCACACGACGTAAAATACCCTTATTCATATTGTCCTTCTGATTGTATAAGTTTTAGTTATATATTAATTTTTAAATATAAATATCGAAAAAAGCATTCAATGTAAAAGTGTCAGCATTGGAAGCCCAATTTTAGCACGCATATTTTTCCTATTAATAAAAGCAATAATTTCACTCAATTAGATGGAAGTTATGATTTCATCAATCATTGAAAGTACATGTACATTTATGTCATTCTTTAGGCCGGTTTCAGTTTATCTTATCGCCAGCAGATGTGATAACAATTTTTGTGTCATTGTCATGATTAGGAATCTTCCTGGTGGGCCACATCAGTTGTCTTCTGGCCAATACTCTCGTCACAAGGTTCTGACTCAATACTTGAAATCATCTCAAGGGAGTGATTAATTTGTCATAATAAAGGACAAATCGCGTGACATCTACAATAACATTTTGTCCAGCAGTGGTTAATGATGTCATCTCTATCTCGGAAAGTTGGATGAAGCTGGAAGATAAATGAGAGAACATTGCTGCTACAAATTAGGATTAAGCTAACAAGTCAAAAACTTGACTAAAGAGAAAGATTAACTCCGTTTCACCTGGAAAACAGGAATTTTTGTTCGTATCTTATTAACGAATTTCACGAACACTGTCAAATATATCTAAAACCAGGTGTATTAGTCGATGATTCGTTTCACATACTTGTTCTAAAATTACTTTTAATCTTTGTATAGCCTCAATATTACAGGTTAGTCTACATACGTCGTCATGTCATCTTTGCTACTAAACTTTCTCTCTCTCTCTCTAAATAAATATATATATATATTTCTGTACCTGTACATTAGTTCAGCAATATACAAACTATTGACTGTATATAACCTCTTCCTTGGATCGAGCAAGTGAAGCCTGCAGGTCTCAGACTGTACCATAATTTTTCGAATATTGTAAAGTTTAAATTGATGAGAAAATCTTTTTTCTTATATATATATATATATATATATATATATATATATATATTGCACTGAATCAGATTGAAGGTATCATTTAATCAGTCAATGAAGGAACCGGAGAACCGGGTTAGATATACTAGCAACACTCAATGCACGGATGAATAATAGATTTAAAATGCGCATGATGGATTCTGATGAGAAAATCATTCAGGCCCGCCACATAGACTCAACTTCCCAGCAGGAGATACAATTATGGATTCAATGTAGTCTTTAATTTGAGGATATTTCAGAGAGTAAGGCCAAGGAGGCGCAGTTCTTTGCTCTCTGGGAGACTAGAATCATCCATTGTAGTGGTATAAAGTAATTCATCTCTATGATTTTTAAAGTAGAGTAGCCTCATTTTATAGGCGTTAAAACTTACTGGCCATTTCCCACACAATTCAATCGCATATTGGTGGTCCATTTAAAGTGCAGCAGCCTAATCTACTTTGTGAGCCTTGGCAGATGTCTTACAGAGACGGTTGTAAATTGTGATGTTATCTGCACGGATACCAACATGTACCAACACGCTAGGATGTCATAAGAACTTTCCTAGAGGAACGATTTTACCGTTCAAAAGTTGGTAAGGATACAACGAACATTAGAAAAAAACTTACTGATTGGTTTAGTTGCATTTTGTTTCGCTCATTTAGTTTTATATATACATGATTATATGTTGCATGATTTAGTTATATCAATAAGTAGAACTGTTGAATAGCAGTAGCATTTGGTCGTTAAATGCAACAGTTGTAAGAAAGAAAATGGTGTAGACTGCAGCATAACGTTGCCTCAATATTATCCACCGGAGGAACATCAGAGACAACCATCGATGAGCGACATGGCAATACAAGATATCCAATATACTTTCCAAATTTTGATCAGAGCTTCCTTCCAAGACGCTACGCAAGATTTCGGGCTCCTAACTACCAGTTGGAAGCCGCAACCAGAAAACTGCCTAACCTATACTCTCCCGTATTAAATGCCGTAGCCACACTTCAGATACATTTCAATATCTTGTGGTAAAATAATTTTATGACCTGAGGAGGAGAGAGACACAGGGACCCCGTTCATAAAAACACAACAATGGATGAGTCACTACGCATGTTTAATAGAAGTGGTAGGAGTCAGGACCGGGTGACAGTAGATCTGCTTTACTCCGATTGAAAAAATGTTTTCAATTTTTTAATTAAATAATAATGAATTTTAAATTAGCATGAGTTAGGAAAAAATTAGTGCAATCAATTATTGATTAAATGAATGTTAGAAATATAGGAAAAGCGATATTTCTAAAAACTGAAAAATAAATTAATAAAAAAAATATATATAAGTATCCATTGAGGAAAGTAAATTACTTTAAAATCTTTCCAAAAAATAACTGATTTATTGCATGAAAAAATTTAACATTCAAATAAAATAAACTTTAATACTTGAAACGCTCAGTCAAATTTGAAAATATGCCTCGTACAAATTAAACTGAAAATCATTCTTCCTTATATTAAATTATAGAATTTTCAATTATTTAAAAAATAAAAAACAAAAAATACAAAAAATGTCTGAATAATATCTGTTGTGGAAATCAGTGATACGCTAGTCAATGATGAACAAAAACGATGTTTTAAAATCCCGAAAATTACACACTCATTAATAGAAAGAGAAATACGCTAAATAAGAAATAAGTTACCATTTTTCAAACCAATATATAAAGTTTTAAATAATTACCGTATGGTATTGAATTTTATTAATATAATATTTCTTAGTAATTATAAATATGTAATAATATGAGAAAACTTGTAAAAAAAATGTAAATTTAAACAACATAATTAGAATATTAAAGTAGATAATTAATAAAAAAATCGAAACTTGACACTCAAAATATGAAATCTGTATATACCCTAGTGTTATCTATAACTAATATCGTAGTTTTAAGGAATAATAGAGAAAATATTATCGTTGATAAGATGAGTAAACAAATAGGATTTGTAAAAGGGAAACAGATAATTTCACCAATAATAAGAAAATTTATATCAAGGTTAAAGTAATACTAAAAATAACAAATTTCATATTGGGAACAAAAAACATTAAACATTTTCAGTGATCTTTAAAAACATATCATTTCTCTTGTAATTCCAAGTATATATATTTTTTTGTCGGTATTTGCTTGTGTGTGTATTCGTGTGTGTTGGGGATGTGGGTGTGTGTGTTTGGGTTTATATAGGAATAGGTGGTTAAATTTATCGGCTTCGTTCAAATATCACAAGAAAAAAAATTATAAATTTAATATTAAATTGGGGAATGAATTTCTTATTTGAGTCTAGAATTCCATGAACACAATGCACATAAATACCCCATATATATATATATATATATATATATATATATATATATATATATATTAAATCTGTATTTTTCGTTTGTTTTTTTGTTTTTTGTCTTTTGTTTTCCTCACTTTTTGGCGTTCATGCTTCATTTTGAAAAAAAAAGTTTGAGATTTTTATTTATTTATTTATTCTCTTATGCGAAGCTATCCTGGCCAAGGTATCAGCAGCCACTTGTTACCCCTCCCTACTATGGTCTGTTCATTGAATTCAAATTTACCAAGCAGCTTAACTCGATGTTGATTTTTGGGGAAAGCAAGAATTGAAGAGTGAAACTTTCTTAATTCAAATTTCCTGTGTTAAACTGTGAGGTATGTTACGTATTGTTTCTTAAATCTGTATTTTTAGTTTGTTTTTTTTCCTCAGTTTTTGGCGTTCATGCTTCATTTGAACTTTAACTAAGTTAAAACTTATTTAACTCTCCACTTTTGGAAGTTTGTGTTTTGTGTTTTTTTCTTTTCTTTTTTTTTAATAGGAGAAGATAGGTCACACTATCGCCCGGTCCATATTCCTCCCACCTCTATTGAACTGGAGTAGAGGCTTGCCCCTTGTTGCCTGTTCATGATGTGGTTTCCGGCTTTCTCTTCTCTCTCTTCAGATCTTGGTATTGGTGATTCCGTGAGTTTCCTGCGATCTGGGCGGTTGGTGGCAACGGCTCATCACTGTGGGGGTACCGGGTTGGCAGTTTCCTGGTTGTTGCTTCCGACTGTTAGTTAGGAGCCCTAACTCTTGCCTAGCGTCAAGTACGGCTGCTCTGATCAACAGTTGTATAATATCGGGGTTCTTGTAGTACCATGTCGCGCATGGATAGGTGTCCCTGCAAGCGCTTTCGATGGGCAACTACGAGGCCACACCTTGTTGCAGTCCTAGCCAGTTTCCCTCCCAGCACATATCGTGGATAATGACCGCCTGTATCCTCTACCCTAGGTCCCTTTCTACAAACAGAATTATGACTAAACAAATCGGAAATGACCCTAAACAAGTTAAATCCAAACCACCTAAACCCATTAACCTTTCCTTCAGTAATATCCGGGGCAGTCGTACTAACTTTCCTACTGTAGAAGCGTTCCTTCATGAAAAGTCCCTTGACATCCTTGCGCTCTGCGAAACTAACCTCAACTCAGCTATTCCCTCCTCTGACCTCTTCATCCTTGGTTATCTTCACCTTTTAAGGAAGGATTCCACTGTCCACATGCATGGGCTGGGTGTCTATGTCAGCGAACACCTCCCCATACCTAGGGTGACTTCAATCGAATCTACTGACCACCAATACATATTACCTATTCTTTCTTTACCGTTCTCCCTCATCTCCTGATTGCTCCCTACTAGATAGCATTGCTGACGACATAGATAAGGCTATTTCCTATCACCCATTCGCCCACATATTTGTATTTGGAGACCTCAATGCCCATCACTCTGAGTGGCTTGAAAACGCCGTTACTGATCCAGCGGGCATTCACGCCATGAACTTTGCTATTTCCTAATCCCTTACGCAAGTGGTGGACTTCCCCACTCGATTCCCAAGCACTCCCTCGGGTTATTCCTCACTACTAGATATATGTTTCACCTCTGCGCCTGACGCCTGTCAAGTCTCGCAGCATTGCCCTCTCGGCAACTCCCACCACGCTGTATCTCTCTCAGTATTTCTTTCCAATCTCACTCCCCCACAGGAGCCCCCAACCTATAGGAACTCCTACCTCTACCAAAAAGCTGACTGGTATGCTTTTCGCGATTTCCTCTGCGACGTCCCTTGAGGAAAAGTGTTCGACCTATCAGTTGATGAATGTGCCTCTGAGGTCTCGTCATGGGTGAAAGCTGGCATTGAAGCCTTCATACCCACCAGGAAGTATTGCTTAAAACCTCATTGCCCGCAGGAACCATTACTTCCGTCTATTCCGGAAACAGTCAACTGATCACAATAGGCGCCTGTTCATATCTGCTCGCAATGAGTGCAAGAGAACCCTAAATGACGCCAAACAGTTGTTTGCTGAGAGAATGCGACAGCACATAGCTGACCGCAAGTTCGGCTCCAAGGACTATTGGAGGATTTGTAAACGAGTGCTCAACAATAGGAAATCCTCAATACCTCCTTTGATCCATGGATTTGAGGTTCTCACTTCATCTGCGAACAAAGCTGAGTGCTTTGCCCACAGATTCTCATCCAACTCCACATTCGACGCGTCCGGAGTACACCCACCCGACTTCCCTATTGGAACTGAGGCCAAACTGCACGGCGTATATATTACCCCGACAGTAGTATCCAGAATAATTTCAAAACTTGACCCACATAAGGCGTGTATAGACGATGGAATCCCGGTGATAGTCCTTAAGAGGTGTGCTCCTGAACTTTCCCCTGTCCTCTGTAAACTATTTAACTACTGCCTTTCTGCTTCCTGCTTTCTGCATGCTGGAAGTTCTCTTCAGACGTTCCTGTATTTAAGAATTGTGGTGAACCCTCGGACCCATCCAACTATCGCCCTATCAGTCTTCTACCGATATTCGGGAAAGTATTCGAGGCTATAATCAATGCTGAAATAGTTCATCATTTCACCGCCCACAAACTGTTCTCCGACATCAATATAGATTCCGCTTTGCCAGGTCCACGGCCGACATGCTAACAACCGTAGCTGAGTACATGCTACAGGCCCTTGATGAGTCTGACGAGGTTTGCGCTGTTGCACTGGACATCTCCAAGGCTTTCGACAGGGTTTGGCTCTCTGGCCTCCTATGCAAACTACGCGATTATGGCATTACCGGTCGCCTGCTTGACCTAATCCAATCTTTCTTAAATAACCGCAAAATGAAGGTCGTTCTGAATGGGCGTGCCTCTTCGTCCTACAGCACGAATGCTGGTGTCCCACAGGGCCCTATCCTGGGCCCGACGCTCTTCCTTATTTTCATCAACGACCTCCCAGATGAGATCAAGTCCCAAGTAGGCATCTACGCAGATGACACTACAATATAGTCCCGCTCCAGTAAGAAACCTGTCGTGGCGGACAGACATAATCTCGCTGCTGAGGTTGAATGGGATCTCCACTCTGTGGTGAACTGGGGCAAGAAGTGGCTTGTCAACTTCAATTCGTCTAAGACCAAGCTGTTGTCTGTCAACCATTACAGGCAACCTCTCCTGCCTCCCATAAACATGGACCAAGCGATTCTCCCGGAGAGCAATACACTACGCCTCCTCGGACTTGCCCTGTCCTCAGACCTCAAATGGAACCACTATATTGAATCCATAGCAAAATCTACTGCTAAGAAGGTTGGGTCACTTTGTTGATCCAGGATGTTTTTCCACCTGAATCCATTCTGCATATATATACAAGTCAACCATCCGTCCGTGCATGGAGTACTCCTGCCATTTATGGTCAGGTGCCCCTGCAGTTCTCCTCAGTGTTCTTGACAGGTTCCAAAGGAGAGTCTGTAATGTGATAGGTACTGATCTGGCGGCTCGACTGCAGCCACTTCCCCATCGTCGAAATGTGGCCTCCCTTTGTCTGTTCTATAAATACTTGCATGGCTTCTGCTCAGACGAACTTAAGTCACTGGTGCCTCCTCAACAGGTGTTTACTCGTGCAACCAGACTGGCATCTGGTTCCCGCCCATTCACAGTCAGATTAGCCAAATGCAGACGACAATTCTACTCCTGCAGCTTCTTCTCTCGCACCTGTGGAACACGCTTCCGTATTCTTGCTTTCCTGACGGCTACAACCTCCAGAAATTTAAATGCAAAGTCAATACTCATCTACTAACCACTGGACTCTAGCACTTTCCCCACACCCGTATAGCCTTCGCTTTCTCTCCACCTATGTATCTGTTATCGCACCTGCTTTCTCAGCTTTCTATTGTTCCTTTCTAACTAGTTTCTACTCCTCACTCTTTTCTAATTAATCTTTTTACATTTATGTAGCCCCCTGCACATTAGTGGCGTTTCCACCTTGCTCGTGGTGAAATGATTAAAAAAAATATGTGTGTATGTGTGGGTGGATTATTGTGTATATATATATATATATATATATATATATATATATATATATATATATAATAACGAAACATCTAAATCGCTAAGTTTGAAACAATACCGCTGAGCTAAAAGAGAACCTTCTACATCATAATCAGACATATATATATATAGACGTCAACAAACGTCTTGAAAAGTACGTACACAAATAGGTATTATTCTCTTTAATTCATGCGCCTGTGTTATGTCTCTCTCTCTCTCTCTCTATATATATATATATATATATATATATATATATATAAATATAGAATAATACCTATTTGTGTACGTACTTTGCAAGACTTCGATGACAGTTTTGTGCGTGTTTAGCATACATACATGCAAATTACACTGATATCCGCTAATAAGTAAATAGACTTTTGCAGGAATAAAAATGTCTGATTTCACTCTATTTGTATCATGTCAACAAACTATCTTTACTCTTAACTTGATTCAGTTCCACCGAGAATATCTTTATACACGTCTACATTTAAATACACTAGCTGTTGTGTTCGGCTTTAATCTACAGTTTATTTTTCTAGATCTGTGCTGAATCTAAACTTGTTGTCTGACAATCTGACCACGAATACCGTTTGTTTGTATACTTCATTAACTTAACCGTCCTACTATAATGATTACTTTTTAATTTAGATATTTTTAATTACTTATATACCGTGTATGCATGTTAACAGTGGAGAAAATTCAAGCTGTTTTTTTTGGTTTCTTACTATATGAAAGTTCTTCAATACGGCAGTGTCAGTTGTTCAATACGGCAGTGAATGCTGGACAATATCATCGTAAATGATGACAAAACTGGAAGCAGCGGAAATTGGTTCTACAGAAGGATGCTGCAGATTTCAGATTCGACTCTCACCGAATAATCTATGGTATCGTCCTTGCGCCTTATATAGTCAAATCATTATTACAATGATTTGACTATATTTCTGAGATGAGGTAGTATTTACCGTATTTACATTATTCGGACTATTGTCCTCATCTTTGTTGGCATTTGTACGACATTTCAGCCGTTGTACGCTCCGGATATAGACGATCTTTTGTTCCTGACCTGACTCTTAGAGCTGTGAGTTCAATACCATTCTACAGCAGGGGTGAACAAGTAGCTTGTAGGGTTAGTGGGAGACAACTCAAGACTTCCAATCGACGCTATACGAAAGAAAGGAGGATGATATACCCCAGTGATAGTAATAAAAGTTTCGATTCAAAATTCCTATCATCTGAAGAAGGTCTTAACCTAAATTCATCTGTTTCCCCACCCAGTCCCCGCTCCGATATCAACCTGCTCAAACCCTTCAACTATGTTATCAGCTGCTTTCCTCTGTCTATCTATCCCTCTGTTTGACTGTGATTATCAGGTTCTCTAAGCCGTCCTTCCTAATCTATTGTCTCAAGAATTTCAACTGACTCTTCCTGATACTCAGTACTAATCTCCTGTTTGTTTACATTTCTTTCTCAAACCTCACATGCTCGATCCATAATATTCGAAAAATCTTTCTGTAGGACCACAATTCAGTTGCTTTAATTTCTTCGTTCCTCTTTGATGATATTGTCTAGCATTTGCTGGCATATTGAAGGACAGACATCACCTAACAATAAAAGAGAATCTAACGGTAATCCTATGTAAATCATTTTAAAATCTAATCACACTCATTCATTCAGCAAACACATACCCTTGTCTATTGAAAATAGAATTAGTAACAACTACTCCAGTGATCATATATTTTATAAATAAAGCAATTTTATTACATCACCCTCGAAAACACTTTCTCTGATATCAAATAAAATAAACACAATCAAAATAAAAATAATTGAAAAAGAAAAAACATTTAATGTACACCCCCAAGTAACCAAATTATAATTAATAAATGAGAGCATAACTTTCTTAAATTAGTTGAGAATCTCTTCCCCAAATATAAAACCCTTATCAAAATTTCTAATAGAAATACTCTTAAATTAAGATTTAGTTTTATGAATAATCTTGAGAGGATCATCACAAAATGTAATAATATAATTTAAACACCAATTTAACAACCTAAGTCATCAAAAACGTTTTAATAAATAATGATACAATTACCAATATATCCAGTTGTCGTAATCCGATTAAGTGTCCATTAAAAGTGATGTCTAACTCCATACTCTACCTATGCTGTATTGCTACCATAGAAAATCTTACATTAATTCTTTTAAAAATCGACTGAACAAGAACTCATTTAAAACCCGCTATTATCAGCACAACGTTCCTTTTGAAAATAAGGTATACAGCTATAGTACATCACTTTCCTTACACTATTGGCAAATAAAAGAAGACAATAATACTCTTACTGTAAAATGGAAAGTATTACAAAAAAGAAAAACCAGAACTCGTAAGTCAATTAGACATGTTTTCTTTGCTTATAAGAAAATTTTCAGTTTATTCAATTCCCGAAATTAAACATCCTAAAGAAAATGTAACGAAATCATTTCCAACTGTCGTCATTATCGACTACATGCCGTAAAGTATAGTTAATTTATTTTCTACATTTATATAAGTAGAATCCATAAGCTATAATCTACCCACATCACATGTGACCCCCAAGCAAGGCATTCCACTGCCACTATAGCGCAGGGTGTTATACAGGGCGATAGACAAGTTAGGTTGTACATAGGGGGAGAGTTGGAGAGAATGGGAGGGTTAGTGTGTTAGGAGGTGTCTATTGACCTTACATTTAAGCTCCTGGAGGTTATAGCCGTCGGGGAAGCAAGCATGCGGAAGGGAATTCCATAAACGGGAAGTGCGAAAAAAGAAGCTGTTGAAGTAGAAATTGCGGTTACATTTCATCGGTTTCACTGTAAAACGGTGGGACCTAGTTGCCAATCTAGTATCTCGTGCAAACTCACACCTAGGGGGCATCAGAGATTTAAGTTCATCAGAGCAGAAGCCATGAAAGTATTTATAGAAGAGGCACAGGGAAGCTACGTCACGCAGGTGGGAAATTGACTGCAGGCGGTCAGCTAAGTTGGTATCAATCACGTTACAGATTTTTCGCTGTATTTTGTCAAGAAGCCCAAGGAGAATAGTAGGGGCACCCGACCAGATGTGGCAAAAGTATTCAAAACACAGGCGGATGGTAGATTTGTATAGGGGCAGGATAGATTCAGGCGGAAAGAATTTCCGGGCCCTGCACAGAGCGCCAACTTTCATAGCAGCGGATTTAGCAATGGATTCGACGTAGTCAGTCCACTTGAGGTCCGCTGAGAGTGTCAGGTCAAGCAGGCGTAGTGTTATATATATATATATATATATATATATATATATATATATATATATATATGCATATATATATATATATTGATTCTCCCTTCTGATGATTAATTTGTTTTGTTTAAGGGATATATCATGAACGAGATCGAATAAATATTTTTGACATACATTATATTTTATATATATATATATATATTGATTCTCCCCTTCTGATAATTAATTTGTTTCGTTTAAGGGATATATCATCAACGAGATCGAATAAATATTTTGACATACATTATATTTTAACGCTTTCTCGTTTTTATAAATATTACACCATTTTAAGTTATGGGAACTGAAAACAAATCCTGTAATTTTTTTCACAAAAACATTTAAGTCCAATGCTGACACGCTAACATACAAATGCGTTACATAACTGATACTAAATGATTTAGGTTCCTTCAGAACTCAATTCTCTACCCACCTATACTCTAATAACTTCACTCTGCCTAAACTCCAAAGAGTTCAATGTTAACCCATTTCTCCGTACTACTTTATATATATATATATATAAATCTTTTCTAAATTATATTACTCTGTTAAATTAAATAAATGAATTTAGCAGAATAATATGATTTAGTAAAAAAATTTGATTAATTAAAATTTTCTGTTGCTTCTTGTCTTTTCATTAATGAATCGTTTACTTTTTCTTTATCCTTGCTTTTTTTTTAATTCTAGGGTTTTTTTTTTTAATTAGCGAGACATTTTTCTTAAATAACCGTAACAAATATCTATTCTAAATATGAACATGTGAGCGTCTGTGTAAAGTAATAATATTTTTTTGGCGGAGGGATACTTTGAGGATCAACTGTTGTATTATTTGGGTCTAACGAGCCGCGATAATATCATGATGCATTCAAATATGTATTACCTATTGTAATTAATCAAATAGCTTGTCTAATATATATATATATATATATATATATATATATATATATGTATGTATGTATGTGTGTGTGTGCATTTCCATCTAGTCACGCTGAATGTGAAAACAACATCAGAGAGGCTGCGTCAGCTCAGTTCATTCTTTTAATATAACTATTACACATTGCTATAAGTTATGAAAGCCCTTGCAGCGTGTTTGTCTTTTATATGTCCTTCATTGTCGAGTCCTGAAAAAAAAAAATATATATATATATATATATATATATATATATATATATATATATTTCTTACGTCTTGTTCAGGGATTTGGATTTTCTTCTTGTTTTTATGTATGATACACGATGTTAGTTACATTTTAGTTCATTTTAGAAGGCATAACATTATAAACATTTGCCTTATTTTTTTTATAGCACGGACACAGTCGTATACCATATTTTGTAATGCAACTGTCCAGTAACAATATTTAAGGTTGCTTTGCATTTTCTGAACACCTTAAATTTCCTTGATATATATCGGGCTACATATTAAATACGTGTGATTGTGCTGGAGTGCTTTCTTCAAATACAGGCGTTTACAGGCTGTATTAAACTACCCCTACTTCCAAATTGTATTGGTTTAGAAGCTTACTTCTCTTAGATATGTTTCAAAATCAACTCAAGAGGCCTAGGTCTGTTTTTCTATTAACCCGGGTTCGTAGAATGATTCAATGAAGTCATGTATTTTATTGAGATATTTGTTTAAATCGAGCTCAATAGCCTCTGCTAGGATTTGAAATCAGCACCCTAATCTCACTCACTGGTATCCTTTAAAAAAGAGTACATCAATAAAGGAAACATAGGCAATTACTATTCATATTTATATTTGTTTCTTTTATTTTACTTTATTGTGATTTTTACCTGTTTGAAATACATTATTTAATGTTTAAGTAAACAGCACGAACCATCCATCAGTTATGAGCATTCTTAAAGTTTTGAAACCGCATTCAGCATCCTCATATATTTTTTCGTCTTATCGATGGGGTCACCATCAAAATTAATTCAATTTTATTCTCATGTATCAGTTTCTATATTTTCCCCGTAGATCAATTGCCGCCTTTTGTATATTTTATATTCATTTTTTTACAATTAATTTATGGGTGTACGCCAGTCATCACGATTGACTACTTTCGATAAACAGCAACTAAATTATGTTGTAATAAATTCAACAGTGAAATAAATTTTCTTTTTTTAAAAAAAAAAACGTTGTTATAGCCATATTTGTAGAAATCTATTTGTAAAATTGTTGAAGGAAGACTATTTTGTAAAAGATATGATTTGAAGGTATGTTTTAGAGCAAGAGTTCATGACAGGGTCGAGAACCTATCAGCATCTGCTCCGTGTGAATTAAAATAGAATTTGGAAATCGTTCGGGTTCTTTCAATTTGGTTTTGATTTCTTTTATATTATTGTTTTATTGTGGATGTTTGAAAATACCCTGTTTTGCTTGTTTTAGTGTCTTTTTTTATTCTTCATGTGTCATTCGATATTCTTCTGTATTAACTCTAAAGCACATGCTCATTTGTCTGAGAAGCGTGACATTTTCAACAGGAGAATGACTTACCTTCCATTAAGTATGTAAACGTTGTGTCAAGTTATGATGATTCATAACAGATGACGACAAAAAATTCCATATGAACTCGAAATCTTCATAACAGCGGATTAATTTAACGACTCTTTCGACAAAACCTTGTCAAGTGTAACACGCTCTCAGAAGAAAATTACTATAATTGGTTTCGTCTTTTGCATGGCAAAGGAAAATGCTTACTCATTAATAATGAAAGTCGTTAACAAGTCATAGTTTGAGATAATGTTGCTGGAAGCATCCGTTCCGAAGTAAAAGATTCGATGACAATAATGAAAGAAGGATGTTCTCTGAATTCTAGCAAATATTTGTTTATCTGAGTATGTCTTTTTCTTCTGCTAACGTAAACAGTTCTATGAGTTCAAAGTTTGCATACGTATGTCAGGCATAAGGCAAAACAGGATCAGGAACATTCAAACTGTCAACTATATATAGGCAGAACGGATAAGAAAAGTGGTTTCGAGCAAATGAAGATATTATGATTTATTGATGGTCAAAATTTCTCAAGCGCGACAGAATAACAAAAAACAAATCTACCAGATCACATCATCCAAAGGATTTAAATCGATTTAAATGGGTAGTGAATGTAACTGAAAGGGAAAAATAAAGGAATAAACAATACGTTGCTGTTCCGTACAACTTCGAACTATAATCGCATTTAATGACCTAGCAAATCTTATTATCTTAAAAAATATTTTGAAGAAAAGATTATCTTGAATATAATATGATAGCAGCCCTTGGCTATTTGGTCAAGGAAAGCCGAATATTTCCGTAAAAAAATGCTTATTATTACAATGATTACAATAATACAGTCCCGTAGGTTTTTAGAATCAAAAGGACACAACACGTACTACAGCCGCAGCAGAGGTGATCTCTCTAGGGAAAGATAGTTTGACGGAAATCAACCCTTAGAAGTCTGATTTGAATTCAGAGTTATCCTACACTTAGACAAGTCGCCAACCAAGCTTAATAACCCAATCTGACCAAACACCTACGCACCATTCAGCATTTTCTTACTCCAATATAAGCCACCAACTTATAGTATTGGATCAAGTTTGCCCTGCAATCTACCAGTAACAGCGTGAGGGAATGAATTCATAATTTGGATACAATGAACTCGATTCGAATTCTAACCCGACTCTCCGATTATTCAATCTATTAGAGCCACACCCTTTCAGATATAACTATTACCATAAACATATTACAATATATTTCATATCTCTTTAAGAAAACTGTCATAATTATTCACTGATTATGGTTTTTCATTACCTGTACTGTCACAAACAGCTGGGGGCATTATGAAATTTCAAGTGAACACTAAATAGTCAGGTGTACATTAATTGTAGTTAGCAATGCGTTAACCATTTTTATTATGACTAACATGGAGTTATATATATTTGGACGAATATTCAAGGAGGTATGAGAAAATATAAAAGAAATTGCCATATGAATAAAGAACAAAATCTTTAAAGATAATGTTTACTGTCTTCTGTGGCCTGATTCGGCTACGGCAAATTGGCTTGCACCATGCGAGATTCTTCTAACTCATATATTAACAGAACGTCAGTAAATTAGATTCATAATGTCTGCTCTAATTACTTACTTAACCACTTTAAATTCTAAGAAAGGGAAGGGCACAAGACCGCCCAAAAATCTATAAATGAAACGTTTATTATCAAAGCTTGAGAAAGTTTCCTTAGAATTACAAAATATTTCAAGCAACATTTTTCTAATTTTATACATGTATTTATTTATATCTACACTGTTCCCAGTGAATTTACATAGAAAGTTAAAATTATATAGAAGACATCATGGATAAATGTGTTGTTTGAAGGAATTCAAAAGTGATTAAACCAAAGAGTTCGTTAAAAAAAATCAAACAAAATCATGAAAACTTGAGAAGCTGAGTTACTAAACATAATTAACTGCAAAAACTGACATATCCAGAAAAAGCATGGCAGTTTCGAGTAGAAAAATGTATATTTGTGGACTAAAACATTAACTTCAAAATTTCAATGTATATCAACTTAAGGAGGCTGGCGCGTTGCACGGTATTAACATCATGCATATAACAAAAGATGTTAAAAAAAACCCAAAATATAAACAAATGTAAAGGTAAATATTTGGATCTGTTCTTTCTTTTAACATTTATGAACTATTTCTGTTTATCTTCAATGAGAAAAATGCAAAAAATTGTGTTAATCTTGCATAGATAGGATCATTGACGGACTGAAGTTATTTCTGTCTTTGGAAAAATAGGGTTGACTTTTTGCTATGTCGCATTGCAGGTGGAAAGCGTAATAATGTCTGTTTTTGACTAGCTCAAACCGGAGATTTTATTTCTAAACTAAACAAGATCAATGTTTACATTTCTCGCAAACGAGGTCTATGACTAGATTTCTGATTCTAAAGTAAACTCAACATCTGTGTCAAACCTTTGCAAACTAGTACAAATCTGGCCTGCATATATTGTAATTTAATTCAAACTGAATTAATTTAAATATTGTGTGTTATGTGCAAATTAGGTTTAAATGTAACTATTTCAGTGTCTTGGTATGACAAAAACTACATCCAGTAGCAAGGCATTTGATCACGAGATTGGGGATCTTGAAACAACAGATTAATTGCTGTTTCGACTCTAGCTCTGTTGATAGCACCTTTTACGATCCAAGATATAGGCAAATTCTGAATTCAAAAAAATACTCTGAAACTATAAAAAATACTCATACAAAATGACCAACTATATATTTTATCTGTAGTTTACGGCATGTAATTGCGTTCAAAATATTTCCATATCGGAATTAATTACCCAATAAATTTTTATACGCCGCTAAACAAAACCAACACAACGAAAGTTTTCCAGTTTAGTGTCAACCAGATATATTTCTAACTCACTGCGTCTAATGTGTACCGATCCCATATCTAACTTAAAGTGCCAAGTGCAATCTGGTCTATGTATTCCTGTTTGAATCTAGTGCAAATCTCTCCAGTGTCCAAACTGCGAACTGTTTCGACAATTCATTACCATTTGTTTCCCTTGTGAAATATATAAAATATTATATATCTTAACAATTTTTTAAAGAATTTAAAACTCACTCATCTAACCTCAATCTCGCATATAGAGTGCAAAAACTTCAATTATTTCCGATTCTGTATTCAGCTATTTTCTCTTATATCTTATATTTTATCAAGCAATCGTTTTTTGCTCGCGCATTGTTATCGTATACACTGTCGCAAGTCTGCTTAACTCAACTTTTTTGTAGAACCTCTATGATTTGTATAATTAGTTCTGTTGTCACTAAACCTATTGTGTAATGACTAAGGGTGATTAATCATTGTTATCACTTTACTTATAAAAGCTTAGACAATATACCTTAGACACATGGATGAAGTATATTGGCAAGGCCACGATAAAAGGTGGAACAAGAACGTTTAACAGAGTCGTAGAAATAGTTAATTATAGGATGAATCATTATTAGTTTTGATTACATTGAGAGATTGGGTGAAGACTGTTGTACTGAAGAGTAAATGAAGAAAAATTTAAGTACGTAATCCCACTTTATATTTTTAAAATTCTTAATGAAAACCATTATAATTTTGATGGAATAAATGTTCATTTGAACATTTATTTCATCAAAATTGACCTTTATTATCATTATTATTTAATAATGATAATAAAAGTCAATGCTGATACTAATAATATTAACTTGAAAGAAAATAATAAAATAATAATAATAATAATAATAATAATTTCTACGATATTCTTTTTCAATAATAACAAATTCTACGATATTCTTTCTTAGAAAGAATACGTATTAATTTATTTTTATTTATTCATTATTAATTATTTACTTTTTTTGATAAACTTATTTTCGACGACTTTAATGAAAGAATAACACTAACAGAATAAACAGTGGGCGAAAACATTATTATTTTTAAATTTCACGGCAGTAATAAACACAAACGTATGTCAACGTTTTATTTTCCATTAAATTTTGTTTTTTTATTTTATTTTATCTTAACAATTATTTTTGTTGCAAGGACTAGTGATGGTAGCAACAAGTTTTTTCTTTTAACAAAATACTTTCGATGTTTACCATTGTATGTCTGTTACGTCCAAGTGTTTTTTAAACAAGCGTCTCTCTCTGTAAATTTTTTTCTATATGAAATTCTGTTTTACTATTTTAACATGAACATGAATTTTTCTTCATATATTATTTAATTTTATTGAATTTTTTTTAACATAAACATGATTTTTTTTAAACATTATTTTCAATTATTGAAATTTTTTTCCTATATCTGTTTTAGTATTTTAACATGAATTTTTCTTCATATATTATTTAATTTATCTGTTTCTTTTTTAAATGATCTTAATAAATATACTCATCAGTTTTCTTATTAATTATTCATATTTCTCTTAGCTGTCGATATTTCGAAATATTGTTTTAAAACTATTTTAATTTTCTGTAAAGCAAAAAAAACAAAGCAGGAAAACAAATACAATGAAAAACAGTTTGATTATAATTTCTACGATATTCTTTTATAAAAAGAATAAGTATTTATTTATTTATTCTTATTTATTTATTGATTTTCTTTACTTACTTGATTTATTTTATTTTGATAACCCTATCTTCGACGACTTCAATGAAAAAATAACTGAATATACAGTGGACGACAAATTAATTTTATATTAAATCCCACATCACTAACAAACTTAATCGTATGTCAATTTTTCCCTTTCCATAATTTTTTTTAACAATTATTTTTCGTTGCAAAGACAAGGAATAGTAGCAACAATTTTTTTAACAAAATACTCTAGTGTAGTGATGTTTTGTTTTGTTGAGTGGTTGCTACACCCATGTTTTCATTTCTTTTTAGACCAGCGTCTTTCTCTTTGAATTCCAATCGCGTCTCTGTCAGCTGTCGCTTGGCAGACCTTTTACGAGAAGCAAAACTCCGAACTCGCAACTCAAGGTGTTAATCGTGCCAAGGAGTGAATGGCTACTGCGCTATGAGGTCACAAAAGATCCCCTACAGGCTTCAGGACCATGTTTGTCAAAGACCGTTACCCAACGTGCCGGCAAGTTTGGGTGGAGTTTTGGACCCGTTTGTCACTCGTGGGAAAATATGACAAATACAAATAGAAATAAAAAAAAGTAAAAAAATATGAGGAATACAAATAGAAATAAAAAGTTCAGTATGGTTCTTCCAGTGGATAAACAGGGAGCCCGTCCTTCAGGAGGGATCCTACCTGAGGTCGCAAAATCTGCCTACACAAAGAATGAATCTTCAGGTCTCCACAACCAGGATAATCTTAATGATAGCCCTGAAAATTCGCCAGCTAGATCTATCACCGTATATTTAAAGAAAGAAAAATTAAATGGTTTCGTGAGGAGTACAAAGTCGTTATGACAGCATTTGATGGAGCATTACTCAAACCTCAAAATAACATCACTCGCCAAACATTTGGCGAGAAAAAGTTGGAGAAAAATAGAACGTACATTGCCGAAAATAAATTAGCCAATATACGAAGATACATCATGCGAAATAACCGATTGACAGAGGCTAAACTTAATGAGATAAAAAGAATTGCAACCAGAATAGACGAATCAACAAAATATGAAAAGAACCGGAATCAGAAATAAAAAGTAATAACATCAAACAAGCCACAGGTCATAACGTATCAACCGTGATACACACAAATTGCTGTGAAGATAAGGCTGTAAGTTTAGAAGTGCTGTGAAGGTTTGATCTGAGTCAGTTACAAGACGACAATAACACGAGTTCAGAACACATTGAACAGAATTATTTTACGGAAAACAAGAACAGTATACAAGAAAGCAAGGAATAAATCCCGAGCCATATAAGTCAGATACAAAATATTGCAATGGAGGAACGAGAATAAATCCCAAAATCACAACCAACAAAGCAAAACCTCCGAACTATTACAGCACTCAAATTAATTTTGGATGAAGAAGACACTCATATAAATTTCAATGAAACAATATATACAAGAGCAATAGCAGCAACAAAAAATTAAACATCAAATTAAAAACAAGGCAGTCTCGCAGACATGAAGATCCTCCTTGGAAAATAAAAATAAAATGAGAGATCGAACAACTTAGAAGTGAACTATCAGTACTCGATGAACTGCCAAGAGGAATTAAGGTAAGAACTAGAAAAGGCAGAAGAGTCGAACGAAAATACAACATTATAAATGAAAATAAGGTCCAATCAACTAAGGAAAAATAAAGCAATCAATACAACTGAAGGCTCAAAGAATAAGACGCTATGAGAAAAGATCAAGATTCTACAGACAAAACAAGATTTTTCAAACCGATGAAAAGAAATATTAGAGGGAAATAGGTAAACAAAGAACTGAAATGACAGTCCCCCACAAAATGGAAGAAGTTCTGGGAAAAATATGGGCTTGCTCTAAAGAACATAACAAAGAAGTAGATTGGTTTGGACAAGAGATAGAACGAATAAAAAGTAAACCAGAACAGATATGGGCTGGAATCACAGAGAAGGATGTTAAATGTGCACTGAAAAAAGCACACAACTGGGAATTTCCAGGTATAGATAAAATTCCTAACTTTTGGTATATTATTTAAAAATAACACATAAACAAACTAGCCAAAGAACTTCAAGAAATGGTCAACGATCCCACTAAAATTCCTGCATGGATGACCAAAGGAATTACATTTCTTCTACCCAAGAATACTAACACAAACAACTCGAAAATTTACGGACCAATTACATGCCTTCCGACAATATA
Source organism: Ascarosepion bandense (assembly GCA_037127315.1). NCBI lineage: Eukaryota > Metazoa > Mollusca > Cephalopoda > Sepiida > Sepiidae > Ascarosepion > Ascarosepion bandense. The sequence goes on along the minus strand of JBBBDQ010000256.1, from coordinate 5,620,572 downwards.
CAAACTATTCACATATATTTTAACAAAACATACATATTTATTCTTGGAAAGAAATGTGCAAACGTGGCTGTTTCGGATGTAAAGACTAATTGCTAATTTGTAGAATGACCCAGGAAAACTTCTACAGAAGAAAGAAAAGTCTTATTACTGCCTGAATAGATTATCGTAAGGCATTCGATAGATTGCCACTTTCCTGGATTTTAAAAAATTTAAATATATACAAGATATCACCCGTCATCATCAATGTCATCAAGCAATGCATGTCGATATGAAAACAACCCTTTACCTCAATCATATAAATGGAACCTATAAGTCTGGTGAAATAAACATCTAAAGAGGTATATTTCAAGTTGTTTCTTTGTCTCCGTTACTATTCTGCATATCATTAATAGCACTATCCAGTCAACTTAACAAGACAGAATGTGGTTATAAAATAGCCCAGAAGAATATAAGCCATCTGTTTTATATGGATGACTTAAAGTTGTATGTTAATAATGATAAAGAGCTGGAAGGTCTTCTACAAACTGTAAAATGCTTCAAATTCAATTTGAAAATATGTGCTAAATCTACAGTTTTACGTGGATCGCTACAACAAACATCCTCAATTAGCTTAGACCCTGATGTAACAATAAACCAAAAGAAGCTTATAAGTAACTAGATGTAAATGTGAGTGAAAAGATTCACCATAAAAATGACAGAAATAGTGCGTAAAGCGTACTATAGAAGGCTACGACTGATATTAAAAACTGAATTGAATTCCCAGAACAGAATTATGGCCATTAATAGCTTTGCAATCCGAGTTGTCCAATATAGTTTCAACATCTGATACTGGACTCTAAACGACATCAAGCGAATGGATGCTAAAACAAGAAGGCTTCTTTCTAAGCATAAGATGCATCATCCAAAATCTGATGTAGACCGTCTACATACCCCGTAAAGAATTTAGAAGAGGTCTTATTCAGCTAGAATTGTCATACAAGACAACAACTATTGGCTTACTAACATGCATAGAAACAACAAAGGAATGGATGATACAATTAGTCAAGCAACATGCAGAAATAATGAAAAAATATTCAATAATAAAAGAAGGCATTAAATACAAACAAGATTTACATTTAGTAGATTCTGTATAAAAGCAAAACAGAAGCCAAGAACCAACCATTGAGGCAAAAAATATGACAATTAAAGCCAAAGATAAAGCTATTAAACAGATGAAACAACGCTGGCAAGACAAACCTCTGCATGGCCAATATCCAGAACGTGCCAATAAATCCAGTGTTGATTAGGTTAATACTCATCGATGGTGCATCTGGATTAAAGTCTGAGACTGAAGGCTTTATTCTCGCAGCGCAAGACCAAACTCATTTCACTAGAATCTTTTAGGTAAATATTATGCATAATAATGTGGATCCAAAATGCAGGTTCTGTGATAAACACGAAGAAACAATAGACTATCTAATTTCAGCTTATTCTGTACTTGCCCAAATGAATATAAAATCGTCACGATAGTCTGAGGTAATATTTACATTGGGTAATGTGGAAACATTATGGAAAATTTGTAAACAAACACTGGTATGAACATCACCCACACCGGTTACAGAAACAGATGTCATCATTCTATGGGATTACACCACCTACACTGACAGAAAAATTGGAGCAAATAGGCCGGACATTATTCTTAAAAACCAGAAATAAAAAATTGTCTATTAATTGATATGGCTTATCCAGCGGATTGTAACATAGCAACCAAGGAATTCGAAAAAAACTGTCAAAATATAAAGAAATTGGAAACTGAAACAGAAAAAAAAAGTGGAAATTGAAAACAAGTGTCGTGTCAGTGATAGTAGGTGCACTTCGAGTGATCAAAAATGGAACAGAATTAACCAGCAAACATAACAGGACAGAACATCAAATACAAGAAGCAATGTATTGTATATGGACGACTTAATGATGTCTGTTAGTAATGACAGTAATATTGAAGGTCTCCTGAGAACAGTAAAATGTTCAAGTAAAAACATTAGAATGGAATGCAGTTTGGAGAAATGTGCTAAATCCACAATTTTACGAGAATAAAAAATATAGTTCAATATAGTTTCAACAACTTGAACTGAGCTAATCCTAACCCTAGCCCAACCCTAACCCAGCCGTCGGGCTGGGGTCCGAAATGACCAAATTACGAACAGTTTAAGACCAGTTTAGATCGGTTCTGAACCTATTCACTGCGGTGGATAGGTAATGTTTTCTCCAGTACCTGGGCGTACGCGCTCAGGTTCCCCACGTTAAAAAAGACCTTGTGTCACATCTCTCAAGTGGGGGAGAAGTGTAAAGTGGATATAAGCTCGGAACGAGAAATTGGGAAGCCGAGTTCGAATTCCAGTCGAATTACCCTTGGGAAAAGTATTAATCCGTCTCTTTATTCCAGTTATGGGTTAAGTAATAGGACAGACTGGGTTCTGTAGCCTTGATCGGCAACCAGTCTACCGCAGAAATTAATGGCAACCTATTGCGGGATAATCTTCTGCCCAGTCAGTCATGTTTCTTTCGAGACATGATCGCCCAAGCGTGTATCGCGTATGACACTTAACTGATTAACAGATATTGCTTACCCAGCACACTATAAGAAAAATATCAAAGTATAAAGTTCTGGAATTTGAAATAGAAAAAATATATGGAAATTGAAAAAAATAGCACAAATCATGGAAAGTGTGCTTGAACGCAAGAGCACATTAAAAATATTTCTAAAATTCTTCACTTCAGAGAAATACAAATTGTCTAGATAAGTATAAATCCAGACACTTAGAAGAACTTTGTCCATGTAACTCTAGTGATGTTATGGGCCTTAAAAAATCATGAAATGTAGGTATAACAGCCCACCTATCAGAAGTTGTCCCTCAGATTCAGTATGTAGTGTAACAATAGAAGAAACGAAAATAATAATAATAACAATAATAATTATAATTATAATAATGAACATATCTATCAGAATAAATAACTGTGTTCATTGCGATCAATTGGCTCCGAATAACTTTATTGAAATTTTGATTGAAGTCTGAAAATTATTGCGTAATCACCCAAATGTTCTGTTGCGATCATTATCTTAATTGATTTTGTAATTTCAAGATGGTATCAAATTATGACATAACTCGAGAACGCCGCCTCAACTGTCGTCAACGGTATTGATGCCCGGGATTTAAACGTGGCGAATAGCATAAATGTTTATTCATTAGCACCGAAATAACATAAGATCCTCAGAATCAAAACCCTGTTTCCATTATCAGAAAGTAAAGTTTGCTTAACGACATTTTGCTATTGATGAGAATTAAATGGAAATTCCGAAGTTGATCTAATGTGATTCTATTATAACATTATTGTTCATACTTTTCTGATTATGCGTGAGCGAGGTAAGAACAGTTTAATGATTATCTTTCTTTTGAAGGTAATTGTTTATGTACCAGAGGCGCCAGTGTTACTTATTTGAGGTAAAATAAAATTAAAAGATCTACAATTTCGGATGATGATTTTCTATGAATTAATCTCTTTATTTTACTGGAAAATTGGTTCAACATAATCGTCTCATCCATATTTTCTTTTTTTCCATGAAGATGAATAATTTAATGTTAAATATTAAGTAATGGTTCGCTATTTTGGGATATACTATTTGTGAAAATGCCTTTGGTTAAAAATTTGTTATCTAAATATATGTAATAATTTGTTTTTAATAGAAATAATATTTCAATTTTTCCTCGTATAGGAAGTAAAATATGTTTAGTATTAGAATGTTAGACACATTTCTCACAGAAGGAGAGCAGATTTACATTATGTTTCGATTTCTTTTTCCAAGGCGAAGCCATGTTGATGCCATGTAACTTAAAGACAAGGGAAATTTAAAAATGAATATTTGAAATCATTCGAAACTCTAATGAACGCATCTCCATTGTGTTGTATGTGTTCTTGTGGATCGTATAATATCGAGGATTATATCGACGATATTGTTATGGTGTTCTCCTACGAAGAATGAACTCTTATTGTTATATGTATTTACCTGCTTGACTTCAGGAGGGCAGTTAATTAAGGCAGTTAACAAATAGAGTTAATTAGTAGCTATTAAGACAGTAGATGACAGCTACTACTCAGACAATAAGCAGCGTAATAATATCCTCGGACTTACTGATTTTTGTTTACTTATTATTAACAATTCCTTGGAATATATTGTTTCCAGTTATATATACTATATATTCTTTCTAGTTATATATATTATATATACACTGTTTTGATCATACCTTCTTGTTCCGACTAACACGGGCAATGCATTTTGAGGCGTTGTTTCGCCAGAACTCCACAACAAATTGACGACGAAGATCCACAATAAACATATATATTTATTTTCAGTAAGAAAGCAAGAAGCAATAATTAACATTCAATTGTAAGAATACAGAATATATTGTTGTCAACAAGAGGTGCAATATGAGAAGTTAACTACAAACTATGAACTGAAGATGTCAAGATCAAACAATCACTGAAGTTTGAATGTCTAGAAATTGCTTCAACAGACCATGAAAATGTGACACTGCAACCCGAATACGCATTGCAAGTAAAAGAGGGACCCAAAAACTAAAGAAGTCAATAAAAACACTGAAATGTTGTTACAAAGAAAGAATATTATACAGAAAAATTATTTCGTGTTGGCCCTATTCTTTGGCAGTGTAAACTGGTCAAGCTTTTCACAGATAAAGAGAATACAAAGATGAAAAAAAAGGTAGATTCAAAGAGGTTTCCGAGAATACCATGAACAGGTCGTTAAAACAAGAAAAACATTTTAATAGAATGAAAGAAAAATACTGCTTTCCTGGGACTTAAATTTATGCGTTCTACTAGATTGACATCAAGTTCCCACACTTACACCGTTAAAATAGTTAAATTTAACCACCTATTATACTGCAAAAATCTCTTTTCTCGCATAGGCGTGTCTTGCATTTTCTCGCATAGGCGTGTCTTGAATTTATACGTTCTACTAGATTGACATCAAATTCCCACACTTACACCGTTAAAATAGTTAAATTTAACCACCTATTATACTGCAAAAATCTCTTTTCACACATCGGCGTGTCTTGCATTTTCTCGCATAGGCGTGTCTTGAATTTATGCGTTCTACTAGATTGACATCAAATTCCCACACTTATACCGTTAAAATAGTTAAATTTAACCACCTATTATACTGCAAAAAATTCTTTTCTCGCATTTACCCGCCCGTGAAACTCGCTCCCATTTTTTACGTCTAGCAAAGATATTATCTCCAAAAAGTTAGACGCGACGAAAATTGCCATTTTTATATCCTCTATCTTGTCAAATTTTCAATTTTTCTTCAACATTTACTGTGCCCAGTCTTTTTTCTTACGTTAAATTCTGCGCGCCATTGTTGGATATCCAGCCTTGCTTTGGTTGAATTTATTAAAATTATCATATATACATATAATATTTTTAATAATTTCAACCCATATATATATATATATATATATATATATATCACAGGTAGAACCGCCGACCGACGCCAATTCAGTCGGGTTTCAGTTTCAATCCTGGGTAAAAACAATAGGTTGTCTAACCGTACTGATGATCTGTTTATTTTCTTTTTATGCAGTAAATTTCTTTACAAAACCTGTAGATTATTTGACTACTTTCATTCAAACATTTGTGATATTTCTTTTTTTTTCAGCACTTTATGTAACATTATGCTAATGCGTATGGAAAGAAATTGGGAGGTATAATAAAAAGATAAATTTTAATAAAGGCTACTGTAGATAGGAGGTCTTAGAGAACTTTATTGCTCCCTTCCCAGGAAGGCACGATACGGACAAGAAAAATATTTGTTTTGATTCTCTGTACTATTTGATTTCATAGCTTCTTGTAGATCCAATTAGATGTTTCTTCTAGAATATTTATGTTTAGTTTTTCTTAACAGTGAGTGTATGATTGTTGATAGTTTTAATTAACTCATCGCTTATCTCTCAATATCTGCCTATTATTTTTTTCCTTTATTAATTATATGGATAGAACAGGTAAAACTATTTTTGTCACGGAAAGGTTACTCATTTTGCTGAAGTCAAGCTCAGAGCAGAATGGGTATTTTCATTATCTCTCTGATTTCTCTAGCCTTAGAAGTTAAACATCTTTTGCGAAAAGAGACCCTCAATTCAAATTCGTAATGAATTCGCTAACATCTTTCCTAGAGATCTTGTCAGTTAACAGATAAATGAAAAATGAAATATTTGAACAGTCATAATATTATGTGTAAAAATCTCTTATATATTTCATATATTTCTCGCTTTTGCAAAAAAGAGTATTTAGTGTTCAAATACTGTCATTCTAAACTTTTATTAAGTTACGTATTTTCAAGATTTCGGTCTTCCTTTTCTTTATTTACTTGAAAACTGGCTCTTTGAAGAATCAGTATTTTGCATTTTTCTTTGAATTTGTTTTCTTTCTTCTCCGGAATTTTTTTCTTTGAGATGACCTACTGCGCAATATCTGTCTTCTGATCCCCTCAATTCTACTTTGCAGTAAAGAAATTGGTCTTAATACTCCTTAATTCGCAAAAAGTAAAATATAATATCACAAAATTGTAAAGAAGAATTGGGACAGTAAATTTCAATTAACACATTTCTTATCTGATTTTCAGACAATAGAATATTATATGCTTACATTCATATTGATAATAGATTTGTTTATTATTAAAGTATATGGGATAAAGATTATCTGGAACAACAAAAAACATTCTCTGACAAACGTTCCGCGAAATATGTCTCTAGATATAATATTCCAAAAACAGAAAATAGGATATGGAATTGAAATAAAAGAAATGATACTACCTGGTGGTATAGTGGTCTGAAAATTAAATAATGCGGAATTAATAGATATTAAACGCTATATAATATTGGGTAAGCATAAGTTGTAACAAATATATTATCTAAGATAAGGAAATTGAAATTAGATTACGCTATGCTCGAGATATTTTCGCCCAAAATCGCAACTTCCTTCAAAAGCAAATCTAAATTCTAAAAACTGGAGACTAATTTTTTAATAATCTCGTGGAATACAGATTCGTAGAAATTCCATTCAAGGTACTGAATCTTTTCAGAAAAGTTTAAACTGCTAACTGTATACGACCGTCTTGTCATATTAATGGTTAAAATTTACATCGATAACTAGACGTAAGAGATAGCTAAAATGAACTGGAACAGAAAATTTAAACCACCTCACTTCGTGACATCCAACAGCATCAATAACTAAAATAGACAACGCACGGAACTTAAAAAGAGTAATAACATAACTAAAATGCCGATAGACGATATTACATCAAAGAAGATTCAATAAATAAAGCCCCATCAATATTTCAAACAACGATAGTAGTTGCTGGAATTGATAAAATTATTTTCCCGAAAAGATTGTTTGAAGAGAAAAAACATAAATACCAACCTACATCAGCAATGACTCTGTGGTCAATAAATTCCGAATTGTTACTTAGTAAAAAAGAACTAATTTTCTTATTATTATTACCATGATTTCTTTATAGTATGAGTTATATACGACTGCTTAATATTTATAATGACCAATCTGATTGGAAAATATTTACTAAAACAAAATCAATTTTGAGTTAATTATAGTTCTTTGTGTCGTGTTGTCTCAGGTGGTTGAAACACTTTTCTGTCCTTTCTAGTTCTTAATAATGATTGATTATACATTAATGTAAAAAAAAAATAGCCACATCCTAATACTTGCAATTTTAACCCCTAGAATTTTGAAAAATCACAACTATTTGTCTCCGATAAAGGTAATGCAATTACGTGATAGATGGTGCATATAAGACTTCGATATTTGCAAAACAAACGATACGTTGCATTTTAACGATTGAAGCATGTAGACATTTTGTGATCTTAAGGTGATTTGTGTTTGTACTGCATTAAGATTTAGTACATTATTTTTGATTCTGTGCTATATGCACACTTGGCTATAAATCCAACATAGTTTAAAAATTCATGTTTTCAAGTAGTTCTCATTTTGCATAGTTGTTTGATAATTAGTATTTTGTTTTTCCTTCAAAGCCATTAAAACTTCCAGTGCCTCTGAAAAATGGTTAGCTCTATGTAATGATGTTCATATCTATCCATAATGCATATGTTTCCCAAGTGAAAATACAGCCTTCTTTTTGAAGGTGTTTTTTAATATTTTGGCTCAACGCTACGTATTCATCCTTTTCCTCAAATTTGATACGTTTGTATAGGTTAGTAAAAACTGCGTCTAGGGATTATATGCAAGTTATGAATTGGTATAAAGTGTGGCGTCTTTAATGTTAAAAGTCCTATTATGATGTTGTTTAGATTCTACTCCATATTATTAACTTTGATATATATATTGGTAGAGAAAACTATTGTTTTTGGTTGGGAAAAATTATACTAAGTTACCAAAAGAGATTCATTTGACTATCAGTAGTTTATTTGCAACAATTATTTTGATACTTTTCCATTATTGTAATTGTAAAACTAATGTAAAAATTATATATTAAAAGACTTTAGAACAAATTCGTCAATTTTCTAAATAAAAACCATAAAAAATCATTTTATTTAAAACATGAAAGAAATATTAACAAAAAATAATAAGAACCTTCTAAAATCTATTGCACAAAGGCTCCTTTCTTTTCAATAACTCTAACAGCTATTGTCAATATCTGATGTCAGATTTGCAATTTTAGCGACTGGTAAGTTGTTTGCAACAAATGTCACACTTGCTGTTGAATTGCCTTCCATTAGAATAAATATCTCACCTGAGAATGCTCCACAGGTTCTCAACAGGGACTCAAGTCACAGCTATTTGAAGGCCAGTCTATAAGAGTATCTTCAACAAATCACTTTTCTTTCAACCAGTATTTAGTAAACTTTGATGTATGACTTGGTGCGTTGTCTTTCACACATATCATAGATCTAGGCGTGGCTAAATACTAGTTATCAAGCCATTCAAAGAAATATTGCTCTACAATTCACTGTAACTTTTAGCATTCATTTTAAACCCGTCTTTCACTGTAAATGGACCGAGGAGCTCATTACCGATAATCCCAGCCCATATCATGATCCCAACGCCGCCCTGTTGGCGTTTTAAAATTTATCTTGAGGTATGTTGCTTGCAAACCTATCCTCGAACCCATCCATCGCGTCCATCGATAGTGATCCTTGATTCGTCTGTAAAAATCACTTTTGACACCATAGGAGCCTCAGCGGACGGAAATATGAAGGCACTTAACGCATTTGTATTTCTTATTACTTCTCTTCGGATATGTAATAAAGCTCGTTTTGTTAAATTCCTAAATTCAGCCTGAGACTTTTTTCTTTGCTTGAATTTCAATTAACATATTTTCTTGATTATTTGAGGATCCCTTTTCAAATCCTTAGAAATTTGAGGCGAAGACTTTCCTTTTTCTAATTTCTTTGATTATATGGTTCTTTTCATTAATTATTTGTTCTTTCTACGCGCCATAATACTACATTCTAGTTCTGGCAAATAATCTCTTGACACTGCAAATTGCTCTAATTACTGAAAAAATACTAAATATCAATCTGAAATTAAACACTGGGAGATAATTGTTTTCATGCTTACTAGCAATACATAATAGTACAAATTATTTCATTGGATAAATCATATCTATGAATTTTACATAAAACATTTGACAATACCTCTTTTGTATATTATCTCTAGACGCAGTTTATAGTTAGTGTACTTTGCCATCATACTATAAAATTATCCTGTAATATGTGTAGGTCCGTATATCGTTTACTGACTTTATTTCTAACATGACATTGAATTGTTTGATTGTCCATACTGGAAAACTGGCTGCAGTTTCTGATATGTTCGCGGGCGTGGTCTCTAACACCTGCAGTGGTTTACATTCTGAGTCCATAAGGTTGTATGGTATTGTTTTTTCTTGTAATAAATGACAATAATAATAAAAGGTACTGATGTTAGATTGATTGATTTGGCATGATTTTATTTTGAGAGAGGTTTGTTGTGCCAGTCTAGAGCACCTTAAATATGGAGGTGTTGCATCAGCTTCGGTGGTGGATCAGTTCTCTACTGGGGATGTCGTACAAACTCTTATACTAGTCTGAGGATTTGACTTTTGATTGCGTGGAGTATTTAAGTCTGATTTTTCTGCCACCCCATATAGGAAACTAGCGTAATCTAGTCTTCAGCGAAGTAGTTATCTGTATAATAAAATTAAAATTAGTCAGTCTCTTTTGCACTCAATATCGGCCACTTTTTTTTTATAATCATTTCACCCCGAGGAAAAGGTGTTTCACTGCCACTATTGCGCAGGGGGTTACATAGAAAGGAAAGTGGTGAGAAAGGATGGTTAGACATAGGAAATGTCGGAAGGAGGGAGATAGACGGGTAAGGGTACCGAGAATAAGGGTTAGGTAGATGGTGAGAGTTTTGGGAGAATAGATGCAAGTTAGTGTGATAGGAGGTGTCTATTGACCTTACATTTAAACTCCTGGAGATTGTAGCTGTCGGGAAAGCAGACATGTGGAAGAAAATTTAATAGGCGGGAAGCACGAGAAAAGAAGCTGTTGGAGTAGAAATAACGGTTATATCTTATCAGTTTTACTGTAAAAGGGTGGGACCCAGTCGATGATCTAGTATCTCGTGTAAATTCGTACCTAGGCGGCACCAATGATCTAAGTTCATCGGAGCAGAAGCCGTCAAAGTATTTATAGAAGAGGCACAGGGAAGCTACGTCACGCCGGTGGGAGAGGGGTTGCAGCCGGTCTGCCAAGTCAGTATCGATCACGTTACAGATTCTCCGCTGTATTTTGTCAAGAATCCTGAGGAGAGTAGCAGGGGCACCCGACAAGATGTTGTAGCGCTATTCAATAAACTGGTGGATGGTAGATTTATATATGGGCAGGATAGATTCAGACGGGAAAAACTTCCGGGCCCTGCACAGAGAACCGACTTTCATAGCGGCAGATATAGCAATGGATTCGAAATAGTCATTCCATTTGAGGTCCGTCGAGAGTGTAAGGCCAAGGAGGAGTAGTGTTTTACTTTTTGGGAGGCAGGTCTGTTGCATGCTAATGGGAGGTAGATGCAGTTGTTTATGGTGGTTAGTTGATAGCAGCTTCGTTTTAGAAGTCCATTACGGATTGGAAGTCCTTTTCAAGCTCGGCAGCGAGGTTCGCTTTGTCGCCCACACCGGGTTTTTGATCGAGGCGAGAGTAAGTTGTGGTGTCATCGGCACTTGACGCAAGACTTTGCTACATTTTTCTAAATAATTTAGATCGGGAACGAATGTTAAATTTTTCTCGAAGATGATATCTAGGAACTTATTTTGTCCTTCTATTAAGATTTCCACACTTCCACTTTGAAAATGGGCTTTTCTGCAGTTATTTAATTGGCAGAATATTGTTATTTGTCTTTTGTTTTGAAAAAGGTAAAACGATTTTCAAGGACTGATGTGTGTATTTTATTGGGGCATTGTTGATTTTGTCTTTTTATGGTATGCTTATATCGTGATTCGTACATTATTACAAAGTCGTCGACATATATAGTTAATCTCAATCCTGGGCTTGGTGATTTAACTATGGACGTGATATTTACCCAGAATAATGTCGCTGAAATGTCCTTTTGGAGCAACTTCTTCGTGATGTTGCAGTTCTGATAGGTTAGTTTTTATATGGATTTGAAATTTCTGTTCTTCCAAGAAATTATCTATGAATTGAGTCAGCTTTTTTGAACCCAGTTAAGGCAGGTCTTTCAAGATACCCAATTACCATATCGTGTCGTATGCATTTTCTAATTAGAAAACTGCTGTCGTGATATGTTACTTCTTAATGAAGGCTTTCCTTACAATGTTTTCTAGGCTTATTAAATGTTATATATTGCTTTTTTTTAACCTAAAATCACATTATAAATCCCGAAGCAGCCTTCATCTTCCATGTACCAAATCCATCTGTGCTTGACCACTTTATTAATAGTTATAGAGAGGCAACTATTTAATGGTGTCGTTCTGTGATGTTCAAGACCTGTGTCATCCTTTCTCGGTTTTAGAAAATAGATGCTGAATGACCGTCTTTTCATTTCTGTGAAATTGCCATTTGTTATATCAGTTATTTTATGTTATATGTCCATATATTAAATTGTACTTTGGAATTAATTTTGGGGTAAGATGTTATGAAATCGTAGTGGCTTTCAACTTGGCCCACAATAGAATTGTGGGTATTCATTAAAGATTGTTTTTTTCTGTTTGACTGAATGGTTGGTTATTTTTCTCGGTGTTATTTTATTTAAAGTTTATTTTTATTTTTATCACCGTTTTGAGTTTTAGATATTATTGGCTACCATCCTTGGGAGATTAACCTTTAGAAAACATTTTGCCTATTTGTTGAACGCTTATGTATCTCTCGCGGCTTTATAGTGTGTGTGTTTATTTGTATTTTCTTTAATATTTTAAAGAGAGATTGTTTATTTCTAACGGAATTGAATCTGTTTAGGCAATTTTTATCAGCCGACCTCTTTTAGTTTATTTAATTATTCTCCGTGATTCTTCACGTAGCTGTTTAAGTTGAAGAAAATAAAGGTTGTAAGTTGTTCTTTAAATCCAATCAAATTTGCTCTACTTAGCCTGATAGCTTATTTCAATTTATCATTGAACCAAGATTCGTTGTTTTTGATGGTGGCAAAAATTTTGAAATTCAAATTTTTGCTAAAGAAATGAGGTTTTCTGTAAAATATTTTATGTCATTGCTACATTTTTCTTTAAATAGTTTTTTCAGAACATTGGATTTTTAATTCATCCAAGTTTGCTTTGCCTAATTTCCGGTAGAGAGGATTTTTCTTGTTCTGCTCTGAGATTCGTAGGCCAATTTACAAGTGAGCGTTAGCGCATGTGGCTTCCAGTATCTTCCAATAGAAATTCATCTAAAATGCATAAATCGTTATTAATAATTATTGTGTCTCATGTCCTTCCTTTTTGGACGGATTTTCAGCTTCATTTACAGGTTCACGGTGGGATATATATTAAGCAGATATTTACTTGCCTGAATATTTATTTGCGTACAAAAATACACGAATAGTCTCACAAGGCCGAAAGGGGGATGAATAGAGGGTGTTCTTCAGTATCTATGCTATATATAGCTAAACGGTCTCACGACATAATCACTCAATACAATTTGCACGTTCACCACAAGAATATATCCATCACCTCATCAACCTTCACACAACACAATACCACATATTTAAAAGGGACACCTAAAAAAAACATGGAAATAAACCAATGACAATATAAATGCATAATATATATATATATATATATATATATATATATATATATATAATATAATGAAAAATGAGATGATGGTAGAGGGATGACCCCCCCAAAACAAAATACAAACTATAAAACAACATAATTTTAAAAATAAAATTAAACAATGTTAATACGACCCGTTTATCCCCCAAACAAAAACTGAACAAGGGGCGAAATCAAGACGCACACTTGCTAAGGGAATGGGGAAGAATAAAATAATTGATGGAATGAGAAAATCAGAGGCTGTCCCAGTCGAGATAAAAGAAAGCCAGAAGAAACTGTAACGTTGTTGCAAAATTTTATTTAACTTTCAGGAACATCATTCCCATAGCTAATCAGTATTTTATTGATTGATTCGTACTTAAAATTCGGTGATCGTAGCTGACATTTTCGTGTTTCATATTGATGTAACCGTAAGTCATAGAGTAAGTAAGAAGAACTCGATTCAGTGAAAGTAACATTATGTTTTCTAGCTCTAAATGTTTGGTGGAACTGACGAAACGAAAATTATTTTATAAAAATGAAACTAAATATTAGCGATAGACACGATACGTTACATTTGTATGATAGCGGTTACAGGATAGAGTATACCCACACAAGTCCGTGCATCACAAAAAATGTATGTCTTTCCAAAATTCCTAATTAGAGGCCACTATGTTAACAACATAAGATATATGAATAACAAGGTTTTAATATTTGACATGGGACTCGTGATTAAAGTAGTGAAAGGATGCAAAAAGAAAGGACTAAAATAAGACAGCCAAACATACGAATTACAAATTAGAGATATAATAATTCAAGCAAGTATTAAAATGTAAATAACTGAGTACGAACAGTGTGACATCTAAATACGAATTCCAAAAGCTACGGAAAGTATTAAGAAACATAACAATTTCACACTTTTATGATTCCTAAAACTTTGTTAGAAATAAAGAGATGAGTGATGAAGTGCAATGTAATAACAGTTCTCTTTTACGGCAGAGAATGCAGGACAACCTCATTACAAATTAAGAAAAAAATTGAAGGAACAGAAATCTCGTTCTACAGAAAGCTAATGAAAATAACATGGACTGACCAAGTGAGAAAAGTTACGATTTAGAGAACTTTGAACACAAAAGTATATTATACTTAATATAAAAAAGAAACAGGTAGAATTTCCAGGGCACATAATGAGGAAAGTGGGCTTATAAAATCTGATATTCACAAAATATGTTGAAAGCGACGAGTACAGAACATACTAACACAAAATCTACCTAACGAGCTTTTGTAAATAGCTCACAGAACAGGGATTCAAAGAGATAGTAAAAAGGAAATAATTTTTAAAGCGCTACAAAGAAAAATAATTGTTGGAACCCATGATCGGCAACGTTCTGAAGTTATATAGAAGAAGACGAAGAACAACAACAATGTCTTCCTATAAAACTTACATAGTTTTCCAAAAAAAGAATTTCTAAACATATTTGCACGAATGTAGTCTATAGATTTATTTACTAAAAAATTACAAATGAAAACTATTCAAAATATTGAGATAAACTCTGTTACAAGATAAAGACAAATGGTTATACTGTGGCAGTGTAAAAACGATTGCTTTAATGCAACCCAGACATTCTTGCAGAAGTTTGATCTAAATTCAGGCCGAGGTAACAAACTTTACGAAAAAGTATATCTTTTCGTACTTGACTCAACAGAAAATGTTATTTGATTAGCGAACTTGCTTTTGTTTCTCTGCCAACGTTTTAAATTATTTTTCTAGCGATTTTGATCTTTTCTATGTCATCGTGACCTTCATTCTTATTCTGCAAAATTTACTTCACGTTTTGAATGATTTATCTTTTTATTTTTATATTTTTACTTATTTCTATGAAAACAAAGTCAAACACTGTTGAATGTGAAAGGAAATTTATCATCATATAAGAAAGGGGAGGCTATAATTAGATTTTTAGTCATGCGTTCAATTTGAACGAAGCTGTCGAAACAAACTTTTCTATCATTTCAAAGAATCGACGTCAGATTATTTTTTGCAACGAGTCAAGTTTGAAATAGGCTTTTAAATATAAGAATATTAAGATCGGTGATACAGATGTGAATAATTCCCTGGCATGAATCAGACATGTTAAAATATTATTCAAATTTTCTGTATACTTACCAGAACAAATATTTGATACAAATAATATGAGACAATATACATAATTTATATTATTATAAATCTTTTCATTTCAGGAAAAGAAATGAAGCCACTACCACAAAAGGGATTATTAGATGTGACTGGAATTTAAAAATTCATAAATATTTTTTAGGTAAAGTGCGTCTGTGTCAGAGTGGCCATGGTGAAAGCTTGCCTGATTGCAAGTCGACTTCTTATCGAACGGCTCCCTGTTTCAAGTAACAATGCAAAAACGAAAGAACAGATACCTTTAGCAGTAAAAAGATAATATAAAACTTTTAAAAATTCTCTGCAGCTATTAGTTACTAAAATACAAGAAGAATTTATATGTTCAAAAGAAACTTAAGAAAATTGATTTCGGAAGAAAAATTGAAATCAAGCATGTTGATAACTATTGAAATATGAATTGGATATAGAAGTAATTATTGGCAGATTCGCACCATCATCTAACAAACAGAAACAATTGTATTTATTAAAAGTAGACTGTTTTTGCAATGCTCAATTGTGCTTGTGAAATTCATTGTGCAGTGTGGAATTCAGGTGACCAGATTTGCGGTGTTATGTGGTCGTATGAATTTTCTGAAAGCTATGACTGAATTATTCTGCTTTTGCAGACGCATATTTTCCTTACAAGATTCCTCGATTATTCAGAGAAGCAGGTGTAAGTAAAAGTACAGTTTAATAATAATATTAATAAAAAGATAATCGACTGAAAATGATTATCTATTAAAATTAATAGTTAAACAAATCAACATTTTATTTCTATACATTTTTTTTTAAATTGACAAGTTAATTTCTTAGAATTTGCTTTATTTCTTTTAGAAACTATATCTTGCTGGTTCTTATATTACGTTTTCAATTGATCTTGCGCCTGTTAGATAACACTTACATCAATTAACGTCAGACTAATATATAATTGAAGCTAAAAAATCTCTCAACGTTATTCTACAGGTAAAAATTACCACTCATTTGAGAAAGTGATGATTTGGAAATATTTGGCAATAAAATAATTAGACGGAAATATTGGCACTTTCTGTGAAGTCAAGTTGAACTTTCTTTATCGTGATAACACGGTCACAAAAGATAAATTCCTAGTTCATTATGATCTACACTACTATACTTTACGCCAATTTAAAGAATAAGTTTTATTCTGATATGGCCCTTCAGTCCAGTAGCTGATTAGATGCCTCGTCAAAATGTCTTGTCATTTTTTGCTCTTACAAAACATTGTATTTTTGCTTCTTCTTCTTCTTCTTCTTCTTCTTCTTCTTCTTCTTCTTCTTCTTCTATGTGGCCTGTACTTCAGGACGTAGGCGATCATGGATCTCCACGTCTCCCTATCCCTTGTGCCTTATAGTATGTTTGCTCCTGTTGCTCCTGGAAACCCCCGTTCCGTCGTCCACCTGATCAGACCCTGCAAATATGTTATCCGCTGCCTTCCTCTGTCTCTCCTTCCTTCTATCTGTCCAGTCAGTATCAGGTTCTCCAGGCTCTCCTTCCTCATTGCATGTCCCAGGAACTTCAGTTGTCTCTTCCTGATGCTCAGCATCAATTTCCTTTTTGTTGCCATTCTTTCTAACACTTCGTCGTTGCTTGTATGCTCAGTCCACGATATCCGTAGCATCCTTCTGTAGAACCACATTTCGGCCGCTTCCAGTTTTGTCCTCATTTTCGATGATATTGTCCAGCATTCACAGCCGTATTGAAGAACTGACATCACGTAGCAGTCTAGCACTCTTTTCTTCGTTTCTATTGAGATCTTCCTGTGTGTTAGTATTTTGCTCATCTTGTTCTGACAGCTCATTAGAGAGGTTACGCTCTGCTTTCCGCTGTTTCTCTTACATTCAATGTCTTGTGAGGGTAATTTTCTAAACTCATTTTCCTCATTAAATACCACAGATAATTTAACTCTTTTTGATCTTAATATATTTTCTTTACTATTTGATTACATTTTTTGTATATCTTTGTTCTCGCTCACATGTTCTGTTCCCTCTTTTTGTCATCATCCTTTGATAGAACTAAATATACATTGCTTCACGTCTCTTCTTTACCTGTAAACATATGATTCATCATTCACTACCATATTAGAGGAGTGATTAAATATATCATGAGAAAAATCTTTGTTACTAACGAAATTTTAAGGATTACATTATTCTAATAAAATGCACTATGCTAAAATCTATCGCTTTTTGCAAAACAAAATTTTCCATAGATTATTCACATTAAACTATATATTCATTTGAATTCGCTTTATGTAGTTTTTTCTTAAAATAAGCCATTCTATACGTGATAGAACATGTCAGTCGTAAAGTTAAGTAGGCGTTCTCATAGGGTAGTAAGAAAATAGCATACGTCACTCGCCTGACGACGCTATAACACTGTCAGCTCTCTGCTTCCGAGCAGAGAGCACTAACCCAGTCGTGGTTCCGCCGAAGGGTAGATCCACGACTGGGGAAAAATAGACAGAGATTTTTTGGCCCGGCTATATGGCCGGGAACACCCACAATAAAATGACCATGTGTCACATCCGGCCTTGCGTGGGAAGGCTAGTAAATACAGTAAGAAAATAATGTCAATTATGCAAGAAATCAAAACTGGGAATGTAGACACGAAACGTTACAATCAAATTGAAACGGGAATTATTAATTTAAATACATTGTCTCAGAACCTATGTCAATCATCATATATTTCAGCCACTGACATTCACAAGATGTATGTTAACATACCCAATTTCAATTTTTTAAATACAAGGTGAACCAATCTCTTCTCTTAATTTTAAACGAAACCCTAACTTTAAAAAATAATCATTGAAACATCTTCCTTCACCTAATAAAAATGATTTTAATCTACCAAACTTGACTGTGAGGGAAACAGATTTTTGGCAATACAGCCAGGATAATTAAAAGAGTATTTCATATATATTCATTTTCAATTCAACCCATTTTGCCTCTGAAATACGATACTTGAGCTCACTCCATGATTAAATTATCTGCATTACACCAAAAGTCCGTACTACTATTATATATATATATATATATTGAATCTCATTTACCAGATGTTTATTCTCTTGGGTGTGAATTTTCTCTCTCCGACCTTACAAGCACATTTCTATAGAAGAAAATTTGCAAGTCTCTGGATTGTCGCTAATGCTTCTTTATCCATCGGGTTGAGAAGAACCACGTTCATTTGTTTGACATGTTTTGAACTTACATGACTTTTTGTACAACTACAATTATGAAAGTATGTAACTACTCCGTCGTTATTGCAATGTTTTTCATGACGTTCACAAAAGTCACATTCTTTAGTTGAACCAGTTTTAAATTCCAAAGCTAAGACACGCCATGCTACTGATACTAGTGTATTTTATCTATTTCACTTAGTAATTTATAAAGAAATTTCCATCAGAATAGCTTTTTTGCAAGGACCGCTAAATGACCTCCAAGTTGATATTTCTCAGATTACTATAAACTAAATCTTTTTAAATATTGGTTCAGCTGATAACAATCATACATATTTACATAATTTGAACTTTCTACCTGCTAATATGACGGATGTGCGTTGTGTTACAGTGGATATCGGCTCGGAACGAGAAACCGGGAAGCCGAATTCGAATTCCAGTTGAATCCATTGTATTCACTTACGCGCAAATACCCTTGGGAAAGGTATTGATCCGTCTCTTCCTTCCAGTTATGGGTTAAATAGCAGGAGAGTTTTGGTTCTATAGCCTTGGTCAGCAACCAGTCTACCGCAGAAAGCAATGGCAACCTACTGCGGGATAATCTTCTACCCAGTCAGTCATGTCTCTTTCGAAACATGATCGCCCAAGCGTGTACCACGTATGGCACTTAACTGACTGAATATTACGCCATTAAAAACTATATTCATTAGCCATAGAATTTGGTTGTGAAAAATATTGAAAATTTTATAATAACGAGAAATTTATATTATATTTGGCGATAGAAAAAATCAGTGCCTTGTAATTTCATGACATTCCTAGAGCCATTAGTGCATAGCATACTGAAAACATGAATTCTTTATTGTATGCAAATTGCAGTTATTGGAAGTCTCAGACTCCATATGAGTCCTGATGAGATGCTTGGAAAAATCAACCAACATATAAGAAAATTCAACAGAAAAGGAACAATAAATTAAAAAATAAATTTATATAATGTTTAAAAAATTTTGAACTGCAGCTTTACATACAGAACAGGATGATTTTGCAAACGACAGGTCAAAATTATTTACACCACCGATTTTTTCGTAATTTTTCTGGACTGCTATATTTCCGGCTTATATAGTTAAATATTGAAATGGGTTCTTACATTTCCGGCTTTTAGAGATTAATTTATTCGTCTATTTCCTGAGTTAAATATTGATGGGTTTAGTTAAGTTGTTAAATCTGCTGCTTCCCGAATGTCTTTGGAGAAATAAAGTTTTGCAATAAAGATATCTAACACCGAGTTTTTCGCACCGAATGTTTGGGCATCGCTTTTTCATCTCGACTGGCTCCACCTTTGATTTTGCTTCTCCATTGTCTATTTTAACACTTTCTGCTACAGTAGTGAGTGTGCTTCTTGATTCTGTCTATAGACAGTAATACAGCTGTCAGTCATTGTTTTGTTGTGTTGACGGGTCCTTCAACATCTGCTTACTTTACTTTGACGTTTTCGTCATATATTAGATTCGATTTGAGGATTCATTCCCCGCTCATTTCATGATCATATATATATATATATATGTGTGTGTGTGTGTGTGTGTGTGTGTGTGGATAAAGATATTTATGGCTTCTCTGTGAATATGTGTTATTGTGATATATGGCAGATAGAGGATGGATGAGTTTCATGTGTAATGAATAGATGAGTCGTGAATATTATTAGCTAGGTCTAGAATAGCTAATATTGACCAGTCCTTCTCCATATTCCATTAGATCATCTGTCACAAGTATTGAATTTTTACATTATTAAATTAATTTTCTCTAACTAAAATAGCATTGTTGCAGAATGCCAAGTTGCCATACAAATTAACAAACAGTATAAAAACTATTTCTTTGTTACGAGCTTCTTGCAGAACTAGTTTATCAAATAGATGCATCAATTCGCCAAAGATAAGGTGGCGATCTTTTTAATGAGTTCCAAACATAAATGTTTCACAAACTTTTCGACTATCGTTCACAGATGAATACATAACGAAAATGTATATTTTAATAAAAATGTAATTTTTATCAAGGCTATACAGAATGGGATCGTAGAATTTACATAGGAAAAGTAAACAGTTCGAACAAAGATTTTCATATATTTATAAACAAAGCTTCTGCATAAAATACATAGTTATCAAAAAGTATACCACTCAAAAATATCGACACTTATATTTACTGTAAATATTTTTTATGGCTGTCTATATTTTCTATTAATGATTGTAGACAGCATTTTTTTGATTTTGCTAGAATTGCACAAATAATCTCCGGATTTATTTGCACCTCAACAGTATTTAATTAGATTAGAAAAATTTTGATTTACCGTTTATAAATAAAAACTGATGAAACTACGTAAATGCAGATTGCCTGTACGACTTGATTTATAGATTCATATTAAGAATTGTAGATAAGTTATGTTATCTAATTTAATTAACACAAAAAGATTACAACTATCGTTTCACATTTTGTGACTGTAGATTTCAAAACCTCTTCCAAGATTTGTAAAATTGAAATCAGATTGTCAACCGAATTCAAATACTAATATTTCTGTAACCGTGAGGTTAGGAAAGAACTGAATTATTCTAATAGAATTTTTTTAAATATATATCTGAAATGCAATTATGGAAAGAAAATAATCAGACTAAAACAATTCATCAGTTCAGAGGCAAAAAAAATGTGTTTTTTTGCATATGCTAATTTAGAAAGAAAAGACATTCTTTGTCTGCCTCTTAAGTTTCGACATCTTTTACAGAAAGGAACATGACAGAGTTCTACATAACTACATATCTCCTGTTGTAAGCAAATCATACTTCATTCTCATTATGGTACATATAAAACCTCTAATGCTCACTCTATTCAAGGGAGTGCCGCACTTCCTATGTTTGTTTCTCTTGTTTCGGCATTGTGTAATAGATAGCTGCTCAGAATATGAAATCGAACAAACGAGTTCTAATTCCAGCCAGGTTCGTTTCATTCACTTATTTGCAAATATCTTTGAAAAACGTATATAATAATATGTTCCCCAACTATAGATTAAATAGTAAAAAGATAAAAATTAACTAACAATTAATTTATTTTTAAAACAGTTAATAATAGAATTATTCTTACAAACATGTTTTATCTCAAATAGCACACAGTCGGTTAGCAAACGGGAAAGTAATTCAATCGATTAATCAACGTTCTTCATATCAAAGCGTCAGTTCCAAACTACAAAAATTAGATTTATTAAACGTTACAATTTTACATTAACAGGAAATGGATAAAATCTACAAAGAATTTACATTTACCATCTATATGGCTGATTCTCAATTTTAAAGTACACTATATATATATATATATATATATATATATATATATATATATAGGCTATAATTATTAGGCTAACCAGTTTATTTTAAAAGAAATGATGTATTTCATGCAATTTTTCAGGGGTTAATTCTAAGTGAAAATAGAATGGTTCTTTTGTTATTATTACTTTGCAAAATTTTTCAAGACAAGGAAGCAAATTAGAAGTAATTATTAAATATTTATAAATTCATTTGATGTACATGTTATTGCGCAGTATTAACAAAAAGCAGTCTATTTTCATTTACAATTATGCACTTAGCATTAAATACTAAAAAATTGGATGAAATACATCATATTTTAAAAACACTGGGTTGGTCTGTTAATTATGGCCAGTACTTCAGTTAAGTGCCATGGACATGTCAGAAGATTTTCCCACAGTAGTTTGGCATTTCTTTCTACGGTAGACTGGTTGCCGAACAAGAAAACAGAACGTAATATGCCTTTCTGTTTAACCCATAGCTGGTGAGGGAAAAACCAGATTAATACCCTATGCCAATCAATCCTACCATTTGACACATAGCTGTAGAAAGAAATGAAGGATTAATACCTTTCATAATGGTATTTGTGCATAAGGGAATGGAAGAAATTCAACTTGAATTCGAACTCAGATCTTAGATTTCTAGTTCCGACCGACATCCACTGTACCACAGTAAATAAACAAGTGATGCTGTAACTGGCGATTTGGAATTTTTGGTATAACACATCGCGACATTATCATAAATATTTGAAAATGTGGTGATAATCTTTAATCTGGCGTAAGGAAAATAGTCGATTGTTATGTTACAACAATGTCTGTTTAACGTCACATACCAGTCCAACAAAAACAATATTTTTGTAAAGTTGAAAGTGCTTTCCGAGTTAACCGGAGTGATTTTTAATTCTAAAATTTTAACCATTTTATGCAGTCTATCACAGAATATACCATAATATAATTTGCACATAAAGTCCCACTGTGAGCCAGCTACAAGTTTGCTCTGGGTGAGGAATTCTTAAACGTGGACGGAGTTGCCACCGCGTGGCGATCCAAATGATCGGACAAAATGCAACTGGGTTGCGTTTATTTTGGAAAATATCTAAAAGATAAGTATACATTCACTATCTAGCGAGGCTGCAGGACTCAGTATATTTATGAAACCTACACATAGAAGAGAATGAAAAGGTCATGTTTACAGAAAAACTCGGAGCGACAACTGTCGGACGATTGCTACAAAAGTCTTAAATAAACACAATGTAGTGATTAGTCAGTCAGTTAATTACCATACGGATACACGCTTTGATAATCATATAACCTTTAAGACATAACGGACTAAGCACAGGATTTCCTCGCAGTAGGTTGACATTGTTTCTGCAGGCTGGTTGCCATACAAAGCTATATGACTCAATCTATTCAACTCATAACTAGAATAAGAAGAGGTGAATTAATAGCTTTACTAAGGGTTTTGTACGTAGGTGAATGAAAGGAATTTGACTGAAATTACGAACTGAGTTCTCCGATTTTCCCATTCAGAATCGATATCTCCTACACCACAGCAAATGAGTTAATATTACATATCAGAAAATGAGCCAATCGTTTCTTTTTTCATTGTTCAGCTCAAGAACAACTTTGCATCAATATATCGAAACATTTATTATTAAAATCTTAACTGTAAATTTGCAGCTGTTTTCTTTTTTCAGTTTCTATAATCCATAAATTTTATCTGTCTATATGAAATTCTCTATCCATCATTATCTATAGTGACACATATTTTGAGCTCTTGAAAGTACATCATTTTAATTACAACCTTAGACTAAAGCTGACTTGACCGAAGCTAATGATGTTATTCATTGATTTTAGTAGGTTAGACCAATATTGTTTTTGTTTTACTTTTTTAAGGAAGAAGTTTTTAAATTGATACAACGTAATGGAGATTTTCAGAAAGTAAAAATTATTGTTAAAATACTGTTTTTGTTTAATGTTAATGATTTTCTGCTTTCAAGAGTCTAAAATTAAGAGTAAATTGTACAAACGAATTCTTAGAGCATTCAAGAATACAAAGAGAAAACAAATTCCAAAATAAAAGGAATTAAAGCATAAATGAATACCATTCAAAATATTTTTTCAAATAATAGAGGTTGTCAAGAAAATGCTTTTACAGTTTCCTGAAAAATCATCAAAGATAAATAAAAAAACAATGTAGTGATATTTATTAAACATAAGCTCAATTCTAACGATAGAAAATAAGACAAAAGAAGTAACAATATAGTTTGCTCAAATATTATACGTGTGAAGTGACTACATGTCTGTTTTTAAATTTGAATTTGAAACTCCGTCTTTTATGAAGGCCTATTATCTGTAAATTAGCACAAGTGTGAAATGCAGGAATATTTATTGTGCTTTTGAAATTTTTTAAAATTGATAGCCGGAATGACTGGTTACCGTAACCGCAGTGTAAGTTAACGGTTGTGTGAAAATTACACCCATCTCGGTGTAATATTATGTAATATTAAACTGTACGCTGTGGTGTAATTGGACATTCCTTTGTCCATGCTTTTCAAATATCCTTCGAAATATTCCAAAGATCTAGTTGTTCATTAAATTTGTTTTTTATATTTCTTCTATTTTAAAATATAGTTGCAAAGGCCTCATTTTTATTTCTGATTCTGGTTACCAGCAAACGTAAAATTACTACCTGATATTTGAATAAAAAATATATTAATTTTGCACTCAGTACTAGTGCATTAATTTAAGAATCAGATGTAATTCACACATGTTCACGTTCGCAAACGATCCAGTAACTACAGATTTGTATTTAGGTAAATGTAGGATTGGGTGAAGTGGATGTATTCTTGTGCTGAAGGAGTAAATCTTAATATATGAATAAGCAACGAATCAGATAATCGAGGTTTAGGATAGTCAGTGGCGACCAACTTCATCCAACTTCTCAATCTGCGCTGGGTCAATATTGTATTTAAATTACAATAAATACACAGTAACTATATATGTTGCCATATTAATAGCATCCGCAATTTTTAATAATATAAAGAAGAGCAGGTATGTTTTTTTACGGAAATCGTTAACAACTTCTCATCATTTATTGTAAAAATTCAGTATTGTGCTTACGTTTTATTGCTTACGTTTTATTGCTTACGTTTTATTGCTATTACTTAGCATGGTACAGTAATAGATAGCGGCTGTGAATAAGAAATCAGAGAGTCAAGTAAGAATTCCATTGAGAAATATATAGATACCTACCTTGGAAATAGTATGAATACATATTCTCCCTCTCATCTCTGTGTATATATTAAGAGAGACTGGATTAATAACCTTGGTTGGCAACCAGTTTACCGCAGTAAGAATAGTTTATTCGTCATATGATTGAGGAAAAAGTCATGAGCTTTCATTTGCAATCTTCTTTGTGATAGAATATAATAAATAAAAACGTGTCTGTGTCAGTCATGGAAAAAGTGCATAACGTCTACCCACAGCATCAGCAACTGAGTAATGCAATGTTTGATCGTGACGTGTGGGGTTGGATTATCGATGAAGTTTCGATAATGACGATTAGTATTAACATTCTGTAGTGTCAAGCATCCCTTCAAGCGCTGCATTGTCATACATATCTGTTTTTGATACTCTAAGTAACTTCCTTATTGACCCGGAACGACAAATCGGGGAGTCAAGTTCGAATTCCAGCTAAATTTATGACATTCTCTTACGCAAAAATGCCTATGAGAAAGTTATCAATCCGTCTTTTCCTTCCAGTTATGTGTTAAATAATAAGACAGATTGAGCTATATAACCTTAGCTGGAAACCAGTCTACCGCAGAAAGCAATGGTAATCTACTGAGAAATAATCTTCTGTCCAGTCAGTCATGTCTCGAAAGAGACATGATTGCTCAAAGCGTGTATCACGTATTGCAGTTAATTGACTGAAGTAAATTCCCCGGACATACTTTTGTCCATGTTCTTCAAATATCCTCCGAAATATTCCAATGATTTTGTTGATCGTGAAAAAAATTTTTGTGGATATTTTTAATATTTTCTATTTTAGAGATGCAGCGTGTAAACATTGCAAAAGATAAGATGTTTTGCTTATTTAATGCCTCAAATCGAATTCCAACGCAATAATTCCATGGCGAGACTGTCGGAAGCCAAACTAAGACAAATTAAATTAAGAAATAGTGTTGAGGTAAATATATGTAATCATCTGTGCTTATTGATATGAACCTCAATTTATCGTTTTTCTAAGAGTTTATCTAGGGGAGACATGGCGAAATATTTTAAAGCTGATCAACAAGGCAATGTTGATACCACATCAAGCTATTCACGTCGGCAACAGAATAAACTATGTAAAACATTCACTATAAATTATAAGATGTCAGACTATACTTACCCTAAGTGCTGAGATCATATAACCTGTTCTATGGGGACCTTATATCAGATATCTTAAACAATTTTACAGACATTTTTTATAAATATTACTAATAATTACAAACTCTAACAATTCTCCAGTGTGTATAAAAACGATCTTCACCCATCTTCACCCTTTTATTTTTTACCTCTTGTTTTATCAATATATATAATTTTTGGTATACAATTCATTCTTTCTAGCTAGAAATTTATGTTTCTGAACTGATTTCTCTCATATGAATGCTGTTTAAATTTGCGAAACTATTATAGCACCTATCAAAGGTTTCTTTTTTTTTGCTGGGGGGTACAAACAATAAGAAATTTGGTATTCTTTTTATCTAAAAACCATATGTGTATATCGTGTTTAACAAATTTAACATTCGTTGTATAAAAGCGTTACTATGGCAACTCTCCGCAGAAAGTAAGGTAATATTTGTAGTCTTCTTGTTTTTATACAGCATTTAATTTTAACTGTTTTGTCACCACCATAAAAAGTGTTGAAAAATTATTTGACGTTACCATTAATATAGGCCAAGTCATTGTATTCTTTTAGAGAGATGTATGTTTCACACGATTAGTTTTTTTTCCAATAAACTACTGCTTTGTAGAAACGTCTCTCTAGAAAATACATCCTCGATCACTACATTCATAATCTGTTCAAGTCTAAGGGTAAACGTTAAATTGCCCATATACCCCCATAAACTATGCGTCTTAGGCTGTAACTCACAACCTTGACTGGCTCTTCGGCATTTTACAGGCCTACAATGTTAACAATATAAACTTGACTGAAAAAAATTATTAAGTGGCACAAATGTCATGACGCAATAAAGGAGCACAAAGGAAAATCATCCATTAAATGAAGAATTTTATTCTATACGTTATTTTTCTGATTGAATCATTGAGGAGCGGTTGAGTCTTCTTCCTCTTCTATGTGTCTTGTTCTTCCAGGATGTAGGCGAACATTGATATCCATGTCTCTCTATTCTTTGTGGCTCTTAGCACGCTTTCTCCCGTTACACAACACTACTCTCATTCTATCATCTACCCGATCATGTCCTTCAAATATGTTATCCGCTGCTTTCCCCTGTCTCTATTTCTCTCTACGTGGCCTGTTACTATCCGGTTCTCCGAGCCTTCCTTTCTCATTACATGTCCCAGGAATTTTAGCTGTCTGTTCCTGATGCTCAGTATTAATTTCCTAATTTCCTTATGTTATTTATCTTAAAAAAAAGACAAGTCGTTATTTTGACAAAAATATATTTCGCCTAAAATATATTATATTTTTATCATTAGCATACGTACTTCTAGTGGTAAGTGGCACGTCAAATGTAGGTATTAAGATGAGGAGCAACTGTTTTAAGAAAAGCAGTGTTATTTTCTGACCGAAATATAGATTGATCTTAATAGAGAAAAGTAATACATAAACTATTTTCTAACTACATAAATATTTAAGAGTGTAGGCGACTATTACTCTGCAGACATAACTTTTCTTTCTTATCTCCGACAGGATAATGGAGATATTTCCTGTTGCCTTCTAGTGTGTTTTCATAATAGTCATTCTATTAGACACATAGCAAGATAACACTGTCTACCTTTCTATTTAACTCATAGCAAAGAAAAAAGGGATACTCGACTTTCCCAAGAGACATTGTAAGAATATAGCCGCATCACATTCACCTATATTTTTTTCTTTTGTGGTAATGTTCACTTTTTACAATGCTTAAGGGACCACTCGAGATAAAAAGTTAAGTTAGGAGGCAATTTGTGCAGACAGGAATGGAAGATAACGGTTAATCCTAGCCTGGAAAAAATGTTTTAATATATATATATATATATATATATATATATATATATATATATACACACACACACGTGTGTGTATGTGTGTGTCCGTGTGTGTGTAAAGATTTGGAATATCAACCAATTATGCTACCATAGATATAAAATTTCAAAGTGTTACAGACTAACGTTTTTCCTGACTCATTTTATAACGCAGAAAATGAACATTAATAAAGTAGAAGTGAAAAGCCAGCGTATCGGAATAGTATTAGAGGTCCAGTAAATATACCATTTATACTTTCAGCCATTTCAATTAGTAACATTCTAGTTCTAGATATATTATAATTTGGCACAATTACAGACATAAATATTACTGTAAGTTTAGGCTTTTCTCAATATACTCTAGCTTATTTTAGGCTTTTTAATATATTTTTCTTTTACTTTCTAAATATGGTTGGCTAGTTTGGCACAATTCTTTAGACTTTCTGGTTTGAATGATGATTTCTGGTTTTAACATCAGTTTTTCAGAATTTTCTTCACTTTACCATACATATCTCTCCAATTACATGTTTTACTTTTCCTTTGTAAATAACACCTTCAGGAGTTTTTAAATATACGAATTTCTACTACTTTTCTTAATAATACAAAAAAAAATATTTTTGTTGTGGATTCTGGGTGAGGAACCGCACAAAATAATAAACAAAAGAAAGACAAGGAGATAGAAAAGTAGGTTATATTGAAGGGAATATACAAACTTGAACGCAGATTAGTAAATCCAGGAATACTATTAGCAAGAAATAAATATATACAAGTCTTGAAGTGAAGTTGTTGGAAATGCGTGTATGTAAACTTATTTATAAATGAAACTTTGTCTGTGTGTGTGTGTCTCTGTGTGTATATCCGTTACATATAGTCTCCGAAACAGCTGAACCGATTTTCTTGAAAATTTACACGGTTGTACTATAAGCGTCTGCGAGTGTATTTAGCTAGGTTTTCCGTCAAGGTACCACCGAGAAGTATCGATACACTCATAGACAAAGACATAAGAAACAATTTTCAGAAGTTTCCAGGTAGTAGTCTTTATAATAGTGTAGAAAATCGATTATATATATATATATAAATCGATACCAAGAAATCAAAATTTGACTTACATCTATTTATTTTTCTTTCAGTCTACGGTTTCGCTTTAACTGGAAACTTTTAGTCTTTCGTGCCAACGTCCAAAGAGATCCAGGACCATGGATTAGTTTTAAAGCTTTCATTACACCCGAGCAACGCCGGGCTATACTGCTTGTAGTATTCTAGCTGAATGGAGCTAAAAAATAATATGACTTCTGAGGCGGTAGTCTCTGGGAAAGTTCGGTGTCTCTCGGTAACTTACGTATCAGTTCCGGTAACGGATCTCTGCGAATAGTCTTCCTCCTTAACTCTCTATGGCAGGGGTATATGTATATTAAGTCGAGTCATTATCATATGCAAAGGGGAGATCCCTCAACACTTTTTTTTATTAATAACCTTTTTATTTTCTTCGAAACATATTTTTCATATGTACGTGCTAAAATTTTTTTTCAGTATTGATGCAGAGGCACCTTTTTGATGGTAGATATTGAATTCAAATGACTCGATTTTCTCTAAAAGTGGAAACAAGTAATCGATATATCTTTCTGGGAAAAGAACTGTAATTCAAAAATGTAGGCATTTCAATCGAATGAAAATCTGAAAAATGGCATACTTATTTATTCGAAAATCCTGGCAGTCTCATAAATGAACATAAAAAATATCACATGAGCTAAGAAAACTCGAAACATCAGCTGGTAAATCGACTGAGAAAGTAAGGAAAGTAATTGAAGTTCGAATTAAATGTCAACTTTAAATCATTACATGTCAATTCAAGATCGTTAAGTGAAATTGCTCTGCGGTAACAGTTGAAGATATTTATAATGTTTTCACGGCGTCATAAAAGACAATGACAATTATGTTCTTTTGTCGTTGTTTAGAGTTGCTGCAGCATCACAAATAACAAGGCCTGCGTCTGAACTACCGAAGTTTTTACAATCGCAAAATATTTTAAACAGAAAAGTGACAGTCATAGAGATTTTATCAAACCATTATTTGTGTACATTTGAAAAATATATTCTACTTGAATTTTAAATTAAATAATTTCTTTTTATTTGTCATATCTTTGGAATATATATATATATGTAAATGTTTACCTTTTAGGTTTATATATATATATATATATATATATATATATATATATATGTGTGTGTGTGTGTGTGTGTGTGTTTGTCTGTGTGTCTGTGTGTCTGTGTACACTAGTTGAACTGATATACCCCTTAAGTTAAAAGTATTTTTTCATTTTTATTATATTTTAACTTATTTTAATTTTTTTTATGTTTTATTAATTTTTAAATCTAGTTTTATTAATTTTTAAATCTAGTTTTATTTTCAAATTTAAATTTTGTGTCCAATTTTCCCAGAACGGATTTTTTCGTTAATATTTATCCCATTTATTTATACGATTGATAACAATTTCCCTTGTTTCTATGGAAATAGTTTTTCTTTTCTTAGCATTCTTCACTGTCAACCACCCCTTCCCCCTTTTTACTTTCTTCCTTTTACTTCCTTTCTTTCTTTTTATTTTATCCCCCTATCATTTCTTTCGACGAGACAAGGCTAAATATCAACGTTTAACTCTCGACTCATTTAAGGAGTAGGGGCTTTTAATGATTCTAAAAATAAAAATATAACATAGATATCTGTTTTCTTTCTTATTAATCCCACCTCTTTAATGTTACTTGAGGAATTATTATTATATTTTCTTTGTAATTTCGCCGGCAAAATATCTTTGTTCATTTTGTCAATTGAAATGAAATCGTTGCTGATGACACGAAGAATTTCTCGTAGAAATGTTTCGTAGAAATGGCCATTCAACGAATTTGAAAATCGTAATTTGTTTTATTTTTTAATTGGCCCTGTAATTTGAATCTAAATTACATTGAGCCCCAACGTTGATCACTTTTAATTTTAATTTAATTAATATTAATTAAGATCGGCTTTTGACATTTACCTACCTGCATTTCCTTTGGATTAGAGTTAACTATATATATATATATATATATATATATATATATATATATATATATATAATTATGATTTAAAAGAACATTGCATCTCGGAAATTTCTGTTTCAAGATAGAATGGATTTTTGTATTTAAATGTAAATTATTTTGGACAACCAACATTTAACATTGCCTGATGACAATATTCTCCATCGAAACATGGAAATTTATGTGTCGAAATGTACTTTTAATTCCTAATTATATAATTACATGAAGCGCTACAATATTTATTGTATTGAACATGGGTTATAAAAAAAGAAATATCAGGGAACTCAAAATCGTATAATCTTTGGTGTTTTTTACCTGGATTTATATATATATATATATATATATATATATATATATATATATATATATATAAACTACTCTCATTAAATTGAATTTTTAATTAATTAATGCTGAAAATATTTTTTGTCAATTTAATGCGTCAAATTAAAATTAAACTGAAACTTTTCTTTTTGTTAAAAATACTTCAAATGAGGTTTCATTAAGATAAACATAAAGAATGATTGATAAGAGCATTATTTGATTTTTCCTCGAAGCATGACATAAAACTCACCATTTTGAAAGTAAAAAAAGCAAGCTAGGGAAATTAAGGTTAATATATCATTGTTTAGTATCATAATTTTAGTGCTTCTTTGTATTTTTATGTCAAGACTTTAAAAGCCACTCTTCGAATATCAAACTAATTACTGTCTAAATATCTAATTATATTAGATTATCCGGTTGTTAAAATTTTACATTTTTATTAATGTGTTTTTATATATTACATAAAACAGCGCAGGGTTCATATTTTCTTTAAAATATTTTTCGAATATGCAAGAGAAAAATTTAAAAAATATATTTTTATATATAAATAGAGCGTCTACACGAATGAGAATGAGAATACGCTAAAAATAATGTTTCAATAATAAACTCCATTACTACTTTAGAAGTGAACAGTGTTGATATGTTTGCGTATGAGATAATAATAAGGAAATACCAAAGATAATATATTTTTCTCATATTATATTTTTTAAAAATATTTCAGAAAATTTTAAGTGTACCTAACATTATTTTCCGAACAAGCTTTTAAATTAAATTATAATTTTAAATTTTAAAATGTTTCATGGAAATAAAAATAAAATTAAAAAAAACGAACCATTTAATGAAATGCTGAGCTGACTTTATATATCTAAAAGCTTTCAATTGTATGTTGATGGAAACACTACCACGTTAGTTGGAGAATAACTTACCAATGAAAACTGCTGGATTTACCACGGAAACGAATCTATTCAAGCTGTTTTCTAAGTGGTATGTAATTTCCAGTCGATATTCTAAGTGTAGGACATTAAGTGAGAATAAAAACAAGATACATTTCTTAAAGGTGGCGTTAAATTTCCCCTAATTTTGAATATTTATATTAATATTCTTAGATTTATATCCGGAAAAGGGGCAAGCAAAACATGAAAAGAATAACTCATGAAATAAATATTCGTTTCATTTGTATCACTTTAAATAGTATGATGATTGTTATTTTTTGTTCTGCCTAATCTCACCTTGAAAATGTAGTTCCTAAAGAATGCTTTCTTTTTTCAACCTTCCGTTTGAGGCTTTCATATTTCTCTCTACCGAAATCTAAAGAAGCAGTCGTAACGCAAAAATGTCTTCTAGAAATTAAACAACATATCGACATTATAAAAATGTTATTAGAGCCTATGGAAAGCTTTTTGAAATGTTACATTTTTTTTTTGTTATTTTTTTTATCAACCCCTTGTGAGCCAATCAATAATCGCCATTTAATTTATTTGTGAGGGTTAATATTCTTTGATTATTGCTAAAATTGATTGCTTATATTTTTTATGTTTTTACTCGAAAAATGTATTGCTGGTATTTTCCTTTAAGAATGTATTTTATACTTTGACAGTGATTTGATTGAAACTTCAACACGTGGGAAGTGTTCTATCAGAAGACAGAAAGTGTAATACGGATATTGGAAGGTTTATTGGCATGGACAAGTATCAGTAGAGAATTAGAAGGCTTGATACTTTTACTGAAAACAAAGAAGAGCGTGATTTGGCAGTTAATCCTGGATAATCTCATGAAAATGAAGGAACGATCTGAAGCAACGAAAATGTGGTACTTTAAAAAGATGCTGGGGATACAATGGAGAAAACACAAGTTAGAGAAGTGCAACTTGGCATCTACGGTACCGAATACGAGACGATTTCGTTAGAGAAAATGAAGTTACCCTAAGTCATGTTTCTTGGGAAGGATAATGGTAAAACTTGGAATTGAAGCAACGAGGAAGTTTAATGAAAACAGAACTAAAGAAAATGTCTAATGAAATCAGAAATGGAGAGGTAAAATGTTATGAATTATAAATCCTCGAATATGTCAATGAATACTGGACAATATCTCTGAAGACGAGGAGGATAGTCGCGGCAACAAAATGTGTACATTTTTTATATTCGGTTTACCTCAAGCAAGGCAATACTGCTATTGCTGCGCAGGTGGTTACTAGAAGAGGGGAGGAGAAAGTGTAAAAAACGGCAGGGAAGTTGTGGAAGAACGGTTAAAAGAAACGTGGTATTCAAGGAGACCGAAGACAGCAACTTGATCTTTGGAGATCATAGATATCATGGAATCAAGAATGAGGAAGGAAGTTCCACAACCCAGGATCGGAATATGTAACTAGAAATTTTTAAGGAAGAGAATTCGAACAAAAGTTATAATATTGCTTAGGGTGAGAAAGAAAAAAGAGAAACAGAGTCATATTGAAAGGAGATAAAATTTCCAGGGTGCAAAATGAGGAAAGAATACTTGAGGAACTTGACATTAGCAAAACATATTTATAACAAAAATGACATCAGAAAACAGTTTCTGTAAATGAGTGGAAAAATGGACATGTGTGGGGATAGTAAAGAGATAAGTATCTATCTACGAATGATAAAGAGTTGTAGAGAGAGAGTAAATCATCCAAGTTCTAAAAGGACACTATATAAAAGCACTGAATATCTCACTGGGAGAATACACTTAATAAATTCTCAACCACAATTTCATGGTTATAAACGTTTGAACATGTAAATATAGCCGAATGTTAGATACTTTCTTTCGACGACCTACATAATTATCCATTCATAAGAATCTTCTTCTTTTATGTGCACTGTCCCTTCAAGACTTTGTCGACCATAGCTTTCCACGTCCTCCTATCCCTGGTAGCTCTTAGCACGCCTTCTCCTATTACACCATGCAACCCTCGTTCCATCAACCACCTTATTAGGTCCTTCAAATATGTTATCCGCTGCTTTCCCCTGTTTCTTTTCCACTCTGTTTGGCCTGTTAGTATCAGGTCCTCCAAGATATTCTTCCTTCCTTCATTTTCCCTATTTTACGAAAAAGAAAAAAACACAAATAATCGGTAAATCAAAAATACCCGTTAAATGTTGCATGAAAGAAATGTTTTTCTTTGTTTTTTATTTGGAGAACGGCTATTTTTTTTCAAGTATTTCAGAATAATCTGCTGAGAAATAAATTTAATCTTCTGCCGTATCTTATCCGGCGCTCCTGTTATTTATCTCGATTTTACTAACAAAACCCAAATAATTATTTGAAATGGTGGTCATCAGCAAAAAGGCCCGCCCAAAATGCCAATTACAGGTGAGGGACGCTAAAATCAAGCAGGTAGAGAAATTTAAGTACGTAGGAAGTCTTGTAACAGAAGACGGAAAGTGGGACACTGAGATCCGAAGGCGAATTGGGATGTCGAAAGAAGTATTCCAGAAGTTGAGTAAAGGATTAAGAAACAGGACAATTTCACTAAAAGCAATGAAGAGTGCACTGGATTGCTATGTAATGTTGGTTCTTCAATATGGCAGTGAATGTTGGACTATATTATCAAAGATGAAGGAAAGCTTGAACCAACTGAAATGTGGTTCTACAGAAGGATGCTGCGATATCATGGATCGAGCATGTGAGCAATGATGAGGTCTTGGAAATGATTGAAACAAAAAGGAAATTAGTACTGATTATCAGGAATAGACAGCTGAACCTCCTGAGACACGCAATGAAGAAGGAGTGCTTGGAGAACCTGTTAATAACAGGACGGATAGAGGAAAAAGTGAGAGTGGGAAGTAGCAGACAACATATCTGAAGGACCCAATCAGCTGGATGACGGAACGAGGGTTGCATGGTGTAACAGGAGAAAGCGGGCTAAGAGCCACCAGGGATGTGGAGACGTAGAAGGCCATGATCGACTACGTCCTGAAAGAACATGGCACATAAAAGAAGAAAGGAGAATGGATTCTAACTCAACGTCAGTTAATTCTGATATGTTCCGGAAAGGGATATTTATATTATTTGAATTAGCGAAGTGGTTTTGGCAAACCGGGTAGGACAAGTACTAGCAAGTAACCGTAATGGACTGGTACTCGTCGTAGTCGTATGCTGTATGTTTAGGCTTATGAAATAGGCGTAGTCAATAGGCGTAGTCAATAGGCGTAGTCTTAGGCGTCCCTTCCTTAGTCTGTATTTATGGGTGACATCAGTCAGTCATATTACTGTGAGGGGGACCCACGGCGTATGCATATTCATTACATCAATTTCTCACTGTCAAGCCTTCTGATGAACTTCTTTCTGTTTATTTGTTTCTCTTATATGTTATTCAGTTAAATACTATACGTGACACACCCTTCATGACTCGAAAGAACCATGACTAACTGGTCAAAAGATTACCCCGCAGTAGGTTGCCATTACATTATGCTGAAGATTGGTTGCCAACTAAGGCTATAAAATCAGCGACGTCCTATTGTTTAAACCATAGCTAAAGAAACGAAAGGTACGTGAATGGAATTCGACAAGAATCTGAACTCTTCTGTCAGATCTTTTGTTCCGAATCAATAACCACTGCGACACAACGCATATCACTGATAATTACACTCCTTAAAGTGCCATCTTTCTTCTTTCCGCTAATCTTTTCTTCTTTCTTCAGTACTCTTTATACTTAGAGTGAATGTGAGAGAAGAGACTAGTTCGCAATTAGTTACTTAGTCTCTTCTCTCACATTCACTCTAAGTATAAAGAGTACTGAAGAAAAAGAAAAGATTAGCGGAAAGAAGAAATATTATTAACAACACCAAAAATCACTGAAAATATTTTCAATAAGGAAAAGCTTGGCTGCACCAAAGCAACCTTCATTTCAATAAGGCTAAGATTTAAAATTTGTAAAGTAGAAATAATAATTCCTAACATTGTTTTATTTTTACAAATGCGTAGTCTTTAGTTCCGAATGGATTAAAATATCAAAAGTTGATACATCCTGAATAATTTATGAGAAGACAACCATTCATTTAGTTTTACTTGTCTGCTAAAAGAACAAACCTTTAGTAGGCAGCATTTAAAACACTTATATTGATTGACCACTGAAATGAAAATCAATTATATTATGTTGATCATAATTAATGTTTTTTATTTATCAAATTAATTCTTCAAAAAATAGAGTATAATTAAATATTGTTTAATTATATATTCGCAGTCAAAATGTTTTACAGTTTCCCGCTTTCATTTAAAGGATATGGAAAAATTATTTTCAAACTTTCATTGATTTTTGGAAAAATACTTATTATTGTTTGGAACATAATATGATTGGCGTCTTAGTTTTCGTAATGGACATGTGTAATTTAAATCTTCTTTATAACTTACCTGGAATTCTTTTTAACTTTTATAATTCTTTTTGTTATTTAATTGATAGTTTAAAAATTAAATGCCTAATAGGCAAGAATATTATTAGAGATAAGTGGGAAAAAAGGCAAACAGACATCCATAAAAAAAACAATATTTAAGCAACTGAAATGTGGTTTTTACAGAAGCATGCTGCGGATATCATGGATCGAGCATGATGTAGTTCTGGAAAAGAATGGAAACGAAAAGGAAATTAATACTGAGCTTCAGGAAGAAACAGCTGAAGTCCTTGCGATTTGTTATGAGGAAGGAGAGATTGGAGAATATGATATTCACAGATCAGACAGAGGGAAAGGAAGACGGGAAAAGTAGCGGATAACATATTTGACTAGCATGAGCTTGTGTATGGCAGAGCGGGTCAGGGTTAGGTAATATGAGAAAGCCTGCTAACAGCAAACATGGATATGAAGACGTGAAAAGTCATGATCGTCTAAGGCCTGAAAAGTCATGGCGCAAAGAAGAATAAAAAGATAAAATAATATCATGGTATTATTATATTATTATAATATAATAGTATTATAGCCTTATTATTATATCATTTTATTATGATAATTATTATATTATACGATATAATTATTTTTTTATGGCGGCGTAAGGTAGAAATGTTCGAATATTTTAGAAATCATGTGGGATAAATTTTAATTTTTTTCTGAATACAAGTAATATCCAAGTTTGGATCATTACGCTTAAGCGAAAACTTGAAAATGCTGAACTCAAAATTTAAGCAAGAAAACATCGCACTTAAATAAATTAACCTCTGGCTATTATAGCTAAAATGAAAAAATATGTTTGAATGATTTATTGCTGTAATATATTCTGCCAAATAGCTTGACTTTAGGTGTTTTCCAATGGTGTGACCAAAAACAACGTCTCCGGTTTTTTGTAACATGATGACATTCACAAAAAAAGCAAAAACAAAATAAAAAAACAAGCATGAATAACTAGCACATCGCATCACTTCATTTAGTACAAGTCGCGAAGCCAGCTGGGATCTAGTTACTTATCTAGTTGCACGGGTATATTTATGAGAGTAAGGCACTAGAGAATAAAGCTTGTTAGAGTAGAAGCCTTAAAAATACTTGAAGGAAAAACAGAAGAAAACCGCAGGTTGTGTATGAGAAAGTGGCTGAAGGCGAGAAGCAAAATTGAGACCAATTACATTGCAGGTCCTCCTTTAGATTTTGTCGAGAAGAACAGCAGGAGCAACTGACTGTTATGTTCTCAGCATTGATGCCGGATACTTTTCTCCTTTTTTTGACCCCAAAACTTAGCAGCCTATAACAGCAATGCTAAAACCTACCAAGTTGGAACTGATCGGAGATATAAATTTAAGAAAATATCGGCTCTTTTTCAAAACATTGGTGTTTTAACGATAAAGTTCATGTTTATCGGATCATACATATTTTTTAACGGGAGAGTTCATTTTTCTCCGATCTCTCATTTTTTTCCTTCATTCAAATTGAGCACATTGCAGGAGATTTGCAAATAAACCAAACAAGATTCTGCTTATAAACATTCAACAAAAACTGACCGGAAGATGAAAAACCTCCATGTATGACAAAAGAACCTTTAAGCTTTTCTTTATGCATCATGTCCTATCAGGGTTTAGATGATCATGAATTTCTACTTGCCGCTATCTCTTGCCACTCTTAATATATTTACCCATGGCAAATCTCTCAGACCTCTCTCCACCATCCACATATTTAAGCCCATCAAGTAGGTTTTTAGCTGCTTACCCCAGTCTCTCCTTCCCTCTATCAGTCTCGTGAATATCAGGTTCTGTAAGCCCTCATTCCTCATTACGTATCCCAAAAACCTCCGTTGTCAAATATAAGTTTCCTTTTCGTTTGCATTCTCTCCAAAACCTTGTCGTTACTCACATGTTCCGTCCATGGTATACTGTGCATCCTCCTGTAGAATCAAGTCTCTGCCTCTTCCAGTCTCTTCGTCACCTTTGAGGAGATTATCTAGCATTTTCTGCGATATAAGAAGACAGATATCACATAACAGTCCAGTATTCTTGTCTTTATCTTCATCCAAGACTTCCTGAATTACCATTGCAAAAATAAGTAAAAAATACAAAATGGCCGTTCCTATCCTTTTTCTGTAAATGCATCAAACCAATAATATCTAAAACTTCTTTATCACCTTCACCCCAACCTTGTCCCTTTATGTCAGTTCATTTTATTGTTGTAATTCGTAGCTCTTAGTAAAGTTAGTACTTTGCGATATCTCCTAATTTATCTCTGCATAAGCTTGTTATTTAATTTTTGTGCTGCTTTTCCATTTTGTACGTCTTGCCTGCAATATATTCCATGAGTATCAATATTATAAGACTTTTTTCTTCATTAAATACCTAAACATTTCCGAGCTTCGTACTGTGACATCGAATGGTTAATCCGACTTCATTCCGAGTTCCTTCCGAGTTCCTTCTCTGAAAAAACATTTCTCATGCCATCAATCTCTTTTTGTTAACTTTGAGAAGATTCACTGCCATATAGAAAGGCTTTTATTTACATTTCAGTACTTCTTTTTTTGTTTCAAACAAAAATATCTCTTTGCTTAATACAGTGTTTACCTTTTGCAAAGCATCTTATGATTTCGGCTAAAACACTGACTGTCATCTTTTAAATCGCTTCCTAGATAATTTTGTATTTCACTGATTTTGATATCTCCAATTCCACAGTATTTTGTCCTAAATTCTATCTTAAGAGGCAAAATATTTAATACCATTATTAGAAAAGAAATTAATGTTAGGCAATCATATAATACCGATCCTCAATTCTGGAAATGAATATGGGATATTCACTTTGTAGATTAAGTACAGACTTGAAGTAATATAGATGTTTTTCTATAGAATTAAACTTAGAATACTATAGACAGAATATATCAGTAAGGAAGAATTTTCATAAACAATAAGGTAGAAAAGAAAACAAAAATCATAAAGAGGAAAATGAAATCTCTAGGACACATTACGTGGAAATAGTGCGTGGTAACGCATCTATAAGGAAGTACAAGAAGCAAGCTAGAAATTCAGTGTATACCATTTCGTCGAAGTGTCAACAACGTTGTTTTTTCACAGCGTTAAACATGTCGGGTTTCTTGCCAAACAAAGTGTATTAGCGGGGAAATTTACTGCGCAATTTATTCAAAAGATATATGTCGCTGATGCACTGAGACTTACGGCGACTATGTTCTGTCGGAATTGGTTTAGACGCTTCAAAAACGATTTTGATGTTGAAGATAAAGAGCGCACCGATAAAGTTTGAAGACAAAAGAATCAGAAGCATGACTTTATGAAGTTGATCCCACAAGAGTTTTGAAACATTTGAAAGCATTAAGAATGATTAAAAACAAGGACATATTGTGTCATACAAGTTAAAGCGAAAAGATATCGGATGGCATCTTCTCAAGTGTGAACAGCTGTTTAAACGGCAGAAAAATAGTTTTTTGCATCTTAACGTATCATGACCGCTTTGTGAAACTATATGCACGCAATTCGGGCAATGCCATCCCTTGGGAAACTGCGAGAAATTATTCAAGGTCCTAATATTTGTATTTTCTACGAGAGTGGTAGATCAGCGTATATGTGTAAAAGAGACCTAATTATATTTGTATTTAGAGAGATGCTTAGAATATTGCTGTGACATATGGTAAGGTGTACCTGCTATTTACCTTGAGTTACTTAATAAAATCCAGAGACGACTAAGCAATATTATTGATCCGTGTCTCGTTGGCTTTTTTGTCACTACGTTTCTTTTACATAATTACTTTCATAGTAATTGTTCGAACGTGCTTTTCGCTATGGTACCAAGACGTGTTGAAATTAACCGCAGTACTAGACTAGCTTTGACATCTCATCAATTTACAGTTGAACTGGTTAGATATAACAACAAATTCTATATCTACGAATATCTTTTCTCCTTCTCGCTTGTTGAACCCTTTTCGGCTTAATGCTTTTCAATGAACTGTAATCTGCAAAACATTCAAAGCAATGTCAATCGATATCTATTTTCTCCTGGTTAATCTTTTCGATTCCCGCTTATTATTGATATTTCTCTTCCTAATACGTTCACACCAGTAAAACCATGTATCTTAGAGTAATCACAGTTTTCATGGGGCGAAACCTACTCTGGAAGAATGGTAGACTTTGAAAAACAGTAGCTACTCTAGCATCTACGCATCATTCATTCAGCAATGAATAAGAACACTCTCAGCTATTGGGCGTGTATAATGATAATATACACGCTAAGAAGTCTGCCTCCTTCTACCGAGCGCCCATAGTTTAGTGGTAGAATCGCCGATTGACGCCAATATGGTCGGGATTCAATCTTGGGTTAAAAAGCAATCGGAGTCTAACTGTACTGATGAGCTGTGATATAGCGAAACAGATCTGTCTGCGGATGACTATATATATATATATATATATATATATATATATATATATATATTAAAATACTGAAACATTAAGGTTTTATCTATTTATTATATGTGACAATGTGTTTATATTACGCTGGATTTGGACGTACTTTGGGATATGAAAAGTCATTAAAAAGTTATTGCCGTCTTTCGTCGTCGCGTTGAACTGAACTCTGAAATATGTTGATATCTACCATGTATTATAGATGAATTTGCGCACTCAGTTAATGATTTCATATTTTCAGCATATTTAACACACCAAATATGCACAGCAACGTATATTTAGCAAAAGATGCTATGATTTTACTGCTAATTGTGATCTTCTGTTTTGAAATTTGCCTTGAATCGATCGATCTCATAATATAACTTAATAAAGTAAAAAGCAGATGTGAACAAAATCTCTCTGAAAAGCATATTTACGAAAATCCTGAAAGATGTGTGTATTATAAAACATGGTAATTAAAAAAGAACGTTCAAACTATTTAGTTAATTTATTTATTTTTATCGAGTGTGCCGTGTAATTTCTCTCGCTATGCAATCACGGCGCCTCACAAATTCCACTCATTTGTAGCTCCTGGTATTGTTTTTCGCTTAACCATCGCTCTAGTTTCTGGACTAAGAGTTTATACAGGTACTGTAATGGATAGCGTCTCATAATGAGAAATCAGAGATCCGAGGTCGAAATTCATTCGAGTATTTTATATTCACTTAAACTCCAATACACTTGGAACGGT
This sequence comes from Ascarosepion bandense, assembly GCA_037127315.1. NCBI lineage: Eukaryota > Metazoa > Mollusca > Cephalopoda > Sepiida > Sepiidae > Ascarosepion > Ascarosepion bandense. The sequence goes on along the minus strand of JBBBDQ010000256.1, from coordinate 5,578,354 downwards.
TTGAATTCATCTCCTCTTACATGATAGGAAATATATGGTTACATAGTAGGAAATATATGGAAGAATATCACTGTTCACTGAAAAATGGAAATAAGTATGCTTATAATCCAAATTATGTATTAGCTTTAAATAAATCACAAAGGGTTGAAAAGCCCTATAAACAAAAAGAAAAATAAACAGACCCTGTTCTGTCAGCATTTTACGCAGTATCATTAGGTAGATTATGCGCTGATTACGTCGGTTCTTGAATTCTGTATGCCCTGACAATTTCCACAAATAACCAAAAGCTAAAAGTAATGGATGCAATTATAAGTCTAGATAGAAATATTAAAATACATACTTTCACTTAAATTTAATAATCAAAATCATTCTTGTTAATGTCTTAAATAATTGACAAAATTGCTTGGAAATGTATAAAGTTCATACACTTTTTACACAGTATCTGTCCGAAACTTAAATGAACACGAGAAAAATTAAATAAAATCAAACCACAATACATTGTCAGTCGTTTATATCGAAACCTTTATAAATTACAAATGGCTGCCTAAATACACGATTATATATATATATATATATATATATATATATATATATATATATATATATTATAATTTATATTTTATAACATGTACATACTTATTCTATATATATCCACGACAAAAGTACGTTCGTTTCGACATTAAAACATCAATGTCTCATCAGGCGGTGTGTAAATATTCACAGCTCTACATATTATATATCGAGCACTGTTTTTAATTAACGTTTTGGACGTTTTAAGAATTCTTTCCTCGTTCTGTATTCACTCGGATATATATATATATATAGTGTAAGAAAGTGATAGAACACGTAGATTTTAAAACCACTGTAGAGCTTTATATTGTAATAGTTGTTACAATGATTTATAAAAGCATAGTATCACTTCACAAAAGTTTTTTTTTTCATTTCCACTAATCACCAAATGAGATGCACACTTGTGCTCTGAAGCACGATAATTTTTGTGCAGGGATACTATGCTTTTATATACCACTGTAACAACAATTGCACTACATATATATATATATATATATATATATATATATATGCCTATGTATTTGTATATATATATATATATATATATATATATATATATATATATATTTTGTGTAAGTGCGTGTGTGTGTTTGTATGTGCGATTAAAGAATTAAATATGCATTTATACTTTTATGAAAAATTTATACTACCTAACAAATAATTACCTAATTTAAAGGTAAGAGATACATATTAAGATTTCTGACAATTTATAATAGGTTTGTAATATTTTCCGAGTTCATATCACAGATGCATAACGTGCTAAATCATATTTTAGCTCTATAATGAAAGTACTTGATAATTGCGAAAGAAATAAATGATTGCTGAAATGGTATGTAATTTTAACTATTCTACATTGCAGTACATGCCGGTAACATAGATGAATATATGGCTTGAGATAACAGAAATGTTGTTTAGCAAAAGTGTTCTGTGAATATCTGAACAAGCCATGAGAGCAAGAAGAAAGTTTAAATTAAAGAGGAAAAGATGAACTTCAATTATACCTCAGACCATAAATTGACTTGAAACTTCTGTTACATATTACGCAAACAAACGCCAGAAAAATACTATTTACAGGATTTTCAAACACGTGAGCCATAGCAATGTAGATATTAACCGAATGATTTTACTAAATTTCTTAATATTATTTGTTACAGAACATTATTTCCAATACTATATACATTATTTTCGTAGGGAGAAGTGTTGCAATTGACAACTATTACCGTGAAATTAATTTTTACCGGCTTAGACACCAGAAATGTATCTTATGGTAGGTATCGTAAATCCATTTCTCAAAAAAAGTTATTGTCTGTTGGCTTTCTGTATGTATCAAACTTTATAAATTACAAATGGCTGCCTAAATATACAATTGTATATATATATATATATATATATATATATATATATATATATATTGTCATCCACAGACAGATCTGTTTCGCTGTATCACAGCTCATCAGTACGGTTAGACTCTGATTGCTTTTTAACCCAGGATTGAAACCCGACCGAAACTCTACCCCTGGGCTATGGGCGTTCGGTCGAATATATATATATATATATATATATATATATATATATATATATATATATATATACACAGAAATAATATGATCGCATAATAGTAGATATGACGGGATATATGCTGGCGGTCTAAAGAAATGTGTTCCTTAGCTTGCTCCAGTTTCATCCAAACTCGGCAATACTTCAATTAGCTAACGGCTTTCTCCTTTGCTTCTTGTTGGATGTCCTCGTCTGTAGTTTCTGTTTTTTGAGATTTCTGGAGAACCTTCCGGCACAATCACCCTATTATATCTTAGCGCTTTTCGCAAAATGTTAAAAGCTATTAACAATGACACATAACAACATTTCTAAGAAACAATATGTTTACCTTTTCTCTAGGTCTAATGTTGATGTATTAACGGGCATCAATGAATTCGTATATGAAGGTCTAAAATAAAACCCGCGATGCTCAGGCTACGGCTCTATATATGTTGACGGTGTCCGAAAGCCTACGGTATGCCATGACGACAATTTGATTTAATGCATTACTTCTGTTCAAATCGTAAAAGTATTTGTTAACAGAGTCGCTTCCATATCCTTACATACGAATGTGGCATTACGCAAGGCTTTATCTTGGGTCCTACGCTGTTGCTGACCTATATCAATGATCCCGCCGACGTCATCAGTTCACAACTATCTGATTATATATTTCTGTATTCCAACTCTGTATTTATACAGATGATACTACCGTTAAAACATATTTGAATTGCAACTCTGTCATATCAGACAAAATAAACTTGGCAACTGCTTCTTAAAATGAACTCAATCTATGGTTAACTCTGGGCAAGAAATGGCTTGTTTATTTTAAAAACACCATTTCTATCATAGTGAAGCTTTTCCCTCAAGCTGACTAACACTTGAGTCCAGAAGATCATAACACTACGCCCTCATGGCTTTACGTTTTCTATTGACATGAAGTTGGTCGACTATATCGAATCAATATCAGCATCTACTACTTAAAATATTCGGTTTCTCTGATTTGATTTTCTTGTTAGAATCCATCTTACGCATTTACAAATCTACGGTTCGTGCATGCATTAAATACTGTAACCAGATCTAATCTGGTGGTTTTTCTATACATCTAGATATCCTTGATAAAATCCAACTGTAACATGACCGATCCTAACCGGGCATAACGAATTCACTTTCTCATCGACCTGTCATCAAAGCAACTGCAGTAAAAATATTATTTATAAAAAAGAAAACTGTTTTGTCTTTCGTAAAAGAATTATGGCTACTGCTGTGCTGAGCTTTTCCCAATGAATTTAAGCGTGCTACTCGACTGACATCTTCTTCTTCTTCTTCTATGTACCCTGTCCCTTCAGGACGTAGGCGATCATGGCTCTCCACGTCTCCCTATCCCTTGTGACTCTTAGTCTGTTTGCTCCTGTTGCTCCTGGCAACCCCCGTTCCGTCATCCACCTGATCAGGCCCTGCAAATATGTTATCCGCTGCCTTCCTCTCTCCTTCCTTCTATCTGTCCAGTCAGTATCAGGTTCTCCAGGCTCTCCTTCCTCATTGGATGTCACAGGAACGTCAGTTGTCTCTTGCTGATGCTCAGCGTCAATTTCCTTTTTGTTGCCATTCTTTCTAACACCTGACATCTAGTACTTACTTTTTACTGCTGAAATAGCTAAATACAAAAATGTCAGCCACTACTATTCCAACATTTTCTCATATTCTGGACTCTCTCCGAATTACTTTCTACAATATAAAGACGTTTTTCAAAAAATTAAATGCATCGAAATCGCCATGTTCTGTCTACTTGATTCATTTCATTTTTTAGTCCTTTCCTTAGTCTTCCCAATTTTCAATATTTTCTTTCAATTTCACTCCTCACACACTCCTTGCGTACTGTAGGCATAATAGTTTTAAAGAAGTTATCTCAATTGGAGATCCTTTATTTAATTAGGTGTTAAACGTAAGGAAGAAATGAGGAAAATTAACACTGAATTAACTGATCAATATTTCCATGGGAAAAGAACTCATGCCTCATTTTAAAGAATGAAAGAATAGAATTGAAGTTTAAAGCATTAGATTTACTATATGGAAAAGCGGATACTGTTAGCAACGGATTAGCAGCTATTCTGGATTAATACAATTTATGGATGTGAATGAAATGTGCGTTGTGGTGGATTGGATATCAGCTCGGAACGAGACATCAGGGAGCCGAGTTCAAATTCCAGTCGAATTCATTGCATTGACTTACGCGCAAATAACTTTGGGAAAGGTATTAAACCGTCTATTCCTTCAAATTTTGGTTTAAATAACAAGACAGGTAGAGTTCTATAGCCTTGGTCGGCAACCAGTCTACCGCAGAAAGCAATGGCAACCTACTGCGGGATAATCTTCTGCCCAGTCAGTCATGTCTCTTTCGAGACATGATCGCCCATACGTGTATCACGGATGGCACTTAACTGACTAACTGATTGTGTTTGTAGCAAAATCGAATATTTGTTTTAGCATGACATTTTGAAAAAAATAAAAAAATAAATTGCTATCTCTTTATGGAGTTATGATACAGGTACATAACAGTTAAAAATGGTTATTTCCTTAATATGCTTCTATACATACATGAAATATATATATATATATATATATATATTTAATCATATCACCCCAAGCAAGGCAGTCCACTGCCACTATATCGCAGGAAGATACATACAGCGATTGGATATAGGAAATGTTAGAGGGAGGGTGATAGACGAGTTAGGAGACACGTAGGGAGAGTGTTGGAGGCAATGGGTGCGAGTTATGTGTTAGGAGGTGTCTATTGACCTTACATTTAAACTCCTGGAGGTTGTAGCCGTCGGGGAAGCAATCATGCGGAAGGGAATTCCACAGGCTTGAAGTGCGAGAGAAGAAGCTGTTGGAGTAGAAATTGCGGTTATATTTCGTCGGTTTCACTGTAAAGCGGTGGGACCTAGTTGCCAATCTGGTATCTCGTGCAAATTCACACATAGGGGTCACCAGTGATTTAAGTTCATCCGAGCAGAAACCGTGAAAGTACTTATAGAAGAGGCACAAGGAAGCCACGTCACGCCGGTGAGAGAGTGACTGCAGGCGGCCAGCTAAGTCGGTATCGATCACATTACAGATTCTCCACTGTATTTTGTCAAGAACCCCGAGGAGAATAGCAGGGGCACCCGACCAGATGTGGTAGCAGTATTCAATACACGGGCGGATGGTAGATTTATATATGTGCAGGATAGATTCAGGCGGAAATAATTTCCTGTCCCTGCACAGAGAACCGACTTTCATAGCAGCGGATTTAGCAATGGATTCGACGTAGTCATTCCACTTGAGGTCCGCTGAGACTGTCAGGCCGAGCAGGCGTAGTGCTTTACTCTCTGAGATTCAAACCTGTGCCATGCTAATGGTGGCGGGGGGTTGTCTTTGGTGGTTAATTGACAGCGGCTTCGTTTTGGAAGAATTGAATTTTACGAGCCATTTCTTATCCCAATCCGCCATGGTTTGAAATCCTTTTCAAGCACGACAGCGGGGTTCGCCTTGTCACCAACACCAGATTTTTTATGGAGTTGAGAGTAAAGTGTGATATCATCGGCGTACATACCTACCTGGGATGTTATGGCATCGCGGAGGTCATTGATGTAGATTAGAAAAAGCGTATATATATATAGTCATCCGCAGACAGATCTGTTTCGCCGTTTCAGAGCTCATCAGCACCGTTAGACTCCGATTGCTTTTTATGTTATCAGTTTACTCATTTTCTATTAATAGCAATATACAAACCCTCGACAAACATATTCGAGACTAATAACTAGAGCACAACTTCTAGATTTTAACAGTAACATCAAACATACAAATAAAAACAAAAGAAAATCGACCCTGATTCTTCTTCTTTTTGTAAATATCGTTGTCAAGTGACAAATGCATAGCCCAAAAAATCATCATTCTACCATTTGACGATAAGGCCTGTTAATATGCAGCAAATATTATAAGATTTATTATAATTATCATTATTTTTATGGGCATTTTTTACAGTTGTTTTTAATCAGCATATTATATATATATATATATATATATATATATATATATATATATATATATATTTGAACAGAAACAGAAAGAGAGTGAGGGGATTGAAAGTGTGTGATCTAGGGAGATAGATAGATAGATAGATAGATAGAGACGACATATTTATTAAAGAGACCGAGAACGATAGACACACACACACACACACACACACACACACACACACATACATGCATAGACACGCCAATAGATAGATAGATTTACAAACATTTCCATAAATACATACTATTTAAGGAAAGTAATATATATATATTTGTAATTATATATTAATGTTGGTTAGTCTAACTGTTTTTCGACAGATGTTTAAGTTATCTTGCACGTTCCATTAAAGAGGAACCCAGTAACATTTCAATGAGTTCAATATGTTTACATAAATTGTAATGACATGAAATTGAACCGACTCTCAAGAAGGTAGTTGAAAACTACCTTCGGGGAACATTTTCGAAATTTAATTAAGCAAACACTACAGAAAAGGACATGAGACGCGCGAAATATTCATGAAACATATAAAAGGTCAATAAATGTGATTTAAAATTACGAAATGAAGTGTGTATTGTTTTAAAACTCAGTAAATTTACCTGAGTCTTGATATGAATCAAATTGAAAATTATATCACAGAGAGGGAACAGTGTCGTGTAGATCTGTTTACTTCTAACTTAAAAGAAGAAAATATTACGGATTTCATGAAGTTTGATACTTGTCTCTTAGCTGACGGGAAGATGATAATATTATCATAACTGAAATGTTTGCCTATTTACAACACATTTATTAGAAAATATAGTATTACAGATAGATAGATAGATAGATAGATAGATAGATCAAAATAAGTGTCATTTAAATAAACATGTATTCATAGAAAAGGCATATACCAGCCGTCTTATATTATTTTGCATGTTTCCTATGGGGTTTTGTTCTTCTATGTGTTGTGATTTTTCAGGATATAATCCCTATCCCAAGTGGCTCTTAGCACACCTCCTGTTACCTCATCTAAACCCTGCTCTACTATCTACATGTTCAAGCCCGTTACTTATGATACGGGTTCTTTTCACCTGCCGCGTTTTCCCTTTATCTTACTTGTAAGTATCAGATTTTCTTAAACATTCTTCCTCATTATCTGACCTCAGAACATTGGCTGATTTATTCTGATGTTAAGTATTATTTTCCTTTTCGTTTCAATCCCCTCCAAAATCTCATCATTGCTAATATGCTCTCATTCTTTTGCAGAAATACATACATACATACATACTCTCATTTTACTTAGATCAGATTATCCATCACTGCCCTATTAAAGGACAGATATCACATAACAATCGACTACTCTTCTTTTAGTTTTAAATTTATTTACTTCCGAATAAGTTAAAAAACGGTAAAATATTAGAATTATTTTTTATTCTATTTTTTAAAAGTAAGCTCTATTTATTATCTATAGTTTTATTGTATACCCCAGAGAAGGAAATGTTCTGACTGAGTGGAAGAAGAATGTATTACTCCACTCTCTCATTCCAAGTTCAATCAAAATTAACTTATTCTGTCTGGGTGTTTTTGTATATAATAAATTGCACAAGTCAATGTCAGTTACTGACACACAAAAATTACACAGTGACTGATTCGTTTATATAATAGATTATCTAATCACTTCTTGTTCTTCTTTTTCTTCTTTGTTTTTTATGTCTATCTCTATCGGTCTTCCGGACACGGGTAAATTTGCAAAACTACAATCTAAAACGTCTGATATTAGCTGATCCATTTGCCAGTTTTAAGGATATCCCTTGAATTCTTTTTTTTTAAGTATTGCTCATATATTGCTACTCATATTTCCACTTAGTTCAACTAAACCTTGCCCGTTCTGGCATTGTTATTGCAAACAATGCTAAATCATCAAATTCAAATAGAATTTGCCTAAGGTATTATGACAATATGTCAGTAGGTTCACATTTCCGATCTTTTAGCTTTTCAACTGTTATTAGTTTTCTAGTATTTACAGCTATAACAGGATTTGACATTACACAGGCTTTCTGAAATATTGACTGTGATGCCAGGGATATATTCGCTTCAAAACTTGTTCAATATTTAAAAATAAATATATTTGTATGTACACGGTTTCCAATCTCCGAATCCATTAAATGTATCGATCGAATACAGGAAAAAACAATTTAAAGCACATTAACACTGAGAAAATGAGATCACCTTTTTTTAAATATTTCCTTAGACGACACACTGAACATTTCCAAACACAGATGTTAAATAATGGGCATTGCTTTTTAAGCATTCTGGATCACATCACAATCGAATCTACAAATAAATGAAAATTGTCCTTTTTTTCAATCAGGATATCAATAAACCAATAGTGAGAGGGCTGACTCTGCTGATGACATATGTATTACTAGTAGGAATAAGAAAGTTTTTGAATAGAAAAGTGTTTCATAAAATTTAACGCAAAACCTTTTCAAATCAGAAAACTCCTATGTGAAATTAGAAGGGAAGCAATGATGACATCTGTACTGAATCCCTCATAAAAAAATATGGTGTGGAATTAAATTAATAAATACTAAACACTGCAAATACTTTAATGAGTGGATCAGTTATAACAGATTTTGTATGGGAAATACAAAAAATTATACACATAATAGGTTTCACGAGAGGTAGTTTCGTCAAACAACGCATATCGTTAACATGATATTTCGAGTCATGTTTTTAAATTCTCTCATCAAATAGAAACTTTCGTATGTATATTTTCCATAAAGCCAAATAAGTTTAAATATATTTGGTTTGATTTAATTTGGTTTGGTCTGATTTGTTTTAGATCCTTTTTACTTCATTTAATGAATTTTTTTCAATCTATTTTTAGTTCATTATTTTAAACATACAGTTTTTGATTCCATTTTAAAAAGTAAAACTGCTTTTATAGTTATTTCTTAATTAAATTTTGGAAGTCAGTTTAATTTCTGTTGGTAACTGAAACATGTAAATTAATTTAGTATTTTGAAAAAAGTCATTTCAGTTTCATTAATTGATAACATTTTAATAGCTTGAATTAAAATTGCTGCATTTTATCAGTTTGATTCGACTAGCCGATTGAAAGTAATGGACATATCCGACCGCCCATATAATCCATCTAAGGGCAAAAATGATATGTTTAGAGACAGAGCTTTCTACCGCAAGACCGGAAGACCTCAAACATCCAGGATCTTTTCTGAAGATATTATTAGTTGCCACCCGCGGCAAAGAGTCTCATTGATGGGATTTACCAATCTGCAGATGTGCATTCAGTGTATTCTGAAGCCTCAGCCGACATGAGGTCATTTCGATATATATAAACTGGTAACTGTTTAAACCGCTTTCAGTAAGTGATCCTTGTCAAGATCATACGCCTTTCAAACTTGAGGACTGACGCTACAGAATCACGAAAATGAACTGTACCTCATAACATAAATCTAGTAAATCCAAAACTTTCAACAGCAACAAATGCAATGAATATCACATCTAAATCGAAGACAAGAGAAAACACTGAGATAATACAAGATGTTAACATTCCACACAAATTAATATGAAATATTAGAAAGAAATCCACTTATCAGTAATTGTAAAAGCAATAAAAGCTAAATGTCTTGTAAAAAATATTTTCCTGATATTTTGTTTTTAGATACATATTTGATAAATTTCAGCTGACAATATTAAATGAATGTTCGGTTAATGATTTCCGAAAGACATCTTTTAAGTCAGCGGCTAATATCATCATTACCATTTTCATAATTTTGTAACAATTTTCTTTTGTGTGTTGCTGTACGTGTATTATATATGCACATTTAATTTTGACTTCTTTAATATGGTATAACTCATAATGTAAGCGGACATTAATTCGTACATTCATCTCTTCTGTCGTCTTCTAGATAATTCTTACTTTCAATAACTTCTTCCATGTGACATGTTCTTTCAGAAGGCGAACATGGCTTTCCACATTCACCTGTCAATTGTTATTCTCAAAACCTCTTGTCCCTTTTGCCATTCCTCATGTTCCTTGTGCCACCACCGATTCACACGTGTCTGCGAGGCAGTTGGCTCGCTGCTTTCTCCCTGTCATTTTGCTTTCAATAATTTTTATGATTCTCAAATTCTACAAGGCTTCTTTTTCTTATTAATTGTTCAAGTATTGCCAGCTGCATTTTATAGAATTTCAGTTCCTGGCCCAAATTTTCTATTGCTTAACATTCTGTGTAGTTTTACGCAAGAGGCAACTTTCACAATTACGATTTCTCTCTGTGATCTCTGTGCCACTGTTCTATTCATCTGACATATAAGTTAATACACACTGTACTTAAATCTATATCCATTCTTCTATTCTTATATCCCCGCAAATCGAATTTCTTACATTAACGACCATATCTTTTTTCCTCGTACAATTACAAGCGTCAAGAATAGTCAACATATAAATGTGCGTTCGCTTCGGGAATACCAGGTCCTTTAAGCTTGAAACTTTGTTTGGTGTAACGGATAAGGCCTCAGAATTGCTAATCGGAGGCCGAGTTTCAATTCTTGTTCAGTTCGATATATTGACGTACGACCAGCTTTAGATTAATTAGTAATGCTTGTATCACTAACAACAGAATAGGACTACCTAAAAATATCTAGATTTGGCATCAACCCATACATGTTGTTATGGCGCTAAAAAATAAAAAAAAAAATAACAGAACTATTCTATTCTATCTTAGTAGTTAGTACCTGCGTTCTTTTGCAGCCATGTCTATGTGATATTTCAGATAACATTCTGAGCTTTAGTTTGAATGTTGTCTCTGTTTAGCATCAAATGAATTTCTGTTGGTTATTTATTAACTAAAATATTGAGGTTTAGAGAATTTTTTATTTTTTCTAAATGTAGGTTAGAGAGAAACAGTTGATTTAGTCAGATTTTGATGAAAAAGTTATTTTTTTAGAAAACCTAAGATGTCTTCTGATTTTGTATATTTGAAAATCAGTTTGTAGATCATGATTCATTGATATATTTTTCTAAAGCGGATTTTGTCGAGTCAGACGTATTGTTCATATATCCCTACTCCCGAAATAAAATTGCTTAAAATATTTGTCCTTGTATTTCCCTCCAAAATATATTGCTAGTATCAATTTTGTCTCCAAAAGTACTTCCAGAAATCTTACTATAAAATATATTTTCATCTTTTCATTTTGTTTTAAACCTAGGTTTCTGTCGGGGAGGTAACTGTTTTCTCACAGCTGGTACCCTAACAGCAATCAATATGTAGAAACAACTGAAAATAACAGGTAGCTTCATCCTCCTAAAAACCTCCAAATCAGAGGCCTTGCTGCCGGATTTTGTTCATCATCATACCCAGAATATTAACATTATGAGTCTGCTATCGATAGAGTATAATCTGCGTATCACATGTAGTTTATATTTTAGTCACTGATTAAAAAAAATTTAAAAATTGTAAGATTTATAGTTTTTCATAATTTATCTTGCTGTATATGTTGAATAAATCTGGTGAAAAACAAAATTTATTTTCATACCTCCTTCTTTTCGTGCATATTTGTTTTGATGAAGACTATGATCTTTAAAGATTTAAATGCAATCACTATCTCTTATTTTCTTGACTTCCGTCATTTCATATCTTTTCCTCGACAACCCTTGAAACTTGCTTTTCTCCCTTTACTCTTCATACCATTATTCTCAGGCTTCTCATTCCTATTCTATATTGACATAACCTTTCTCTCGCCTTTTATGAAGTCCCCTGTGCACCAGTGTCATTACTAGCTTGCTTGAGGGTGAAACGATTAAAACAATGTTTCAGTCAACTTCTATCAGTGTGTAGGCAGGTTTTTCTTAGCAAAAACCAAAATGTTATGTAGTTTCTGAAAATTTTTGAAAAGAAGAGCAATCCATTTACTTTTTCTTTTACTAATTTTTAGCTTTTAAACTTATGTCTTTTGCTTCTCATTAAATAGATTATTTGATAAAGGTCAGTCTGAAGAAATACCATAATTTATGGCTCTATCCTTGATCATAACATATTCCTTTCTAGAAGTATATATAAAGGATTTGACAAATAACGTACTCAAAACAATAGTAAATACGAATACAAATTCACAAACATTTTGTAACCTTGTCTTTCACCCTACAATACTTTTACTATAGAAGAAACTTTGCTAGCCTATCTTAATTCCATCACTAGTCTTATGACAGATATTCAGGTGAACTACAATCTTCAGATGCACTCCTCCAAACTGTTACATCTAGAAGACAGCATGCCGCATAGCTTAGTCGATCGATCTCCATTCTCTTCGTAGTTCATTGCGATGTAATAATTATTCAAATAACTTTTGGGAGGAGGCTTCACCTATCCCAACAATATAGAGATTTAGGCACTTCAACATGCTATAATAGTTATCGAGCATTTCACACGAGGTAAGTTATGAATGAGTAATGAATTCGATCTTCACTGGGTGCCTCATACATTCAGCCTTCTTCCACATCTAAGCTTTGCTTAGTAAATACCTTTGGGCACCTCGACGTGCCAGGAAGCTTGTCCTTGTTAGAAACCATTATAATTAGGAAGCTTGTTCTTGCTAGAAACTTTTACAACTGTGTAGTGTGTTCAGTCCTCACTAGTTAAACTTAAACTTTCAGCCTTGAACCACGTTGCAGTGACACTTTGAAAAGGAACACATCAATCATAACTTAAGGAAAAATTAGAAAATCACCCGTTACCTAACTTATATATCCTCATAACATGCCCCTCTTGATCTCTCTTTATACGCCTATAAAAAAATTAATTTTGTAACTGATACGTCCCGGAAATTCATACATACAGTGACACGCATAAGTGTTGGATACATGTTATTTTCTGTTATAGCTCTAGTTTATGTTCGCCATTTTACCTGATATTTGGTAAGTAATATCTCATAAAGTTGTTTTAGTTGTATGTGGAAGGAAAATTAAAAACTCCTGGTTGAATCCATTTTTTTATTAAAGTTCAAAATTACCCTATGGAAAAGTATTGGATACATGACACTCTTTTCAAATTTCCAATCAAAACTTTGTATTTTAAAAGACTTTAAATATTCACATTTTCGATAGTATTAAAATTTTTTCTCTGACCAATCAAAGAAGCACACAATAACGGCTACAACCTCCAGAAATTTAAATGCAATGTTAATACTCATCTATTAACCACTGAACACTAGCTGTCTCCCCACACCCGTATATCTTTCCCTTTCTCTCTACCTATGTATCTGTCATCGCACCTGCATTCTCAGCTTTCTATTGCTCCTTTCTAACTAGTTTGTACTCCTCACACGTTTCTAATTAATCTTTTTTGCAGTTATGTAGTCCCCAGCTCATCAGTGGTATTTATGTCTTGCTCGGAGTGAAATGATTAAAAAAAAAATTTTTAAAATAAAAGAAAATTGCTTACAAGATTTTGCTACTAATCATCTGACTCTTTGATGTGCATTCTGCAATTCAAAGATTATAAATGGCAAAAACTAAGGCATTACCAAAAGATATGCGAGATAGAAAGGCTGAACGTCACAAAATAGGACAAGGTTAAAATTAGCAAAGAAATGAATCTAGCACTAAGTACAGTAGAAAATATCATCAGAAAGTATAAGAAGTATGACCACGGTACTGCAAACCTTGCAAGAAATTGAAGACCGAGAAAAATAAATGGGAGAACTTCAAGGTTGATCATCAGAAATGTGCAAAAAAAACCCTCCATTACTCCTTCTGAAATTAAAACTGATCTTGAAGGTGCTAGAATTAATATAAGTAAAGATACCATTAGCAGAGCTCTATATTGTACAGGCATTCATTGCCTTTAGTGAAAACCAAACATGTCAAAGACCGATTAAAGCTTGTCAAATCTTATGAAAAGAAAGGTATGTAGTTTTGGGAAAAGGTAATCTGCTCGGATGAAACAAAAGCTGAACTATTCGGAAGGAACACAGCAACAAGTGTGTGGCCAAAATAAAAAGATCAATAGACCTCTACTGGTAGACCACTGGATCTTCTCACTTTAACCTATTTTTCCAGTGAGGGAAACCAATGTGTATGCATATTCAATACCTATTCATTACATTGGTATCACTAAGCTTAAGTGGCTCTCAAGTTTTGTATTCTGTTAAAGTATAGTGAAATGAGAATGGGAAGAAAACGGAATGCCTAATACAGATCAGAGCGAGAGAATGTAGCGCCAACAGATATTTAAACGATATTAACCAAGTTGTTTTTACTCTGCGCTGAAAACTCAAAGACTTATGGTATTTATTACCGAAACAAAAAGACATCGGAAGATGATGTATTCTAGAAATCTTTTCACAATTAATTAAATATGAGGGTATTAATTCCTTTGAAAATGTTAAAAACAATTTGCACGATTTTGTATAAAACGTACCTAAATTTGTTTCTTACACTACGAAATTTTACTTGATTTTTCTTCTAAAGAAATGAAAAAACAGGCTGGAGTTTAAGACACATTACTTAGTCATTTTGTTTCTTGTTGCACTAAAGCTAGGAAAACTAAATGAACATTACTAAAATATTTGGTTGAGTTCTGTATTGAAATGCCAATGCTTTTCTGATTCAGTATAATTCCTTACATTCAGTGAATTCAAAAATATCTTACTGTAGTTCATTCTTTTTCGTAATTTGTTAGATGATTCTTTGATAAAATGGCTGCCCAAAGTCTTTAAATATGTACATTTTGATTAAGGTTTTTGTCTTCTAGTCTAAATAACTGGCAGCTCTTTTATTTTGCTTGAGATAACTAATGCAATATGATAATTTTAATGGATTTTCTGTATGTATTGAAGAATTCTTTTTTGCACTCAGCCCAGAAGGTGGTAATGTGAATCAGCTTATATTCTTAAATTGAGTGGATGAGGATTGCAACTAAAGCAGCCTAGAACAATAAGAAAACAAGAAATCTTACTGCTATTCTGAAAATTAAAAGAGTTTTTACCTTAATCCTGCTATTTTAAAATTTATTTTCTTAACGATTAAAGTCTTTAACTGATAGAAACATTTTCAGCTAGAACATTTCTTTAAATCTAAGATTGATTTTTTAAAATTTTTTAATTCTCTTAATATTTAAAAAAAATCAAACTGTCATTTCTCGCATGGGTTTTTCACTTAGGAAATCTCGAAAGTGACTTCATTCAAATTCATTGACCATATCTTTTATCAGAGTAGAACGGGGAAAGCAAAAATAAAACGTATTATGAAAATGAAGAAATATTTTTCTTCGACTAGAAATAGAGAGAAGGCCTGAGACAAAAAAGAATCAGAAAGAATAAAGAGCAGAATTAGAGAGTGAGAGAGAGGGAGAGAGGTATAAAAATGCGAGAGAGTTTAAAAATCACAAAGTAATAAAATGCGAAAATAAAATGCGAAAGAGATGTAAAGAAAAAGAAAAAAAGAGAAAAATAAAAAGAGAGAATAAAACATAGTTATATTTCTATAGTTCATTTTTTAACTGGATTCTTATCCATTTTTTTCTGCAAAATGGTTTAGATCTTGGAAAATGCGTTTTCTTATTTTCTTCTTGGAAATCTTTCTAAAAGAATATTTTAATTCAATTGAGAATTGAAAGAAGTGCGTGGCAGAGAAAAATAATCAGAAGAAAAAAAGAGAAAATTAGAACTAGAAAGAAGAAGAAAGAGACAGTGAGATAGAAAGAAGGATTAAATAAAAAAGAGAAAGATGAAGTAAGAGAGAAAATTATAAAGCGTAAGAGTGAGAAACATGAAAGAAAAGGAGAAATAATGATGGAAACGTAATATAACATATATCATTCTTTTTTAAAAACTTTTCTTCTTACGAAACGATTTAGAACTCCGACATTGTGTGTTGTTAATATCTCCTTCGAAATCTTTCTAAAAGAATATTTTGCTTTCCGTTGAAATCATTCTATGTTAAACTGAATCCACA
Organism: Ascarosepion bandense; assembly: GCA_037127315.1. Lineage (NCBI taxonomy): Eukaryota > Metazoa > Mollusca > Cephalopoda > Sepiida > Sepiidae > Ascarosepion > Ascarosepion bandense. The sequence goes on along the minus strand of JBBBDQ010000256.1, from coordinate 5,562,234 downwards.
TAGATACGCAATCACCAGGTGAGAAGAGTGCATCGAGGTTCGCAGCAAACTTTTGTCCGTTCAAAAAGAAATTTATCTGAGTGACTAATCAGCGCACAGACTTTAAATCAATTGTAAATCTGTCTTAGATTCACTTCCGCCCTTTGATTTCAAAGAACGTTCATTATGACGACTGACGACTTACTATCTTAAAAAGATGAGAGTTGAAATAAGCCTCATGACGATTATTTCTTTTCTGGACATAACATGTACACAATATCTGATTTTTTAAAATAAAACACTGATCCTACTTTCTGATCTATTGCGGAAAGTGCGAAGTTTATTAAAATTGAATCATGAAGTTCAGTGTTTTAATTTTCTTATCTTCTGAAAATCATTATTATTTAAAGTTATTTCTGCAATTTTGAAAGAAACATGACTAAGAAAAACAATGCTTCCATCCAGAAATTGAGACTACATAGATTTGCTTTTGCAAACCTTCATTTCTCTAGCTGTAACCATAGGTTTTATACGGATGGTTTCTTCGCCGGCTTGTTTGTGGAATTCTCAAGTTTCTGCATTATTCTTAACTACGATCTTCAAGAATTTAGATGCAGTTTTAATCACCTTAAATTCAGTTCATTTATTGTTATATTTGTTTCTTTTATTCTCTGCAAATTCTTGCATCTAAGAGGATTGTTTACTCTGACTGGGGGGGAAATTACTGAAAAAATTCAAATATGCTAAGATGAATGATCTCTTGTCTTTGCGTGTTACATTATTTACCATTTTGTTGATATATGAGATAAAGACTAATCAGAAACGAAATGATTACTTTCTGAACGATGAACCCCAAATATCTGCTATGTTTACAGGTAGATAAACATAGCAGATATATTTTCGACATAAACGAAAAGGAAAAAAACGACTTTTACATGAACAATAAATTCTAACTGAAAAGAAATGATGCGTTTTTGAAAGTTTAACTCGGTTTTGCAACTAAGTCGACGTTGAAATGTAATTATGAAAATCTTATAGCCTGCTAGTATTGAGATTTGTAAGAATAGCAGTTAAGTGAGAACTAAATGTAATTAAATTTTATATAAACTGAGATATACACTCTAGAAGCGGCTCTAACCAAAGGAATGGGGTTCATATACCTCAGTCATTGTAATAAATTGTTCGGTTCGAAATTCCTATCACCAGAAGAAGACCGAAGCGTACAACGACCAAAACGTCGTACAAATGGCAATAATGATGAGAATAATAGTCCGAATAATTTAAATGCTGTAAATAATAACTCATCTCAGATATATAGACACACTTAGATATTTTTATTATTAAGGTCAAGTTGAGAATTCTTTCTCAGCGATATATGTCTTGTAAGAATTTACAAAAAAAGCTGCAGTTGATGATTTATGAAATTGCAAATGGCTGAAACAGCAAGAACATTCAGAAATTATATGTTCTTGGGCACTAAATAATGTAGCAAGATCTGTGTGATCTATCACTATAAATTAATAAACTCATATATGAATACTGTTATTGAACAGTTCCTGTCAGTCATCAAACTGGCGCTATTCAAAATATGCATCAAGGATGTGTAGATGTCTATTGATGGAATCCTAAAGGTGAGATTAGTCCACTGTCTGCCAATAAGATTGAACTTGGTAAAATGGTAGGTATTTTGATTCTTCCGTAACGTATGATCATAGTCTCATAGACATACCTTGATTTCTGTGATACATTTGGAATTGTAATTATAGTATAAAAATGTTTATGACTATGCTCATCGTTGAAAGTCATCTAATGATTAAAATTCAATGACAATCTTTAGGTAATTATTCCCGAATTTTCTGCCAAAGATTATCCAAATTGAAAACGTTTGGGGCGATATACAATCGTAGGTTTACGAAAACAATTATCCGGGTAATATTAACATTGGAATATTATGGATTTTATAAAGTTGATATAAAAAAGAAGATTTTCAATATCATAAAATGTAAGAAGTTAAACATTATTTAAGAATCTGGAGCGTATGCTTTATACTAATATTTTTACATTTCTGATATATCTCAGATGATTAATCTTTGTAAAAGATACGTACAGTTTGTAAATATGATTCTTAATGGGAACTCATGTTCGAAGGTGTTCTAATCGCCAGAAAAAAACAATATTAAATATGAAAAATACTGCAAAATTCTTACAACTTTTACTAGTTTCGATAACATGAAATTGAAGCTGATGTAGGAGAAAAATACAACATGTTATTATCGGTGACTAGGAATTGTTTGCTAACTATAACATCTTCAAAATCAACGTTTTTCTATCAATCACCTGTCATAATTTTTTCTACCGTCTAAAAGCATGGTTACTACTAACCTCCAGGAGATTGACACATTGATTGTAATACTTGATAACGAAATAGAATCATTATGTTTCATTAATTGCAATGTCCGCAGATAAGAAAATAGTTTCATCGTAACTTTTTTGCATGAAACTAACTTACATATTTATAAGTCTACCATACTCAAACTTAAAATATTACTGCCAATTATGGTCTGGAACTCCTGCCATATATTTAGAAATCATTGATAAATTTCAGGTAAGTGTCTACAATTACATTGTTCCTGACCTGGCAAATCCTTCCGTCACTTTCCCACCGCCGTAATTATAACTTCACACAGCATTTCCTGTTTTTTGGCACTTGTTCTGAGAAACTTTCCTCTATGTTACCTGGTATATATAAATACAAGTTCCGTTCAAGAGAAGTGGCAAGATCTCTACATTTTGCAGGTGAATAAGCTCCATATAGCCAGAAGTTGTGCTATCGGTTTCTTCTACTGCACTTCTTGCTTGTGTAAACCTATTCCTGATTCTCAGTTTTCAGTCTGTTATGGTGCCTTTCTACGAGGAATGGACCCTTCATCTTACTATATATAATTATCTGCGTGACTTAGGGAAGGAAGTTGACAACAGTTAAGTACGTAGTTTTGCTAACTACTATTCGGGTAATAAACAGCGTAACTGTATCATTCTGACTTAATTCTTTCTATTTACTTATTATCAACACTTATTTGTACATATATTCTTGTTATACTAATACACTGTTTAGAACCTATTATTTGTGTTGCGTGTCTTACTTACGACGAAGATTTGCATTAGCATTTGCCAAAACAATTTGGCGTCGAACATCCAAAACATAGTCAAATTTCATCATCGAAGACTAAAATGCAATGCCAATCCTTCTATTTTCTTAATTTAGTCATTCTATTGTTCTTCTTACATAACAATACTTTTTTTCTTAGATTATTTCCCACTTTGTAACTCCCCGCGTAACACTTATTATGATATTTCGTCTTAACAGATGTATTGCAGTGTTTAGTTTTAAATTATTCAGAAAAAAATAGATGGCGTTGAGCCATATATCACCATTTATGAATATTTTGATGAATGATCATTTATTAATGTGAAATGCTGCCTTTGTAAAGTGATGATGAACAATCGCTTATCTTAAATACTACGGAATTTATTCAGAAGCATGTCTTGCATCTGCTATGTTGCTAAAAAACATTGCTTTAGTTCTTACATTGGCATGCACGTCACTGAAAATTTTATTTTCTTCATTTTCATAGTTATATATAAGTTGTCACATTTGAACCGCCTAGATTTATCTATTGTTCAGGTGTTTTCTATCAAAATTTTTGCCCTATTTTCTCAGAGATGAAGAGGATATGTGGCAGCAGAGACGTGATTTTACAGATGGATGTTTGGAATGCCACTGACAAAAATTAAGAAACGAAGAAATGACAATCCTGTTTAGAATAGAAAAAATATGGTAGAAATTTCTTAAGTAAAATAAAGACGGTTTGAATAATTTGAAACTCACAAGAGAGTTTAAAGCGAAAGGGTTGAAATTAACAAGTGAGAACGCTACCTAAAGAATTTGTGCAAATGGATGGCATGATATTAGATTGATAATCTTACTAAGGGAACAAACGCTGTGTAAAGGTATAAAGGTCATGGATCATGGAAGAGTCACGATCGCTTACACCCGTGTACAAATTAATTGAAATGAAACGAATAATATCTTCTTAGATACTTTCACTTTCCGTTTTCACGTATATTATTAATTTGCACAAAGTTATATAGTGATTCATATTATTGCACACCACTGCATGTGAGTTTATATAAGAAACAAAGTAAAAATCGATTACACCCTGTAATTCCTAAGGGTTTAACCTGAACTTACGATAAAAGAAAGGTAACTAAATAAGTTGTTTCGAATAATTTGCACCGGTGTGTAGGCCCTGAAAAGAAAATATTTTGTTAAAAAATAATGAAATCAGTGGATAATTTATAATTAATATCGATGCTTATTTATCGAAATGAACGATGGAGAATATCTTTAGAGACGAAGATAAAAATCAAAGCGACAGAAATGAGGAGCTAGTAATAAGTGATGAACACACACCTGTATAAATAGGAATGGGACAAAAATAGGTTGTTGTCAGGGATTATTCTCGTCCTGACGAGAAAGAAATACATAAAATACAGAATCGTTTATAAACGCAGTTTTATTATATGTTTATTTTGATTATTTGCTCTTATTGAATATATTGTAAGGTATTTTTGACGAACGTAGGTCACTGCTGCCTCTCCACAGGATTTCAATCCAGCAACCAAATATTTACAGTCAAATCTACCAAATGCAACCGACAATTTAACATTATTAGCCTCTTTTCTCGCACGTTACGCCAGTGGAACTCCCTTCCGTATACCTGACAGCTACAAACTCCAGGAATTTAAGTGCAATGTCAGTTCCTATCTCTTATCCACTTGACTGCAGTCCTTCTCTCGTTCTTTCTATATCAGCTCGTGTACCTTGTTTTTTTTTTCTTTCTCAATCTACTTTTGTAACTGTCCTCACACCTGTATTCTCTTTCTTGTTTGTCCTTTCTCTGTAACTGGTTCGTCTTTCTCTTTGGTCTCCTTTTGCTTAAACCTTTATCCTCTTATGTAACCCCTGTGCATCAGCGGCGGTACTGACTAACTTTGGTGAAACGAGTAAAAAATATTTAGATCAAAACGTGAACAATTCTGAGTTGCAATTTAATGCTCATTTCGTTCTTTTTTCCAGATGTTCACCGATTTTCCGAGCTATTAAATATTTCGGAAATTAAATATTCACACTCTTTACTGGATCTATGGAAATATTAAGGTACGATTTTCTTCATCTGTTCATCATTGGATCTTTCTTTTCCTCAGTTGTGTTTTAAAGAACGGGACAGAATTCTCTGGTGATTACTCTAGACTTAGTTACGATAATGCATACTATTATCTCACCCAGGCATTGTGGATATAGCGACCGATATAAACGCATAATTATTGAAACTTTAATGTTAATTGCCCAAAATATAGCAGGTTAGATAGCATTTTATATCTTTACCGTCTCACTGATACCACGACGATGCATTATACTTGCACAACATATCTCACTCTTAATCTATTCTAACGACAAAGCATTGAAGTTTAAAGACGTTACCAACTACCTGTACTAAATAATTATATTTTTATTTATTCAGATCGTCTTTGTTTCAAATGTAAATGTATTGCTTGGTGATACGATCACACCGTCATATTATGAAAAATACCATCTGCCTCTCTCATACATTTTTGCAATTGCTGTGCTAAGAATAGTTTAATACGAATACTGAACGATAATTTGTCTGATTTTGACGCATATTCTTGTCATTTTAAAAAGAGTAATTTTTTACATTAAATGGTCTCAACCCACTGATTTCATCATTATCATCCCGGACATTTCTTAGCATACATTCTGAAACAAAGATAAATAAAGAAGAAAAACGTTAACACAGAAAATATCGATTCTTTCCATCTCTAATGACATCGCTGATAGAACTAGCATTAGAATCCCCCAAATTATTTAAAATGTTTTAAGAAAGGCAATACCAATAATAGTAACTTAGCAAAATTAACAATAATTGAGCTAATATCAATTTTTTTTTACTCTTCTTCTTCCAATCAATAAAGATTATTGTTGAAGCGCAGATTTTACAAAATCAATCAATTTTCATACAAGCCATTGTAATAACATACATAATTTTTCTTTAAATTTCTATGATGGGTTTTTATTAACTACACAATTTTCAATTTGATTATATGTCTCATCTTTGATGTTGCTAACGCAATGTTTTGGTCGGTCTGTACTAGGGCCTTCTAAAGATCTGTTTAATATACTATAAATTCTGAATTGAGTCATTTATTTAATCTAACGGCGATTTAACCATGCAAGGTAATCGCTTAGTGCTTTAAATTTGGTGACGTAATAATTTTGAATTCTATCCCTGGGACGAGAATGTGTGCTTGGGCTCAGTAGAAACGAACCAACAATATATGAACGGTAGTAAAAATAACAAGTACACGAAAAATGCTTAGGCATTGACAATAAAAATTCTTCTTCTTCTTCTTCTTCTTCTTCTTCTTCTTCTTCTTCTTCTTCTATGTGCCCTGTCCCTTCAAGACTTAGGCGATCATGGATCTCCACGTTTCCCTATCCTTTGTGCCTCTTAGTATGTTTGCTCCTGTTGCTCCTGGCAACCCCCGTTCCGTCATCCACCTGATCAGACCCTGCAAATATGTTATCCGCTGCCTTCCTCTGTGTCTCCTTCCTTCTATCTGTCCAGTCATTATCAGGTTCTCCAGGCTCTCCTTCCTCATTGCATGTCCCAGGAACTTCGGTTGTCTCTTCCTGATGCTCAGCATCAATTTCCTTTTTGTTGCCATTCTTTCTAACACTTCGTCGTTGCTTGTATGCTCAGTCCACGATATCCGTAGCATCCTTCTGTAGAACCACATTTCGGCCGCTTCCAGTTTTGTCCTCATTTTCGATGATATTGTCCAGCATTCACAGCCGTATTGAAGAACTGACATCACGTAGCAGTCTAGCACTCTTTTCTTCGTTTCTATTGAGATCTTCCCGTGTGCTAGTATTTTGCTCATCTTCTGGAACGCGTCATTTGCCATGCCAATTCGCCTTCGGATCTCCGTGTCGCATTTTCCCTCTCCTGTTAGAACACTTCCTAGGTACTTAAATTCTTGGACTTGTTTGATTCTGTTATCCCCCACCAGTATTTGGCATTTTGGGTTATATCTTTTGCTGATGACCATGCACTCAGTTTTCTTAAAGTTTATTTGTAGTCCCTTCTTGTCACTCTCCACTGCTACTTTCTGTATGAGATCTTGCAGTTTCCTTTCTGTGTCCGCAATCAGTACTGTATCGTCCGCGTATCTTATGTTGTTCAGGTCTTGGCCTCCAATAACAAATCCTGGCGTTTCATCTAGGGTCCTCAAAATATTCTCGCTGTATAGGTTGAACAAATCCGGTGAAAAGACACATCCTTGTCTTACGCCTTTTTCTATCTTTGTGTATCTACTGAGGTCGTTACCTGTCCGTATGCAGGCCGTTTTCTTGATTATTCTTATGTCTTTGCCGAAAATGTCGAGGTTGTCTAGCATTTCCATCAATTCTTTGTGTCGTATTTTGTCGAATGCTTTCGCGTAATCAATGAAGCATAGGTACAAGTCTTTCTTCATTTGTAATGCCCTTTCAGAGAGCATCCTAATCATGAATATGGCGTTCCTTGTTCCAGTGTCCTTGACGAACCCGCACTGTTCCTGCCCTATCTCTGGCCTGATTCTGCTTCTCGCTCTATTCATCAGGATTCTGACAATCAGTTTTGTAAGGATTCGTTTCAGAAATCATTGCAGGTTACCCAGATTAGGCATACAAATAATTAAAACCAAAAAGCAGTTAGGCAAAAACTGTATGAGAAACTAGTTTATTTCCTCGGTTTATTTTGATATCCATACATGAAATATACGATCGTCGCTCTGAACAAGATTTTTTGACAGGGAATATCCATGATTCTTGAGAATATTCTGTTTGGTATTTTCTTGTTGATTGTTCCTTGCGTTGCACATGACTTGTAATTTTCCCTGACATTTGTGAGCTAAGTTTACATGGTTCAGTCTACACGCTATTTAAACTCTTGCTAAAGGCGCTTCTATTAAAATGATTCGTGCTTTTTAAGAATATTGCGAGGACACAGAGGACATATTTCCTCATCATACTTTTGTAGAACAACATTGATATTGCTTCAGTGTCTTCTACACCTATGAATGGATTGCCTAGAATGAAAGTGAAAATCATACTGTTTGTTGTTCTAGAATTTGATAGTTTCTGTTGATGACTCCAATGGAGATATTGTGACAAAACTGTGAAGAGAACTACCAGTTACCACGTTCTTTTAAACAGAGCCTAGAGTTGAGACTTTTCATGATTATAGAGAAGATTTAGTCTTCAGCCTGAGGTTGAAAATACCTCGAAAAGCACATCTTGGTTTCTTAAGTAACAACCAGGTGTGTTTTATCGTAACCAATAATAGTCGTGTAGTTAAAGTTTCTGATAACTCTGGAAATTTTCACGCAGCGATAGATAATTTGTAGCCTTTTCCACGAGGTGGGTTAGTTTCCTGTTTCCTTGATGTTGTAGTGTCAGGTAAGCAAAGCTCATGGCAAAGTGTTTTAGCCTTGTATGATGAAGATGTGATAGCATCAGAGTCACGCATTTACAAAAAATTCATTCAATCCCTCTCGATCTTGAGTAAGTCTTGGGCTTTGTATTCCTGAACACAAACCGAATGACTTGTGTTTAAAGAATGGAAGACATCAAGTAAAATCTTTTCTGTAAAGAAATAAATTAGAAAAATCATTTGAAAAACAGTTAATTTCATATTGAAAATGAGAAAAAAAGGCAGATGTTAAATATTATTAGCAGTTGAGAATTCATATCCCAAATGGATAGAAATGAAGAAAATCATTGTGTATACTTCAGTGCGTGCAATTCTGGGACTTATAAACCCAAGTTTAAATGTTAAAAGTCCCAGAATTTAATACCCTGCTGTCTTCAATGACAGATGGCCCAGTCGATATAGTTGTTTGTTAGTTCTAGTAACTTGACGCCAAAATGTCGTAAGTTCAGGATACACCTGTGGGGAACAATTAAATTTAAGTTTTGTTTAAAGGTATATCAATCTCTGATGGTTATTTAATGCTAAAAAGGTAGGTTTTTAAGGTTGGTCAGATTTTATTATTTTTTTTTTAGTTTTTATTCCTTCTTATTTTACAAAACTGAAAGCATTTTGCAGTTTTGTATTTAAAAATGTTTTACTGAGAATAATTTTTTTTCTTCAAAAATGTGATATGGTAATAATTTTTTTCTTTAACAATGTATTGTTGGTAATATTTTTCCTTCAAAAATGTACATTTTTGTATAAATGTCTATTTTTATAATTTCATAGTTTTTTGACCCCAGTTTGAGTGTTAACTATTTGCCCACAGCTGGGACCCTAAAAGGTCAGGTCAGGTCAGGGTGGATCTGGGAATAACTGCAATTAAGAGGTGGTTCTATCCTCCTCACAACCTCCCAATCAAAGGCTTTGCTGCCGATGAAGTTTACCGACATGCCCAGGACAATTAAATTAGTAATTTACGTTAAATGGAGATAACCCACATGACTATCAGAAATGGCATCGCGCATGGAACGATTATGATATACCACAGTAATCAAAATAAAGGATTTTGTTCAAGATACATAGCACGTGATGAAGGCAGGAGCGTACAATGGCCAAAACGTTATGAACATGCCAATAAAGAGGCGAACAATATTCTGAATAATGTAGACCCTACTATTTTCATCATGTATTCAATTGACCAAAGAGATATTAATCAGAATGAAATCATTTCTGCACCTGTTCTATTATTCTCACCATGTGCCTTGAAGCATGTTTTTCATAAATTTCGGAAACATTCAATTTTTAAGCAATTTGGATGCTTTTCATTTATGCCTTGACTCAGGAAGACAAGTCCCCCGATAGATTTTAGTTAATATGGAAAAAATATAAAGAAAAACTAAATCATAAATTGGGCCGTTCAAAACGTATATAAATGGATAACAGGATAAAAGAAACGACATTTTTTGCCTGATCATGTTAGTATAATTTACTTGTTCCAAGCACACAATCGTAGACATCGAAAAGCGGTTTTATTTGATTTCCTGCTTTTCTATTTTATTACATTGTTGATTGGCCATAGGTTTTCTTCGACGAAGCCAATTCCCCTTATCTATTTCACGTCTCGGCGCGTTATAAAAGGAAGCAAGGCTGTCTGAGACAATAAATGAATTTACTCGTCGTATTTCACAATGATCTTCTCAAAAGATGATTCCTCATACAAATTTAGTAATTGACTCTTTTACGAAAGTATTTCTTCGTCAAAGTAAATTAATTCGACTGCTTCAAAACAATAGCATAGTACATTTAGATTCAAGCAGCTATTATGTGCTATTAAATATTCATTAGACGTTGAGGAGATCCCCACGAAATGTCACATTTAAGGACTACCTGATAATTTTCACGTCCTGGTGAAATTCAAAATAAGTAAACAAAAACTTTCCTGAAAAATAAAATCGTTTTGAACTAGTGATTCTAGAGATGGTTTTGTTTAGATGGTTGGTTTTATTTAACGGCGTATCAACACTTTTATGTGTTATTTTTATTTATAATTATGCTGAGATCTAAATACGTCAATTTATCGTTATAACTGAAGATATTTTTGTAGATATTTTTTTTTGGTTTCAGATAATTATTTTTGTTTTTTGATAACTAGTTGTAGTCAGTAAATTAAGTGCTATACGTGATACACCGTTTGGCTTTTTTACCACTGGTCTTCTCACCGCCCCCATTTGTAATTCTTATAGACAGAGCCATACCAAAGCATTGTAAGAATGTGAAAACTTAAGTAACACTGAAATATTTCTGATAGGCTAACTAAAATACAGGAATCCCTAAAAAACTTAACATCATTTATAATGTAAATAATACGGATTTGAAAAAACAAAAATGATCTAGGAATAGCAGTTAAATTAGAAAACCACCGCAAAAGCAATACCGGCATGATTCCCGAGTTTATCAAGAGATGATTATTAAAATGAGAATGATTGTAATGAACTCGACCGCTCCCAGGAGTGAAAATACAACAATGAACTCGAGTGCTCTCAAGAAAAAATGCACACTTAGAATGAAACAGGAGATTTAATTAGGTACTTAGAATATCAATGGAGGTGATACAATATTTGGAATTTGAAAGGTAAAAATTACATTTTATTCATAAAAACGAAAAATAACAGAAATTTTATTCCGTATGAGATCGAAGCTAAAAGCTAATTGATACGTGTCAGTCTAGAGGCCAATCGTTCCTGAAAGTTTCATCCTTTTTCATCCAGTCGATCTTGAGATATCGTGATCAAGTAAAAACAGACAAACAAACTGTCAGGCAAATGCGACCGAATAAAATACATCCGTTTTCAGGCGGAGATAATAAAAGATAAGACAGAATAAGGAAGACAACAGAAACCTATAGGCATAGATAAGCATAAGAAAAAAGCGGGTGCGGCTGAAAAAGTAAAACTGTCATAAATAAATATATGTGATTGAAGATGGACAGAAACTGGAGAAAGGAAAGAAACTGTTATAACTTTTGAGTTTTATAAGATACTTTCAAGCGGAATACATAGTGAATTATGCTCTTCTGATCATGTTGCAACAGGAAGAAATTTACACTAACTAAAATATCTTGTCTTTTCCTTTAAGGTTATTCAAAGGTACCTTTCGAGTGTAACCTTCAGAGGTAGCGTATGGTCAGCAAATATGCGTGAATGTTTACTCCTCCATAAATCAATACATGTTTATTAAACCCAAAATTGGGCGTAAAGCTTAATAAAAAAAACTTACACTGTACTTGAGTATCAACTGAATATAATAGGGATGTCAAAAGCGGCCGCTCAGAGCGTTTGGTCATTCTGACCAAAAGAACCGTGTTCGAATCTCACGATCGAATCATGAACGGTTGTCAAGAAGGTAACTTCTTGATGTTATCAGTAAGTTGATAAAGCGTACGACAAGTTCGTGAAAATCATACCAAAGGTCAACTCAATACTTTTGACGGAAATCTGATTCACAAGTCATAGTCACCGATGATTTGACTGAGCTGGCTTTGGTCAGGCTGCTGATCACACAGTCTTATTTTATAACTAAATGCCGCTCATCAGATTTTCAACATAAGCTAAATTCTGGCTCTACGGAAGTTAAACACAAATGTGTCTGAGCAGGTGTCGACAACAGGAAATAGTAGACGAGCTTACTTAGGTATGAGGGCTTAGCTATAATCTAAGTAATATGAAGTAAAAAATCTAACTACATAAGAAGTTGGTTAGATTCGAACACAACCATCCGTCCGTGTATTGAATATTGCTGCCATATCCGGTCGGGTGCCCCTGCTGCTCTCCTTGGGCTTCTTGACAAAATACAAAGGGGGATCTGTAACGTGGTTGATACTGACTTGGCAGACCGGCTGCAACCACTCTCTCACCGGCGTGATGTGGCTTCCCTGTGCCTCTTCTACAAGTACTTTCATGGCTTCTGCTCCGATGAGCTTAGATCACTGGTGCTGCCTAGGCACGAATTTACACGAGACACTAGACTAGCAACTAGTTTTACAGTTAAACAAATAAGATGTAACCGTAAATTCTACTCCAACAGCTTCTTTTCTCGTGCTTCCTGCCTGTAGAATTCCCTTCCACAAGTCTGCTTTCCCGACAGCTACAATCTCCAGGTGTTTAAATGTAGGGTCAATAGACACCTCCTATCACACTAACTCCCAATTACTCTCAGAACACTGTCATATACCCAACCCTCATTCTCGGTATCCTTACCCGCCTATCACCCACCCTCTGACATTTCCTATATTTAATCATCCTTTCTCCACTCTATGTAGCCCCCTGCGCAGTAGTGGCAGTGACATGCCTTGCTCGGGGTGAAACGCTTATATAAAAAAAGTATCAAGTACATAACACAGTAGTTCTAAAGAATCGGTCTAGCTGCCATAAAACGCTGCATTAAAGGTGAAGAAATGCATAAGAAGAGAGGATCATAAAACAGGTATATAGAATGTACATTTCTAAAAACAAAAACTTTACATAATTACAGTTAGCACATTATACGATGTCAATTAATTTGAGTCTTTACAGCAGAATTCAGATGACACCCGAAGTATTTATATTTCTCTGGTCATTATAGTATTATAATTGTAGTTTGGCCGTTAAGACTAAAGCGTGGGTTAAACCAAATACTATTACGTTAATCTGATTTCTGCTTATTTCTGCCTACCTTGTTTTTAACGGGGTATTCTAAAATTACGTTGTGGCGAAATCTTCGTCGCCAACTAGTTGTGCTCTGTTAGGGCCAGGGAGAACGACACGGATACAAGAAAATATGTTTAACCAGTGTATTAGAATAACACCCCCCCACATATATATATATATATATATATATACATAGTCATCCACAGACAGATCTGTTTGGCTGTATAAAAGCTCATCAGCACGGTTAGACTCCAATTGCTTTTTAATCCAGGATTGAAACCCGACCGAAGTGGCGTCAGTTGGGAATTCTACCTCTGGGCCATGGGCGCTTGGTAAAAGTAGGCAAACATTTTAGCATGTATATTATCATTCTACACGCCCAATAGCCAGAGTGCTCTAATTCATTCGTGAAAGATCGATGCGTACATTCCAGGGTGGTTACTATTTTTCAAAGTCTACCATTCTTCCAAAGTGCCTAATCAGGGTGTGAGAGCGTAAATGTATATATGAGTGTTAGTAATTAGCAGATTAAAATGCAATTCCGACCGCTATAGTTACGCTGCGACTTGACTATTTCCCAACTGTGAAATCACGCCGGCCAGTATTCATTGAAGCAGGAAGAGTCCATTTATATAGAATAAGGCACCATAACAACTAGTGTTGCGTTTACATTTTTCTAAAGCATTAATGAATTTAACTTTATGATTGTCAAAAATTTTCTTATTAATAGAGTTGGTACTTAAACGAAATTGGATAAATTTTTGTAGGTCATTGGTCATTCTTTGTCGGTGTTTTGATTCCCTGTAGATGTATATATGGTTATGTGAGTCCTTAGTGTATGATTTGTTCAGTTTGAAAGTAACATGTAAGAAATTTACGACTTTAGCGCTAGTTAAGTTGGTAATCTTAAGATCATGATCTTCGAAAAATTTAATTTAATCCTTTCTGATTTTAGCCGTTTTTTGTAGATTATTTTTGCGGAGGACTATCAATCCGTTGTCACGGTAAAGTCAGGTATTGCAAAACTCAAAATGTTCCTAAGATTCCTGAGCAAATAGAGCCTTACACCCTTGCTGGTCTCTGTAGACGCATAAACCCACATAGAGAAGTAGAAATCAAGCAACATTTTTTCTAGTCCGCAAACATTGTTTGTAATATACAACAGATTTCTGGGCCTGTTTGATTATGGTTTTTTTCTTGGCCGCTGATAGGAAATGTTTAGCCGAGTTTAAGCTGCGGTTAAAAGATTTTCAGATATAGACCAGTAGAAGTCTTAAAGTATTAAACTGAATGAAACTCATTCACTATTATTTATATTTTTGTGAATCAATCAGTTGCTTCGTCAGTATTTTTGCATTGGTTTATGCCTAATCCATTTTTTGTTCATATGGAAGTTATTTTTAGGATAATTTTGCTAATTCTAAGCATGTAATTTTTGAAGGATTTTATAATCTATATTGTTGGTTGTTAATTAAAATGTCTTTGTGAACTTTGATTGCGATGAATGCCGGGTGTTTACGTAAAATTGGCACCCTATCATCCAGTTTTAGTTTCTTAGTTCTTTTCTTCTTTATTTATGATGGTTTAAAATTTATTTAACATTTTCACATCAAACTGTAAATGAGAACATTACTTTCTTATCCATATGTAACCGTAGAATATTTAAAGTTTAATGTTGGAACTAAAAAAGGAGTACCCTATATTTATAAAATTTAATTTCCGTGAACATCAAGTAAACTTAAATTAAAATCTATTAAACTTTTATTTTAAAATATACGCCTGATGATGGCATAACTCATGAAACTATGAGTCGTCGCGTAGATATAGGATATATATATATATATATATATATATATATATATATATATATATATATATATAACAAGAGACCGTTGCCCAGAGGTAGAATCGCCGACTGACGCCAATTCGGTCGGGTTTCAATCCTGGGTTAGAGGCGATCGGAGTCTAACCGTACTGATGAGTTGTGATACAGCGAAACAGATCTGTCTGCGGATGACTATTTACGCTCTCACACCTTGATTGAGCACTCTGGAAGAATGGCGGATTTTGAAAAACTGTAGCTACTCTGGCATGTAAGCATCGATTATTCAATAATGAATTAGAGCTCTCTGGCTATTGGGCGTGTAATATACATGCTAAAATGTCTGCCTTCTTCTACGAAGCGTCCGTGCCCCAGAGGGAGAATCGTCGACTGACGCCAATTCGGTCGGGTTTCAATCCTGTGTTAGAGGCGATCCTAGTCTGACCGTACTGATGAGCTGCGGAACCGGTCTGTCTGCGGATGACGACTATATATATATATATATATATATATATATATATATATATATATATATATATATATATATATACATATGTACAGGTATCAACTGCAATATAATGAAAATACTGTCATACATTTTGTTTAGTTGGTTTATTTACCGTCATATAGAACTATATGATTTATTTAATATCAAAATTTAGGTATTTACTTTCGCAATATTTTAGAGGGAACATAATAATGCTTTATCGGGATACGATTATTAACTGATTAAACGATTTTTCGAAGAAAGTGTTGAATTTTTTTTTCGGAAAATGTACTTGTAAGTGAATATAACAATCTTAAGTGGAATTGACACTCGGCTCCCTGACTGACAATCTTGGGCGGTTATCCTTAGTTCACACAGGCATCTAAATCTAATATTTCCAAATATGTCACCAACTAACACAACTCGAAGTTGCTTAACTTTGCTAATTGTAAGGGAAACGGTGCTTCAATAGATATAGATTAAAAATATTTGGATGTGTGTGTGCATGTGTGGTTGTATACAATGGCACAAATATTGCAAATCTGTATCAGCTTCATTTTTCAATTGGCTAACGATGAAACAAGATATTATTCCTTTATTTTTAACTGATTAAACTGTTCATAAATACATCATCAAATACATATATACAAGTTATCTAATATTGCAAATTAGCACATACAGTTAGAAACATACATCTACCAATAAGAATAACTATATAAAAAATCGTGTTATATTTAACATAATCTGAACATAATATACAGTTACTTTTTTTTATTGCAGACAAAATAAGTGTAACATAAAAATTATCCTTCATTTTCCAGACGTCATATTCAGACATATACTAATTCTTCCTGCACACTGATTTGTTCTGTGAAATCTCAGTCTTAATGGCTCTGGATTAAAAAAAACATTGCAGATATTAATGCTCTCTTTAAGCCTGAATGTTGCTGCATACTATCTAATCGTCATCTACACTGTAGATTTGGTCAATAAGCTAATGGTTAGTCTATCTTTGAAAAAGAGAGATCGAATTAATTGAAATAGAAATTCCATATCATAACACTATGCTACTGTCTCTGTAATCTCTTCTTTACGATTCTTGAAATCTTAATTTAGCTGTTCGAAATTATATGGAAGGTCACAAATAAAATTATTTTCGATATAAAAAGATGTGTCGTGTTCTTTAATTTCGTTATCTATTGTTAGGTGAAGCACTCGATCAAGAACATGGTGTTGAAAGCCGATGAATTGTGGTTTTCCAGTTTCTTTTGAGCTAACAATATTTTTACCTGAATGGAAATGGAATTCCTGCGTTTAATGTTCACAATCGTATTTTCCGCAGCAATCATTTTTATGCTCTTCTATAAATTGTATTCATCAAAAATGAGAATTATTTGTTGATAATACTATTGACTTTTCTATTTATGGATATAATCCTTCTAACTTTTTATTTTTAATTCTTTATATTTCAAGGTTTAATCGTTTATACTTAGTTCTTACAATGAAATAAATACATGTACGCAATATTCATCTTAGGACATGAATTTTCCATTTGTAATGTAATTGATTTAAGTATCTTAATTCGATGAAGTTATTTTAAAATATATTTAAAATCTTCGTAACCCGAGAACACTAATCATGTGTATATAGTAGCCAGCGCAAATGACGCCATTTCAATTACAATTTGAATAAATATTCAGTACCTGATTTTCTTACCTAAATAATATTTTTTCGATTCCTATTAATGTTAACTCAAAGTACAAATTTTGAAGTGCCTGCATGTAAAATATTTCAAATAAAGATTTGTATTTAATACTTTTTTGATATTTTCAGAATCGGTTATGATATACTCATGGTTAGTAGTAAAGTAACTTTAATTAATAGTTAGTTTTCCAGGGTTAATTAAGTTTCCCTTTTAAAAGTTAACATCCTAACGCGAGATTTCTAAAAGCGTATAACAGTATAGTAGTATATTAGTGCGTTGACTTCCTAGAGCCTTCTATAATATTATACATGCGTCTAAGATATTATGGAAGCTTCTAGAACATTTCGGTAAACTCTAGAAGTTTATGGAGCTGACTTGATTTTTCTGCAACTTTACGCCGTGCATTTTATGGGAATATATTAGCTTGAGCGATGTTTGGCTTGTCATTAAGAAAAAGCGAATAGCAGAAATGTATTCTGTTTCTGACTTAATATATTTGGTTTCTGCATATATAATTCTTATGATTAAGTGATGCTCCATGATTTTCTGAAAGATCTGCAAGTATTCATCTTTAACTATTTGAGTTCTCGACGAAGATTCAAGAATCGCATAAGTAAACAGAAAACTGCAACTCTAGATATAAAGGATCACTTGATATACTTGGAGAATTATTCGATTACTATGAAAAAGCTATGTCCGATTGCTTTCAGTGTACAGTTTTCTTCATTTTTCTTTTATAATTATAATGATAATTTTATTCAATGGATCATATTCTTCACGCATTACACGTACCTGCCAGGTGTCCAGCAATTTATTCTTTTTTTTACTTGTATGACATGAGCGGATAAATTTGTAAAATTTACTTTATTTAGTCATCAGAACTTTACTTTTTCAGCGTTTTCCTTGATACGTTCCATTGATGTAGGCTCCAATGAACGCATAGCGACGAATATTTTTGATTTTAACAGGCATCCTGATTTTACTTTCCTATGCTAGTTATTCTTTTCTTATGTTACTCATAAAATCTTATGAGAATCTTCGTTCAGATTTTTTGACCAGAATTTAAATAGTTAAAGATGAATAACTGGAGATCTTTCAGAAAAGCATCCAGCGTCACTCAATCAGAAAAATTATATAAGCTTAATGAAATAAAACTTATTTGGTCAGAATCAGAGCACATTACTTCTATTTGCTTTATCTTAATGTCAAGCCAAACATCGCTGACACTAACATATCAAAACAAAATGCACGACCTGAATTTGTAGAAAGATCAAGAAGGACCCATAATTTTCTAGAAGTCGCCAAAAAGTTCTAGTAGCTTCCATAAAATCGTAGAAAATTTAGTAATACTATAGTACTATAATTTTATACGGTTTTAACAATCTCGTTTCAAAATGGCATTTTGTAGAATTAAACCGAGTTAAAACGATCTTTATGTTTCAACAAAAGTTTATCGAATTAAGATATTATAAATCAATTAGTTTACAAAAAAAGTCAAGTCCTGATATTTAGTCAGGTATATTGCATGCATGTATTTCATCGTAAAACCTACATACAGTTGATAAAATATTAATATATATATATATATATATATACACAAAATTATATATATATTTCTATTTATATGTAGATATTTATAGATGTATAATAGCGATATTTATTACCAAGACAGAAACTCGAATGAAGAGCAATTATATTTCATATATATGTAAACGCATACATCTATGCCAGTATGTCAGCCCATATTTATTCTATATCAATAAAACTTTCTATGAAAAAAAAAACTTATTCTTTACGCCACAAAGCATATTCTCTGAATTATTTTACCAATTTTCTCATCTAATATTCTTCATAAATTTTATCTTCTTTCGCAAAAAATCAAGCAGACCGACTGATAGGCTCCTGCATATTTATTAATCTTTATACATGGGCATTGTAACACGTTGTGTTATCGGTGAATTAACACACACACTAACAAGCAAATACATACGTAAATATATATATCGATATATATGTCTGTTTCTGTGTGTCTGAATACATAAATGAATGCATATATTATATATACATACATATAAATGCATGTATATATATATATATATATATATATATATATATATATATATATATATACATAACCAGTTTCTATTTTGGTTCGGAAGGATCTGTTGAGAAATTACTGCGGTTAACGTAACCAGCTCACAGCATGAGAACACTGTACATTTTAATATCATAGCAACGCGAAGATGTTTCTCAAACGGCGAACATTGAAGGCAAAAAAAGTATCAAGACGGCAAGGAAATTACATATTCCTGTAACAATAAAATGAAAGTGCTACTTAGCCTTATCCGTGAATTATTATTGATGAGACGAAAAAGAAAAGGTTATAAAAAGTGATGGGTTATTTTCTTAATACATTTTATGATCGGCGCAAGTCGACAACGCAATGATTACGGACGAAACCCCTAATTGTCGGGCCAGGGCCTCGGGATCTACCGTCGATATTTAAGATGATTCTATACGCTATCTCTTGATGCAATATAATTTTCCTGAATGTTCTTTTTCTCCCTATCTATGTAGCGATTGGCTGGATTTTAATTACTAAGACAAAGCAATTTTGGACACTACCATTTGTAAAAACTTTTATCATTTCTATCAACAAAAATACTGAACTAATATATTTATATATATATATATATATATATATATATATATATATATATATATATGAACTTTGAAACATTAAACTTTGATTAAATCGTTTCGTTCAAATAGTTTTAGATTTGGTTACCTGAAGTTACTCATCAACATTATTTTTAATATCATGCACAGTATTTTAAATATAAGCACCTAAACTTCTCTGAGAATAAGTTTCGGTGAGTCTATAATTATTTACACCCGGAATCTGAAGCCCACCTGTATTCGAAAATGGTAACAATATATATATATATATATATATATATATATATATATATATATATCAATCTGTATTTTATGCAATTTTATATAATCTGTGTAAAATTCTGAAGAATTATATAAAAACGTACTCACAGCACCTTATCTATCAGTTTTAATGAAAATGGCACACACTTTCACACACACGCACAGAGTGTGTGTGTGTGTATATAGGCATATATGTGTGCCTGGAGTTGTGTGTGTTAGAATATGTGTGCATGTGTGATTGAATCTATGCGTGTTTGACTGAGTCTTTGTGTGTGCCCCTTCGTCGACTTTATCTTGTATCCATGAATTGTATTACGCATTTTCTGATCGCTTCCTCTACGATGATGATTAAAATGACTAAGAACACAAATTCATTTACGTATAACCGGATGGTATTGACTGCATAGTAATGATGGTGGGGGACGTTGGGTCATTGTATTTGGTAGCTTGTCCTCTTTCTCTTATCTGGTAGCTTGGAAGATTTTGGTTCCGATGGTGATGGACTGTATCCTGTTGGTACGGTCTTGTCAAAATTTTTCAAATGGCTTTTAGCGTTGATATTAGTCAATGTATATTCGAAGAGGGCAACAATATTGCTTTTCCGTGAATATATATATATATATATATATATATATATATATATATATATATATATATATATATATAATGACGTAAATTGATAAATTTAAATATGAGGTGGGGGTACATATGTATAATATTATTATTCAGGTGTTAATAAAACAGTGCTCAATATATGAACTGAACTGTATTAAATATATATTAATCATTGAACATATTATCCTACGTCTATGGTACGACTCAGAATTTTATGCGTTATGAAATCATCA
Organism: Ascarosepion bandense; assembly: GCA_037127315.1. Classification (NCBI taxonomy): domain Eukaryota; kingdom Metazoa; phylum Mollusca; class Cephalopoda; order Sepiida; family Sepiidae; genus Ascarosepion; species Ascarosepion bandense. Next base: position 5,541,171 of record JBBBDQ010000256.1, on the reverse strand, counting down.
AGTGCATTTTTCAAACTGACAGTTTAATCAGTTTGAATTTAAGTTCGCTCGATGTTCATGGGAATTAACTCTATAACACGACGCATGACTGCGCCCAGTCAAACTCCCTGACATTTGCTTTCATCCGCTTACGTCGTGTTGTTGATCTCAGACTGACCAAAGCTGAATCGCTTATTATCATTTGATGATGATGGTCAAAACTTCCGATTGTTTGGTATATGATAAAACCAGATTCAAGGACTCGATGATACGGTGTAGTCTTGTATATAATTAGATATAACGAATAATTACAAGCACGTTAAAATAAGTGATGGAAAAGAAATATCTGCTGGCTGGTATTTCATTTACAAAATTTTGTACTATATATATATATATATATATATATATATATATATATATATATATATATATATATTTAGAGGACGATTAGTTGGTTAAATTTGCAGTATTTTTATCTCCCGTTTTTTTCATCTATTTTTAGCAGCAGGTGAGTTTTCAGACCGGTCTTATTTCCATTCTTTTCTCTCAAAACACAAGAACTGATTCACTAAATGTCTTGCATCCTGATTTTGTTAGACAGTCACACAACCAGTGTGGGAAAAAGGGATGTCATTTTTTCATTTCCCACCCTATACAAAATTTACCAGCTGGAAACGAAAACAATTACATGTAGCCATCTCGATTTCCAATAGAAAACACACTCCATCTATTTGTGTACCTGCCCTTATAAAAATTCTGGTAACCCAGTACACAGGAAATTGTCAAGGCCTCATTTCGATTTAGGGTCACCTATGGTCAAAACCCATTGATAGATATTTTGTCTGGACTCATATGAATGAATTCACTTAAAAATAATTCTGTACGGAGTAAACTTCACAGCTGGGTTTTTCACTTGTTAATATTTTTGCATCCTATCCAACACCTCATCGTTTCACACGGGCTCTCCCCATGGTATCCTTAGCATTCTCTTGTAAACCACATTCCTGCTGTCTCAATCCTCTCTTTCATCCTTGATGAGATCGTCCAACATTCCTTTCCATACAGAAAGACAGATATCTCATAGCAATCCAGTACTCTTTTCTTTGTTTCGAATGGGATTTTTCTGTCTTTCAGTATTATGGTTAGCTTCTGAAATACGTCTGTGTCTCTTCAAATGCGTCTTTAGATCACCATATCGCAATTTCCATCCTCTGTCAAAACACTTCTACTTTATTTGAATAGTTTTTACTTTGCTCATGTAGGTAGCATACTGAGCATGAATATCGCATTCCTCGATCCAGTATCTTTAAGCCACATTGTCATTGTCTTATCACTGGATCGCTTTTGCTGCGTGATCCTTTCATCACAATCCATATAATGAGTTTTATTTTAGGGTTACAAATCACATAAATTTAAGTTACTGATTTTTTAATAACAATATTTTAAAAGGTATTTTACGGATACATGTGGATAAAACATTCAAATTTAAAAATAAATTTAAAAAATTATAAAATGCAGGCAGATGAAATCAAGAGGGGCGTAAAACACGAGTCGTAATTTGAATATTAAAATGTTACATGTACGTACAAAATGTACGGAAAAACTAAAATTTTACAATTTTAAATATAATAACAATAAGATAAAATAAAATAAAAAAATGAAAAGAAAAATTCAAAGATAAATTTAGAATTAAGTATGAAAAATAGAAATAGGAAAATTAAAGCGGTTTAAATCATAACTGGTAAAACTTATATTGCGGGTAACAGAAAGAAAGAATGAATGAAAGAAAAAGAAAAAGGCAAACGTAAAGAGGTATCTATATCAATCTGGGTCTAAGAATTTAAGTAAGTATTTTCTCTGTAAAAGCAAGTGGTAATTAAATAAATTTGTTTACTAAACAAGTTTTAATTTTTTACATGGTTTAAGTTGATAAGTGATATATTGAATTTATCTGCATTTTCATTTTAGGGTTTGAATTTAGCTACAACATTCCAGGTAATAAAAATATTTTATTGTTTTTTTAAAATTTTCAATAATGTATAGATAAAGCAATACTTTTGCTGTATTTGCTATTGTTTAAGACGAGATATGGTTGATAAATTTATTCTTCCACCTGTTAGAAGTACTTCCAATGTAAAATTTAACATCATTATCACCCGAATGCATTCGAGCTCTATTAACAATACTTTAGGATATACACCGGACATTCAATGGGCAGGTTTTATTTTTTCCGCAGTTACTGTTATTTTTAGAAAAGACATTTTTTGCTATTAGCTGAGTGGCAGATGTTGTTCAGGTGAGCCAAATAATTACTTGTATCTTAACATTATGTTTTGTAATATATTTATCTGTGTTTTTAACGCAACTTTAACTCTGACCTTGTTTTTAGATTTTTAGTGTGGGAGAATTGTAAAAATGATTTAGAATTAAGTTAAGGAGAAGTTTACCTAAATTAGTTTGTACGTTATGACTGAAGTGTGTATTAAAGCAAATAAAGTTACGTTTAGATGATTTCTGCTTATTTCCACCGACTTTGATTTTAACGTATCATTCTCCGTTAGTGTTGCGTCTTTATTTTTCTAAAGCATCGATGATTCATACGCCCGCATGGGTATGCAGAAATAAGGGTTTCATAACATCTGCATCTCGATGAAAGGGGCATGGTTCCGCAGAGACCTGCAACTTGGTAGGGCTATTTTTCTTTTGGAAACTTAGGAACGTTTTCGAGTTATGTAAAACCGGATTTTACCAAGACGACAGATTAATAATTCTCCACAGATATAATCCTAAATAGGAAAACGGATAAAACCAGAAATGACTTGATAAAATTTTTTAAAGACCACGTTCTTATCACTACCACTTTAACTAACATTAAAATCGAAAATGTAACTATATTTGGCCCACATAAACGACATCCCTCACCAAACTAATAGCAAAAATGATCCTTCTAAAAATAATTGCAATTGTTGAAAAACAAAACCTGCATGATGAATGGAAAGTGTATGTCAGAAAGTATCGTTTATAGAGCTCGAATTCGTTCGGATGATAATGATGTTAAATTTTACTTTAGAAGCACTTCTAACAGGTGAAATTTAAAACCACATGTTTTCTATGAACAAGAGTAAATACCGCAAAAGTACTGCTTTATCTACACATTATTGGAAATTAAAATCTACAGTAAGAACCCAGTGATTATCTGGAATATCTTAGCTAAAATGAAACTTTGTAATGGAAAAGAAGAGAAAAGTAATATATGCATTTTTGTAAAACTTGTAATCTTAAACCATATCACGTATTCAAATGTGTTTAATAAAAAGTGGTTTAATGTCTACATGGTGTCACAGAAAGAAAACTAACTTAAATTTGTAGACATAGGTTGATATAGATGCCTCTTTAGGTTCGCTTATATCTTTCTTTATTTCATTCTTTCTTTCATTTTCTTCCTTTATTTCTTTCCTCCGCAATATTACTTTGAAGAATTATGAATTGAACATTTTTTTGGCACCTTACATTTTCAGTTCTTAATTCTACATTTGACCTCATAGTATTTTTTACATTTTCATTTTATTTTTTTATATTTTTATTTTATTTAAAATTCTAAAATTTTTATTTTCCTCTACATTTTTAGGTACATCTAATATTTGAATTTTTAAGACTCATGATTTATGACTGTTTGATTTCTTCACCAGGTATTTTATTAATTTATATCTAATTTTCAATTTCAGTTTTAATTTTTTAATTTGAAAATGAAATTTAACATTTTCTCTACATGTAACCGCAGAATATTTCATTATTTAATATTCTTATTGAAAAACAATAATTTAATTTGTAAGATTTAATTCCATGAACATCGTGTCAATTTGAATTAAACTTTATTAAACTGTCAGATTTCAATATGCATCTGATGAATGTATAACGCATGAAACTCCGAGTCGTACCATAGAGGTAGTATATATATATATGGATGTGCGTTGTGGTGCAGTGGTAATAGGCTCGGAGGGGGAAATCGATGAGCCGAGTTCCAATCCCAGTCAAAAACTTTGCATTCATTTACGCACTGGTACCCTTGGGAAAGGTATTAATCTGTCAGTTATGGGTTAAATAACTGAGGTCTTTTGTCCATGTGATATGTGGCAGACGTTTTCACCGATTGTTTGTTATCAGCAGTTCCAAATATGGATGGTGCTACACAAGCCTTCACCACTTTAAACAAATCTTTGTGCGGTTGTTTGTGTTAGACGCTCATATGTCGAAATCGACGGGAGAGTCCATAATAATATATATATATATATAGTAGGCATTCTTGGACTTCCAGCTGCCTTTACTGCAAATATTTTCATGGCTTCTGCGCCTACGTTCGTAACTCACTGGTGCCTTCTCTACACGTATTTCATCGAGCTACTCAATAGCAACTATTTCCCACTCCTTAACCGTCAGAACACCCAAATGTATCTATAACTTGTACAGTAGAAACTTCTTTTCTCGCACCTCATACCTTTGGAATTCCTTTGCGAAAACGTTGTTTCCTGATAGCTACAATCGCCATGAGTTTACATGCAACGAAAATTGCCATCTCTTATCTTCTTGATTCTTATCCTTCTGTTACCCATTCTATGACGCCTTGGTTATCATCTTTTCTCCCTTTTCATTATACTCTCTCGTAACTCTCCCCACACAAGTATTCCCATCATTTTTCGACACCCCTAAAACCTGTTCCTCTTTATCCCCATTTGCATTATTGCCTCGTATGAGATTCAAAGATTATAAAAAATGCTATCAGTAGTGCCCTGCTTGGTGAAAATGCATTAATTTGATTGTGAAACTTGATTAACCTTACTGGGGTGCAAGCCTGGGTGGTGTTATATCGAAGCTGTGCGCAAAGCAGACTACATATCCCCCTCTCGGCCGTACCGACAACACTCAAAGCAAGACATGTCATTACATTTGGGGCAAGTTTGCCAGCAGGAGTTCCTGGAAAATTGCCAATGTTAACAGACAACTACCATCGAAGCTCCATTTTGAGTTTTCTATTAGTAATTATTTACGTAAACATTTTTGTGTTTCGATATGACGACACAGCCAGGGAGATTTAAATCCAGAATTTTTCATCTCCTAGATGGACTGCTTTTCTGGGCTGACAAGTTTCATATACCTGACGTGTCTCGTTATATGGAGTTTGATTTCCACTGTTAACTTTTTTGGCCAGAAACTGGTTTTAGTTGTCAGAGTTTATTTGAGACGCAAGTCATTTTATACAGTTTAGAAGATTGTAGCATCTTTCAACCACGGCTATAACAAACTCGAAAATATATATAATGTATATTTATATGCATTATATGCTTTATATATTTTAGAAGCTTTAAAAAGGAGCCTGTTTTTAAAAATATAAGAAAACATTAGGTAAAAGTAAAACATTAGAATGCAAGACAAATTACGAAATAGTCTATAAATAAACAAACATAATCATAATGTAAATTTATGAAAAAGAAATTAGAAACAAAAAACTAAAAATAAAATCGCGATTAAGACTTTTAAGAAGATATTGTTTAATGACTTTTTTGAGAGTATTAACACCTCACTCTACTGCTCTAAAATAAAGAATAGAAGATGCAAAATTTATAACTATTATTATAGTTACGTAAAAATAAGATAAAAGATTTCAGGTTAGTTTTGCAAATACAAATGTTTACTAATGTAGTAAAACAATACATGTGGGGAAAATTTGAATGAAATAATCAAAAAATTTAAATGTAACTGGTGGGAAGATTTTCCCGCAGTAGGTTGCCATTACTTTCTTCCGTAGACTATTTGCCAACCAAGAATATAGGATAAAATTTATCCCATAAGTAGACATGACGAATTAACATCTTTAATGAATGCCAAAGTTTTAGCTAGAATTCGAACTCGGCTATTCGACTTCTTGCTTCAAACTAATATTCACTGCACCACCATGCACATATACACCGTAAATAAAATAGAATGAATTATAATTGTACATTATATATACAAGTGTGTGTGTGTTTGTATGTCTGTATATGTGTATCTACGTATGCATGTGTTTATGTCTCTGCGTGTGTTTCTATGTGTGTAGGTGTGTGTGCTTGTACTTGTGTATATTTTCGAGTGTATTAGTGTGTGCATGCGTGTGTTTGTGAGTGTGAATTAAATTTATATATTTATCTGGGAATGATTAATGTCGCATAAAGCGTTTCTCTATATATGTGAACACAGGAATCAATGCTGCATAAAATGTATCAATATCATGCTACCAGTATGTATCAATGCACCTTGCTCAGAATCTCTCTCTATTTTCTCTCCCTCTTTTCTCTCTTTCATATACATACAAACACACAAACACACACACACACACACACACACACACATATATATATATATATATATATATATATATATATAAAGTAAGTGAAAGGAAAGTTGAGAAGAAAACTGACTGTCTAATTCTTTTGTTTTGGGCTAATATTTTTTCCAATTCAGAGACGCGGTCATATATATGCAAGCATTTGCCAAAAAACATATAATATGTGTATTCTCATATTTCCCTTTATTTGACAATTGAGAGAACATTTTATTTTATTTTTTTATCATTTCACTCCAAAATGGTTAATTGATAGTAGCTTTTTCTAGAAGCATTAAAGCTTACGAGCCATTTCTTACCCCAGCCTACTACGGATTGAGGTCCTTTTCAAGTTCGGCTGCAAAGTTAGCTTTGTCGCTTACACCAGATTTTTGGTCGAGGCGAGAGTAAACTGTGGTGTCATCGGCGTACATACCTTCTTGGGATATTATGGAATCAGGGAGATCATTAATGTATATCAGAAAGAGCGTAGGACCTAGGATAGAGCCTTGAGGGACACCTGCGTTCGTATGGTAGTTCTGGGAGGCATGTCCGTTTACTACCACCTACATTGTGCGGTTAGAGAGGAATGACTGGATTAGTTCAAACAAATGTCCAGTTATACCATAGCTCCGCAGTTTGCATAGAAGGCCAGCATGCCACACTCTGTCGAACGCTTTAGAGATATCCAAGGCAACGATTCTGGCTTCACCATTCCTGTCGTGTGCCTGATATATGTACTCGGTGATGGTCGTTAGCATATCAGCAGTAGACCTGGTGAAGCGGAAACCATACTGCTTGTCCGAGAGGAGCCGGTGTGCTGTGAGATGCTGTTTTGGCGGGGTTGACAATGGTTTTGATTTTTCTTGATAACTTCAGAAATGCTCAAATTTAAATATTTTTTTTTAATTTGAAATCCATCTGACCTTAAATATTTCATTGCGTGAATCACAATTCTTTCAGCTGACATCTATTTCCGCCCACGCGTGTTTGTCTATCAGTCCGGTCAGATGATGAATAAGATTTTCAAGATGTATAGCTATTTTTTTTTATTTTACAAAAATGATCCGATAAAAATGTTATGAAGCCGTCTCTTACCTTAGATCTCTGGTTGGTCACCGGATGAATAATAATAATAATAATAATAATAATAATAATAATAATGTTTTAATAAACAACGCATTTGATCAAGAGTGAAAAAGGAAAAAAGAGAAGAAAAATGAAAGAAAGCAAGGAAAGGACAAATTTACAGTTTGTATGTAGTAATTTAAAGTAGTGATGCTTTATATAGTACTTTAGAGTAGTGATGTTTTTGTATAGTACTTTAGTGATGTTTTATATAGTACTTTAGAGTAGTGATGTTTTGTTTTGAGAAGCTGTTTCTTCGAAGTATTTTTTTTATTTTTTATTCAACCACCGTCTTCCTGATTGAATTCTAATGGCGTCTTTGTCTACTGTTGCTTGGCAACCCATTCAAGAGAATGTAATCTCTGAACAACAACCCGCAACTCAAGGTGTTTATCGTGCCGATGTAGGGAATGGCTATTGCGTTATGTGGTCGCAAAAGATCCTGTAAAGTTTTCGGAACCATTTTGTAAAAGAACCTTACACAACGTGTGGGCCAAATTTAGCTGGACATTTGGACCCGTGCGTCACTTGTGGGAATAATATGAGAAGTAAAAATAGTACAAAAATGTCTAGTATAGTTCTTTCTTTTGATAAAAAGGGAGCCCATTATTCAGATTAGAAATAAACAGATGTTAAAAAAATCTGCCATAAGAAATATCTCCTAAACAAAAATTAATCTTCAGGTCCCCACAACCAGGACAATCTTAATGATGGATCTGTAAAATCTACAGATAGATCCATAACCGTACATTTACACAAAGAAAGAATAAAATGATTTCGTGAGGAATACTTAGTCGTTATGTCTGCATTTCATGAAGCGTTACTCAAATCTCTGAGAAAAAACATCACTCGCCAAACATAAGATATTGTCCGAGAAAAGTTTGAACAAACAATTAGAAAGTATATTGAAAAAAGTCTAGCCAGTGTACGAATGCACTTCATCCAAAATAGCTGATTGACAGAGGCTGAAATTAATGAAATAAAAAGAATTGCAACCAGAATAGACGAATCAACAAAACATGAGAGAGAACCGGAATCAGAAAAATCATAAAAAAGATAATGTTAAATGTTTAGAAATTTTGGAAAGTTTTGTGACGTGTGTCGGTTACAAGACGGCAATAAAACGAAGTCAATACACATTGAACAGAATAATTTTACGGAAATTAAAAAAATATTTCAGAATTCAACGAAGAAATCTAGAACCATATGAGTCAGATAGAAAATATTGCAATGGAGGAACGAGAACAACTCCCAAAATTACTACCAACAAAGCATAACCTCGGAACTATAAGCTCAACAATGCAGCAATCAAATTAATTCTGGATGAAGAAGACACTCATATAAATCGCAATGAATCAATGTATGTCTCAGCAATAGTAGCAACAAAAAAAATTGAACATCGAATTGAAAAAATGGCTGTCTCACTCACATGACGATCCACCTTGGTAAAGAAAAATAGAAAAAGAAATCGAAAAACTTAGAATTGAATTATCAGTACTCGATGAATTGACGAGGAATAAATATAAGAACTAGAAAAGGAAGAAGAGTAAAAAGAAAAAACAACATTAGAAATGAAAATAAACTCTGATCAACTCTGATCAAAATAACAGAAGCCTAAAATATTAAGACCTTATGAAAAAGGATCCAGGTTTTACAGACAGAACAAGATTTTTCAAACTGATACAATAAAATTCTACCGGGAAATAGGAAAACAAAGAATTGAAGTGACAGTAAACCGAAAATGGAGGAGGTTATACAGTTCTGGGAAAAAGTATGGGCTTGCTTAAAAAACATAACATCGAAGAAGTTTGGATTGCGCAATAATTAAATTGAATGAAACTTAAACCAGAATCGCAAAAGTGGATGTACACTGAAAAATGCACACAACAAACATTTTCCAGGAATCGATAAATTTCTTAAATTTTGGCAATATTATTTAACAACAGCACACGAAAAAGTAGCTTTTAAGAACTTCAAGAAATGGTTAACGATCTCACTAAATTTTCTGCATTGATCAGCAAATATTACCTATCTTCTGCCCAAGAATAGTGATACAAATTACACGTAAAACTACAAAATAATTACATGTCTTCCAACAACATACAAATTATTGACGTCTGTTTTAATAAAACAGATATATTTCGTTCTGGGAAAAATATAATACCGCATGAACAAAGAGGGTCCAAACGTAGTTGTTCTGGATGTAAATACTAATTATTTAATAATATGATGGTGTTTGAAAATTGAATCTATGCAAAGAAAAATATTAGTAATGCCTGGATAGATTATCGTAAGGCAATCGATAGTGTATCACATTCCTGGATCTTACAATCTTTATATATACACAAGGTATCACACGTTATCAACAACTTCATCAAAAAGTATATGTCGATATAGAAAATAAAATTTTACCTCAAACATATAAATACAGATTATAAGTCTGGTGTAATAAACTTCAACAGGAGTATATTTCAAGGTAACTCTTTGTCTCTCCTACAACTTTGCATATCAGTAATAGTATGAACAAGTCAACCTAACAAGGCATCAAGTGGTTATAAATTAGCTCAAACTAAAATAAGCCATTTTTTATGGATGACTAAAATTGTATGCTAAGAATGACATTAAGCTGGAAGGTCTACTCTAAACAGTAAAATGCTTCAGTGAAGACAATGAAATGAAATTCAATTTGAAAAAAGTGCTAAAGTTACAGTCTTACGAGGATCGCTACAGCAAGCCCCTCAATTAGACCCTGACGTAACAATAGAACATTTAGAGCAAGAAGAAGCTTATAAGTACCTAGGGGTAAATGAGCGTGAAAAATTCACCGTACAAAAATGAAATAAATAGTGCGTAAAGACTATTACAGAAGGGTAAAACTGATATTAAAAACTGAATTTTACTCTCAGAACAGAATTATTGCCATTAATAACCTTGCTATGCCAGTTGTCCAATATAGTTTCAACATCTTGAACTTGACTCTAAATGACATCAGAAAAATGATCCGAATACTGATGTAGACTATCTATACATACCCCGTAAAGAAGGTGGAAGAGGTCTTATTCAGCTATAACTGACATACAATTCAACAACTATTGGCGTACTAACATAAATGGAAGAAACAACAGACTTGATGAGGCAAACAACATGAAAACCGTAATAAAAAATATTCAATAATGAAATAAGGCAGTAAATACAAACAAGAATTACATTAAGTAGATTCTGTAGAAAAGCAAAACAAAAGCAAACAACCTATTATTTTGGCCAAAATATGATAAAAGTAAGCCAAGAATACCGCTTTTGAACTGACGAAATAACACTGACGAGACAAACCTCTGCATAGCCAATATCCAGTCCGTGCTAATAAATCTAATACTGATAAAGTTAATACTCATCGATGTATACGAGCATTCGGATTAAAGTCTGGAACATAAGGCTTTATTCTTGCCGTGCAAGAGCAGAGACTTTTCACTAGGAACCTTCAGGCAAATATTATAAATAATGATGTGAATTCAAAATGCATGCTTTTGATAAATACCAAGAAACAATAGACCATCTAATTTTAGGATGTTCTATACTTTCCCCAAATGAATATAAAACCCGTCACGATAGAGTGGGGAAATACTTACACTGGATAGTGTGTAAGTATTATAGAAAATATGTAAACAAACACTGGTATGAACATCACCCTGCACCGGTTATAGAAATAGGAGATGCCACCATTCTGTAGGAAAACACAATATACACCGACAGGAAAATTGAAGCAAATAAGCAGGACATTATTGTTAAAAACCAAAAAGAAAGAAATTACCTATTAATTGATATGGCTTGGCTTGTGGTTTGTAACGTAGCAACCGAGAAATTCAAGAAACTATCAAAACATTGCAATTGCAAAATAAAACTAAATTGGGAAATTGATAACAAGAATAGTAACAGTGATAGTAGGTACATTTGGAATGATACAAATGGAACAAAAAACACATAGAAATAAACCTTAAAAACCCAGCTTAAGAGATGAACTGAAACTGATCTTGTTAAGTACAGCCCACAAACTAAAGAGAACTTTGTTTTTGTAACTGTAGGAATGTTATGGGACATAGTAAAAACATTAAATAGAGCCATAGAATCACACCATGAACAAGTTTAGGACTTTTTGCAGATTTTATAGCTTTTGCGACCATAGTAAAAATCGAATTATAATGAAAAATGATATAATAAGGAAATTTGAGAAATAGTGTCAATAAAAATATAATGTATTGACAATTCAGCTTATCATTTATATAGTAAAACAAAAAGTTTTCAACATATTAAAGTATTTTTTAATTGCAAGATAACACTTCTACGGCATCCATTATGTCATTTCACTTTTCTAACTCTTTGAAATAAATGAGTTTTCATATTGACACTAATCTGACGCTCCTAAGAACTTTGTTTATCTATTGGATGTTTAAATATTAAATGAGTTGACAAACACATGATATGATAGTAGCAAAAACGTAATGTTTATAAGGAGACATATAATAGGTAGGAAGACCAATGATTATTACTAAATGAACTAAAATCTTTGTACCGACTTCAAATCTCGGTTGAATCTGTTTCATTGATGTTGGGCTACTATTCTTGGAGTTGGCATCGGTAGATTTTTCCCAAAATATTCGTTACTTAGAAAGATAAATTTGCTCCTATATCTTTAATGCAAAAAAAAAACCCAAAAAATCTCCGAATTCGAAAACATTTATATAATACTATATATGCAGAGATATTTTCATTTCGCAACGAAACCAAATTAAAAGGATAAGTTACAAAAAAAAGAGAAATGTAATGCAGCTTATTCAATTGTTGGAAATTTTGTTATAGAAATTTGAAGCAAAAGCAAAGCATAGAAATGTCATAACTTAAAACATTAAAATTTACAATTTTATTATTTAGTGTTTAAACAAAATTATATTTTTTATCATATAGCAAGTGTAATATTTCTTTATTTTGTGGAATATCCTTTCAAATATAAATTCAGAATTAAACACATACTTCATGGTTTTCATTAGACTTTCTTGCACGAAAAACACCCAATACTTCAAGGTTAAAATTAGAATTGTTTGCATTAATATGTACGCTGAGTGGAATATGTAAGATTTGATATGAGCAGTGAAACGTGAAAAGTCTAACAACGTGGATGAAATTAAATGTTTAGTTCAGAATCACTTGTAAGTTATCCAGATTGATATATATCTGAGGAAGGCTAGAGAACGCAACGGACAAAATTTTGTAATAATAACAAAAAGATGAGAACACTAATCTGTTATTTATTCGTTTTTATCATTGAGATGTTAGTTAACGCATTCACTGCGACCTACATTTCGATTTTCCCCGATCAGCCAATGACTACCCCTCACTGCGTCTACACACTCTGTTCCTACCAAAAAAATATAAAATGCGTGCTGTAAGTTCAAAAGTCAAAGCAATATAAAAAATATACCTCACGGTGAGAAATAACGAATCAGACACTGTTAGCAGTTTTTTTAGTTGCCTATTTAAGTTTTGCTCATCTTCATGTTTAGTATTACATATTATCTGAGATTGGGTATAATTTCGCGAGAAAGTTTTTTTATGAAACAGTAAAAATATGCAAATTGACTCGCAAAAGAAAAAAGTCATAGTTTTCATAAATATTTGATTTTTGTCAGAGTTAAGAATGCGGGCAAAATCCCTCATGTCAGAAAAATAATTGATTGTTTTTAAACTATCCAAGCTATTTTCACAAGATATGAGCCTTGAATTGTGTGAAAAGATGATGTAGTTGCTTATATCAGAGACATGTTACTAGTAGTAGTTATTGAATTTGGGAGATCGTAACTGAAACCGAGAAAAACACTGGGAATATATATATATAAATCGATGAATAACTTATATATATATATATATATATATATATATATATATATAATTCATCGATTTTGCTTTTATGAGACCGCAACAGAATGCAGAAAGCACTGGACAGCCGTTATGCATTATATTTGGGACTCATCAGCAGTGCGCATCCACTTCCTGATATTTGAAACCTAGGACGAAACGGTTTTCTGCATTCTATTGAAGTCTAATAAAAAACTCGATGAATTACTTAATTATTTCAAATCCTCCTACAATTTTCGTCTGTATATCGTTCTATGAACCATCTTATAAAACGCCCGTGTGAAGGGCTTGGTGATAGTAGTCGTGGCTTTGGGAGGAGCTCAGCAGAGGAATATGTAAATGAGCGGCGCTATATCGAGTTTAATTCGTTACCTCTTTGTCACCGGGACCCCTGCTACAGTTGCTATGACGTTGACTTAACAATGTAACTGTCTGTGTTTCTATTCCTGGTAGTGGATGCGCACTGCTGACGGGTTCCATATATAGGACGAAACGGCCGTCCAGTGCTTTTCTAAAGTAAAAAGCAAAAACATGAATTATTTACTTTAAGTTCTAGTCTATATATATGTATTTTATGTGGGTCAATGTTTCTGAGATTCCCAAGTATGGCAACCTATAACAGCAAGGCTGAATACAAGGACTCCAACTAACCGTGACCAACACCAAAGACACAACTATGGAACAACGGATAGCAAATACAACACATCTTAATACTTCAACGAGCAAATGAAATGAACCAAGCATGATGGACATTCTAGAGAAGGCGACATTCGATATTGTATCAGAGTCAGCAGCAATTTTGGCGTTTTATAACAAGTTTATGCATTTATTATTCAGAGGAAAAGTGTGAGTCACTTTCGATCAAATTGACATCCACCTTAAATTCCCAACATCGGTAGATCTTCTTACCTGATATTCTTTCACTTTCAGCCAAACCTTGTAAGGCTAAACGGCGATAAGAAATCGATAAGAGGGACTCGTTTGGGTGAAACTGTAAACTTCTTTTCCTGATCCTGCACGTTGGTGCCAAAATTATGAAGAGATCAGCAAAGAAAAAAATAAATCCTTTGAGGCAAAATAAAGCCAACGATATATGTGTGTGTCAGTGTATGTGTCTGTGTGTGTGCTCAAGAAGCGATGAGCAAATTGTCAACATTTATAATTTTTCATTTTCAGCATGTGCGTTGCTTGGTTGAATTTTATCGTCTCAATATTTTCGGTTAGCTGTGAGCAAACGAGCAAGATGATGCAATTCATTTTGCCAGAAATTTTGAAACTATGCACTGTATTGTGTGACGTGCGCATCTGAAGTTCCAGCATAAATGTTTAATAAAATTTGTGTTGATTTGAGACCATTTCAGAGGATTCGAGAAAACAAAGTTTGAATGAGCCTAATGGCTATTCACTAGTGGTTGCAAATTGATGTCTTTATGCATCTTTCCACAAGGCATCAGTCTTAACATAGAGAAATACATCAAATGCCTGGTGGCGATAATGCTTTCCTGATACAAGAGAGTGGCTGCTGGGGGACGCTATGTCGGAAAATCTGGCATAAGCCAAACAAAGAGAAGTAAACATTCTTGGCTGTCAGAAAATTTCTACGACAATATGACTCCTTGTATTTGGTCATTTAACTCAACAGACTGCAGCGTTTAAGTTCTACTGTGTGTAGCGCATATAAGTAGGAGATAGCTAAAACTCATTGTAACAAAATGATGTTCTAAAAGTTCATGGAAGCATTTGACAAATACAGCCAGGAAACCCTCCAGAAGAGATGCAGAAGAAGCTGAAAAAGTCTGTAGGCTGTGGTTGAATCTAATGACATTCGATTTTAATGAATAAATTAGATTTTAATGTTTTCAGAGATTTTTGTGTAATTGTTGTAAACATATTTGCAGAAATTGGATATATGTGTTATTCTTAGATTTGTGTAATTTCCAGGTCCATTCATTCATCGCCCTACACACACACACACACACACGCACACACACACACACACACACACACACACACACATATATATATATATATATATATATATATATATATTAGTCATCCACATACAAGCCTGTTTCTCTGTATCACAGCTCATCAGTGTTATTAGATACATCCTCTTGCTTTTGGCCGGTATCGAAACTCGACCAATTTGGCACATCCCCTTGCAATATATATATATATATATATATATATATATATATATATATATATATATATATGTGTGTGTGCAAAATTTAAGGCAAAGCAGATTTTCCATTACTGTCGACATCTTCGATTTTAGAATTCGATCGATAAAATTGGATACATATATTTTTCTCACCGGTAGCAAAATGCTGAGGCTCACGTAAGTTCCAGTTGCGAGGTGCCAGATTGAAAATATTCTGTTCACTAATTAAACAATGATATTTATAATGTACCCTAGTGATTGCGACATATCTTATTTAGTTTATATATATATATTTTTTTTTCTAGACATATGCTATTAAATATAAGAGACAATGAATGTCTATTATGTTTAATCATGAGCCGTTCTAAACGTCGTATTTTTGCTTTAATTTCAGTTGAAAATAAAGACAAAAATTCTCCAACATTTGGATAATTATTTATTGGGTTTCTTCTAAGCTTTCGGCTCACATGAGCCATCTTCAGAGAGGTAGTTTAAACTGAAATATTATAAAATCCACCATCACCGACGATTTTATTTTGTGTTGACATAAAACTCCGCTTGGCAACGGCAATAGTTACCAAAAATAATAAACGCAGTTCTTAAGTTTGCGATGCGGTTTTATGACGTCACACCGCGGGATAGCGCGAAATGACAACAAAACCATCTAGTCAAATGCAATGTAATATGTTATTTCCTGTTTTAAAGTTGATTTTATTGAGTGTTGGTTGTTTTGATTTGATGTACATGGCCTCCAATATCTGCAGGTTCCTCTTACTGTGTGTATGAGTAAGGATCACCGTATTGTTGACCAGAATCTGTCTGATATTACCTATATGTTTATGTTTTTCAGAGAAATGTTGTTTAATAGTACTCTGATCAGAAAGATGACATGTAAGTCTACGGGAGAGTGTGGTTGTGGTAAAACCAATATATGTACTAGGTTTTTGAGTAGTATCAGAGATGCAAAACAAATCAAAACATTATTGTAAGAGAGCTGCTAATAATCCTGGAAGAAGTCGGCGTAGAGAAAATTACGAAAATAATAAATGATATTTATAATAGTGGAATAATGCCAGACGACATATGCAAGTCAATTTTTATAATACCGCCGAAGAAGACAATGATGTGTCTTTTCACCGGATCTGTTCAACTTGTACAGTGAGAATGTTTTGAGGATCCTAAATGCTACCCTAGGATTTATTATCGGAGGCCACAATTAGAACAACATACGGTATGCAGATGATAGAGTGATGATTGCAGACACGAAAAGAAATCTACAAGACCTCCTAAAAATGTAGTTGAGAAGAGAGACAAAAAAGGTCTATAAATAAACTGCAAGTAAACGGAATGCATGGTCAACAGCAAAACGAGCACCCTAAAATAAAAATACAGGTGTGTGTTACTAGAATCAAGCAAGTACAAAAATTTAAATACGTAGAAAGTGTTCTAATAGGAGATGTAAAGTTCGACACAGAGATCCGAAGGCGAATTGGCACAGTAAAGGATGCATACCAGAAGCTGAGTAAAGTCCTAAGACGCAGGAAATTTTCACTAGAAACAAAGAAGAGACTGCTAGATTAATATGTGATGTCAGTTCTTTAATACGGCAGTGAATGAGAAAAAAATCAGAAGCATCGGAAATGTGGTTCTACAAAAGATGTTGCGAATAGCATGCGAGAAACGATGAGGTCTTGGAAAGAATGGCAATGAAAAGAAAATTAATAGTGAACATCAGGAAAGACTGAAGTTTCTGGGACATGCAATGAGGAAGAAGGGCTAGGAGAACCTGATACTGACAGGCCAGATAAAAAGAAAAAGAAACAGATGAAGGAAACGGATAACATATTTGAAGGGCCTTAGTAAGTGGATGACTGGGCGGGGCTTGCATGGTGTAACAGGAGAAAACATACTAAGAGTCACCAGAGATAGGGAGACGTGGAAATCCATGATCACCTTCGTCTTGAAAGGACAGAGCACATGGAAGATGAAGAATCAACATAGAAGGAGTTGCTGGTGTTGTTTTAAAGGAAAGGAAGATAATAAAGACAGTTATACTAAACATTATAAAGAGATGGTTGATGTTTCTAATGCACATAATGAGAAAAGATAGCTTTGTTAATTTCATACCCACAGGAAAGGTTGATGGCAAGAGGCCCGTTGTAAGTCATCACAGAATCTACCTAACGAGCTCCAGTTAATGAATGGCAAAACAATTGCTAGAAGAGGTATCCAATTAAAAAAAAGAAGGTTGTGCTTTAAAGGAAAATTTAAAGAGCCATGAGCACCAATGTCCTGAAGAAAACTCTCTTCGTTATTATACGGAACGAAATGTTTTCGCTTTTCATAGATAAAACTTTGTTTTGTGGGGCGGAATGAATGATGCTACATCTAAGATGTCAATATGTGTATTGTATATGTGTTTCATTGTTCAGAACTGATTTACAGAGCACAATGAAAGGAATTAATTAAATATCTTGTATTTATTACGATAATTTTATATGCATTAGGTATATTGCATGCAGGGCCTAATTAGTGTATACACATTTAAATTTTTGTGTCCTGATGAATTTCTTTATGTGATCTACTTCTTTGCACTCACCAACACACGAATAATCGGTAGTAAATATATACAATGGAGAGAGCTTTTTTATGGATATTTGAAAGTACTCTATCCATGTACAGATCTATATAAACAACTGTATACCCTACACCACATGCTCGTGTTTAAAGGCATTTACATGAAGTCTTTTCTTCCCTTTAGTACGGATTATAAATACGCATTATGCATCGACATTTTTTCTTGGGTCTTTTAATTTTAAATATAATCTTTTTCTATTTTCCGCATGTTCATTTCCAATTAAGGTGCAGTTGATCGACATCAAATATATTACGAAATACGAAATCTCGCGCTTCGACAAGCTTCAGGAGACCATTGAAAATCTTCCTTTCTTGACAGTGTCCACTGCTCTTCCTCGAAGCCAGTATTTGTTGACGTTTATGGCTGATATCTCAGCAGAGAGAAGCTTCTCCCTCTGTGGGTGCAAGGTCGGTTTTAATTGATAGATGTGTCAGTGAATTTGGCCAATGAGATAACGAAATTGATCGCTTGTCAGAAATTTCTAGATCTTACACAGGATATAACATTCTTGTAACTCTTCTTCGATTTCTTTTTCATTCCCACTATTACATAAATAATTATAGTCAGTTCTTATTATGCATGCAATTATTTTACATTTCTTTTCAGAATTTATTGTATTCCTTACGTATTTTGATGCTCTTAAATGGGTTCAAATAATCCGTGTTTTCTACGCCAGCCGCTGATAATTAGGACAATACAAAGTTATCGGTATTTTCTCAATTCGATGCGCAGAAAATCTGATTTTATATAAAAATATTTTTCTTATTTAATGTAATTATGAACGCGCCATATCTGGCAACAGAGTCGATTTCCTTAATACATTCAATTGTGAGAGTTATGCAAGTCTGTATATAAAATAAAGCACCTTAACCGTCATTTCTGTAGGCGGTAAGGAAGTGATTTTCCTCGTGCGTGTTCATGTAATTGACAGTGAGATTAAGAAAACAACACGATGGAAGGGTTCAACAGTAAAAATCCATTCGGTAATTTGCAATCTTACCAAAATTGTCAATAATTTTTTTAATCGAGTTCACCCGAAGCAAGGCATGGAAGTCACTGAGACAGAAGGTGTTACTGGGATTTAGAGAATTAGAAAGCAGAAATATTAGTAAGAGACGGAAACAAACGTGTATCAGTAAGAGAGTAGATAGCGAATGACATTACCTTTAATATTTTGAAGATAAAAGTTGGCATGGAGCAGGAAGAGAGTTCTATAAACGAAAAATGCGAGAAAGATAGAGTTAACAGAGAACGCATTGTTACACAATGTCAACACAACTGTAAATATCTGAGACCTCTTTAACAGTATAGTACTGCGTTTAAATTCATAAAATCTAGGTGTCCTACATAAGAACTTAACCGAACAATTAGTATAAAATATTTATAGCAAATGTACAGGGGTCAATTTTACGGTGAAGGGAAAGTGACTGAAAAACAAATAAAGACCAACAATAAAATTGATTTGTTTTTTTTGTTTTTAATTTCTATCGAGGATATTTAGATAAACATCAGGATAACCGGACCAAATGTACCAGTAATATTCTTAGCAAAGACGAATGATAGCCTTACTGTAAAACTAGCAGTATAGCCCGGCATTGCTCGAGTGTAATGAAATCTTTAAAACTAATCCATGGTCCTGGAGCTCAGACTCTTTGGACGTTGGCACGAAAGACTAAAAAGCAATAGTTGTTTCCAGTTAAAGCGAAACCTTAGACTGAAAAAAAATGAATGGATGTAAGTCTAATTTTGATTTCCTGGTATCGATATTAAATAAGTCTTTTCGTCGTAAACTGAATTTTGAAGGCTAAATCAGTCCTCTGAGTAAATGGCATCATGGCTGAGACTAAGAACTATAATTATACCTACTTAGAGCTAAACCCGAAGCAAAAAGTAAAATAAAAGGGCTAAAAAAATACAGGCAGATAAACAGACACACACATAAACATCTTGCCTTTTTTATATATATATATATATTATCGATTTTCTGCACTATTGTAAGAACTGTAACCTTGAAACTTCTGAATATCGTTTCTTATGTCTTTGTCTATGAGTGTATCAAATTTGATTAAAATCGGACCACTCTTTCTATAACCCGATTTTGTTGATTATCGATTTTCGATATTTATCGGGTGTACCTCAACACAAAACTTAGTTACGAACACTTGCAGACGCTTATAGTACATCTGCGTAAATTTTCAAGAAAATCGTTTCAGCCGTTTCGGGGCGTATAGGTAGCAGACACACAGACAAAGTTCCATTTTTAAATAAGTTTAGATCAGTCAGTTAAGTGCTATGCGCGATACACGCTTGGGTGATCATGTCTCGAAAGAGACATGACTGACTGGGCAGAAGATTATCCCGGAGTAGGTTGCCATTGCTTTCTGCGGTAGACTGGTTGCCAACCAAGGCTATAGAACCCAATCTGTCCTATTATTTAACCCATAACTGGAGGGACGAGACGGATTAATATCGTTCCCAAGGGTATTTGCGCGTAAGTGAATGCAAGGAATTCAACTGGAATTCGAACTCGGTTCCCCGATTTCTCGTTCCGAGCCGATATCCACTACGCCACAACTAGCCAAAAAAAATAAAAAAGTCACTTAAATAACTTTCTTAACAGCTGATCCAGCAACGGTTTTTACACTTCATAAAACCGAAAATGGACATATGTACGCAAATCTCGTTATCCTGGAATTAACACACTCGTGTACACATGATTTATGTTGCAAGTTACATCACCAACAATGACAACTTATGAACACTTTATGGAAGTTTTAAAGACGAAACATATTTTGGACTGTGAAAATAATGCTCTGTTTTGGCAAATGAATAATATTTGAATAACAATTTAAATTTATGATAACAATAATTTTCCAGATACAAATATTTATATTTAATCCACAGCTAGGTGATCATATAGATCGATAACTTTCCTAATGGTTATCGCGTATAAATGAACGTAACGAATCCAAACTCGTCTTTTTATTGTTTCACTCTGACTTATTGCACTATCATAAAATTCAATTTATAAAAACATTTGCAAAACTTACGCGTGTTGAATAGAGTAGATACTTTTCAACAATCCTACATTTAAAGAATCCTATATGTGTTTGATATGCACCTTCAAAGCTGAAACCTTTCGAGTAAAATAAAAAGGTAGCACATATGATAAGAACAGTATAATCAGTCTTTTTAGATGGCAGGAATTATTACATAATATGTAGAAACCTATATTTAATACAGGGATTTATATACGTATAATTAATATCGCATTTCTATTTTTATAATCATGTAAACCTATTTTTATTGACGCTATTTCTGGGAATTTAACGAAGAAGCTAAATACAAAATTGCATAATTGCCCTTATTATCTTGAGAGACAATTGTGTCTGTATTACTGTTATTAAGGAAAATAACAACCTTTTTTCAAGAATGAATTAATGTACGTAGAAGTAATTTTCTACTTGAGCGCTTTTGGCATCATGGGAATTGATAGGTTATATGAGGAAATCTGTATTTATCCCAGCGTTTTATAGACCTATAATTAATACCTCATTTCTAGTTTAATAATTAATAAGGGGTTGTAAGTTTAACATTAATGTTTTAAGGTACCCTAAAGACGTGTTTATATAAAATATGATATCAGTATGATAGGTCGGTATTCACAAACAACCTGAAGCAAGACATTGCAGAATTTCAAATAATCAGCTGTGCAGATAATAAATTAACCTGCACTAGTCTGGTTTTGTTTGGATTCTTTAACAACATATCAACTCTTTATGGGTCATTTAATGCTGAAAG
Organism: Ascarosepion bandense; assembly: GCA_037127315.1. Classification (NCBI taxonomy): domain Eukaryota; kingdom Metazoa; phylum Mollusca; class Cephalopoda; order Sepiida; family Sepiidae; genus Ascarosepion; species Ascarosepion bandense. Next base: position 5,519,199 of record JBBBDQ010000256.1, on the reverse strand, counting down.
TTTATTTTCTTGTGAGATTTGGTAATTTTTTTAAAAAGGTGATGTAATATTTTTGTTTGTTTATTTCTGTTAATTTTTATTTATTTACTAGGAAAATGTATTGTTGGTATGTTTTTATAATTTATTTTTATATTTCCCTATTCTGACAACAGTTTAGGGGTTAACAAATTGACCAGAGCTGTTACCATCTCGGATCAGTGTGGTTCTAGGAACAACGACAATCAGAAAGAGATTTTATGCTCTTCAAAATCTTTTGATCAGAATCTTTGCTGCTGGATGCCGTTTATCGTCAAACTAAGGATATCAGTGTACTAGAATTTTGCCATTTATAATAATGTCCCATTTATAACAGAATGATTATACCGGGTATAGACAATATATTAGGCCTATTAAGTGTATTACTCTAACTAATAGTAATATATTGCTAAAGGAGGGCTGGATCAGAAGGGGAATCAATCATAAAAATGATCATACAATAGTTTTCAGCGGCCAAAATTATTTCTTATTATTTCCTTGATGTTGTTCTAAAATTATTGATGATTCGAGACAGTTGCTGAATGTATTTGGGAATGTTTTGCTTCAATAATGTGAATTAAATATTTCTAATTATCTTAGATCGTTTAAATAATAAACAGCCTAATTAATTTTTGCTACGACACAATTGGAGATGCTTTCAGCCTAACGGAGATTTCTGCTACAAATCACGTGCAATGAAATAAACTAACAGATTGCGATGCCTGTGCAACATCTTGTCAGTTCGCTTGGCAGACATTCGAATGTGAACAGAATTGATGTCTTCAACAGAAGAATTGAAGACAAAAAGTGAGTAATTGTTGTAGATGAGACATATCGGCATTTTGCATGTGAAAATAAAGAATATATAGGCATTTATTCCTAGTCTCATTGATGCTCTCAATAAAATTAAACTGAATATTAACAGAGTACAATTTATATGTTATTTGCAATAACTTTTGTAAGATTTTCTTGTTCTGTTTAAGAACGCTGTCACTGTCATTTTTTATTCTTTTACCTTAGAGAAAAGTTTTCGAATCTTCAAAATTATTTAAAATTCTTACTACATAATATTTAATTAGGTATAGAAAGAATTTTTAATAAGTTTTATATTCCATTTGTTACAAATGCGAATAGATTGAGCCACATATAATTAGGCAAGTATTATAAACTTACAAACGTTTTACAAAGACTTACGCAGTAGGGTCATTTAAAACGCAGTTTGTTTACTATTTTCATCTAGTAAGTATCAGTGCCAAGCATGACCGGCAGTTAACTGATTTTTGTTTATTTTTCATCTTCTTGTGGTTTGTGTTACCGCATTTTTGCTATGCTTAACTCTGTATTTCTTTTTTTTTTCAAGAACATTTGCGTCTCCTGCTATAGAATATATTGGATAGTAGAAACGGTGTTTTCATGAAAATTCACGGAGATGCCAGAGATTAAAAGAGGCCACATTAAATGCGAAAAAGTGTTAGATTTGGGTGCCATCTTGGATCAATTTAGAGTGAATGGCGAGACATTAAGTCGGTAATGCAATAAATAATCATTGTAAGGTACGGATTCTTCGAATGGAAATTGGGAGATCACAAAACGAAGACAACGTTGAATAAATAACTTGAAAAGACGAAGGGAATCAAATTGTTCTGAGAGCTTGTATATATAATCAGGAAGCATACATTTCGTACGTATATAATAATATAGTAAGTAGCATTTTCTTACAGTTTTTCACACACACACATCAGTTAACAAGTAGATATTAACACTGACGACACCACCATCTACCCCCGCCTCAGTAAGAAATTTGCCAGTGTTGACAACGATAACCTCGGTGCTGATCTTGAAACGGACATCAGATCTGTGCTAAGAAATGGTTCCTAAATTTTATACATAAAAAGAGCTGCTCTTCTTTAACTACCATATGCATTCACCCCGACTCCCCATCAGCATGGATCAAACTAATCTCCTAGGACTCAATCTATCAGCAGACCTTAAGTGGAACGACTACATTGAATCAATCGCTAAATCTACTGCTAGTAAGTTTGGTTCACTGTATCGGGCCAAGAAGATTTTTCTCGCCTGATTCCGTTTACACATATACAAATCATGCATCTACCCGTGCGTTATATACGGACTTTTGGCATATCTATTCAAGTGCTCCTGCTATTCATCTTAAGAGGAGAATTTGTAATGTAGTCGGCCCTGATTTGGCAGTTTGCACCGACGGAATGCTGCATCCGTTTACCTCTTCTACAAATGTTTTCACGACTGTTACTCAGACAAGCTTAGTTCCCTTGTCTCCCGCTCTAAGGACATTTTCTCGAGCAATTAGACTGGCAACAATGTCGCACTCTTTTACATCGAAACCATCAAACACAGACGCCTCTTCTACACTAATAGTTTCTGTCCTCGTCCTTCCATACAGTACTACACTCTTCCGTATACTTGCTTCTTTGACAGCTAAAATCTGCAAGAGATTAATTGAAAAGTCAATTGTCTTCTCCTATTCTACTGAATCCCATCTTCTCTTATCCTTTCCATGTATGTTGTTCTTCTTCCTTTTCAATCTCTCAAGTAAATCTATTGACCTCCCCGCTTCACTTACTCTTTTCCCTATATCTTGTCTTTTTCTCTTCATTCTCCACTTATAAAACCTTTCAGTTTCCTCTTATGTGGCCCGCATCGCAGTAGTGTCAATAATGCCTTGTTTGGGGAGAAACGATTATATATATATATATATATATATATATATATATATAGAGAGAGAGAGAGAGAGAGAGAGAGAGAGAGAGCTGTTTTGTTAAAGACATTTTTTCATTCTGAATGAAAGTATGCAAAATCCTTGTTAAATTTCTGAATATCCGAGCGCTTTCGGCTATTCATTATCCTTTATAATAGACGAATTTCAATTTATTTTATTTTCAATCAATGCGTGGATTTTTATAAAATATATTTGATGTCACAAGAATTGTTTATTTTCGAAACATGGTTAGCACATTTTGGCCGTGCCACGTATATAATGTTATTGTGTATTGGCTTTTCTATTTTTGTTGTTAGGGCTTCAACAATTTTAAATCGTTTTTTTTTCACGCGTAGCATTTCTAACTAATATATTTTGGCTGAAACTTGGTAGGATTTTGTTTGTTTTTAAATGAGTCTTAATTGAGCTATGGTCGGCTGGATGTAACAATAGATATTTAGTAGTATGCCCAGTGTTATTATTTATGAGTATGATTTGGAAAATTGTTCGTTAAAGGGCAAGTAAACTCGTAAATAATAATGGTTCTCTTTGTATTTTATGATAATTTTATCTATTTTAGTTTTTGGAATATGTAATTTAATTTTTAGTTAAGGTCAACTGTGATTATGTATTTCTTTATAATATTTCTAAGAGAAAATAAAACTTGACATGTATCTGGATATGTAGAAATTAATATTTTGTTTCATTTTATGTTCAGAATTGTCATTACTTTAGAAAATAACAATTTAATCAGGTGGTCGTTGAAGTAGTTAGGATTATCACTGTTAAATAGCATCTGTTTCACATTATTGAGTTTTCCAAGAAAAGGGGATGAATTGTCCTGTGCCCTCTTTAGGTAGCTTTTCATAACTTCTATTTCATATCTAATGTAGAATTCACGCTTAAAATTAAGGTGGCAATAGTTTCTGCTCGTATTTTCTCGTGTAATTAAGTAGTGAAAGTGTTAATACAGAGTTCTACAAGAACGTCTAAGAATAGCGTTATAATATAATTACTAATTTCCAGATTAATTTAAAGACATTTATTTTTGTTTGTGGTTTAGAGATTATCAATATAAATATTTCTTAATTAAATTATGGTATTCTGCTTTAACTTACTGCTAACCATTTGGTTAAATGACAATGTATATTAAATGATTGTTTTTATTTCTATTTCTGCTATTATACTGATATTGTTTTGTGTATTTGATGTCATGATTTTTATAGACACTGTTCTTTAGGCCATTATTACAAAAAATCGTTTTCTTTATAAAATGTGTCTTCACTTGATGAGTTTACACTAATTCCCTATTCTATGGAGGAGGGTAAATGTTTGATTATACTTGGAGGTGAGTACATTTAGGGTGGATGTACATTGGATATGCGTTAGATTTCATGTTTGCTTGGTCAGTATTATTTACTGTATTTACTAGCCTTCCCACGTAGGCTGAATGTGACACATGGTCATTTTATAGTGGGTATTCCCGGCCATATAGCCGGGCCAAAAAATGTCTGTCTATTTTTACCCAGTCGTGGTTCTACCCTTCGGCGGAACCACGACTGGGTTATTGCTCTCTGCTCGGAAGCAGAGAGCGCCCTCTACCCGAAGGCAGAGAGCTGACAGTGTCGTAGAGTCGTCAGTCTAGTGACTCGGTACGACTCTAAGTCCAGTGTTACATCGATGAATATTACTATTTAAAATAATTTATGATTATTAATTTTAGGCTAAGACGTTTAAATTCTCTATGGATTAATTATCTAATTTTATCAGATGTGTGGAATTTTTCCTACCATATTGTCATCATGTCTGTGTAACACTGTGCCATGTGAATTAATATCATAGTGTTCAGTGAGGTTATATAAAGCATAGAGAGAAACAAGGTTAGAAAAAATTGAATAATCTAACGAACACTTCGTATTATTATTACTATTATGTTGTCATTTTTCATCATATTTCTATTTCCGCTTTTGTCGCACTACCTACTAAGTCTGTGGGAAGACCTAAGGCAGGTCGTGGTGTGTTGTTATGGCTCCATTTCATGTTTTTCTATCTCCCCTAACGTCTCTAGCCTTACATAGACGAAGTTTTGTTTAGTGTGTGGGCTGTACTTAACAAGATACTTTTTGCATATCTCTTAATCTGGGGTTTCCAGGGATTCTTTTAAGGTGTTGTTTTGTTCAATTTCTTATCATTTCAAGTGCACCTACTCTTACTGGCACGATTCTTGCTTTCAATTTCCTCATTTTTTCTATTTCAATTGCCATGTCATTATCTTTTGACACTTTTTCTAATTCCTTGGTTGCTATATTACAATTCGCTGGACAAGCTACATCAATTAATTGGCAAGTTTTTCTTTCTGGCTTTTAACAATAATGTCCGGCCTATTTGCTTTAATTTTTCTGTCTGTGTAGATGGTGTAATCCCATAGAATGGTGACATCTTCTATTTCTGTAACCGGTGCTGGGTGATGTTTATACCAGTGTTTTTTTACATATTTTCCATAGGGTTTGCACATTGTCCAATGCAAATATTGCCCCACTCTATCGTGACGATTCTTATAATTATTATTATTATTATTATTATTAATTTATAATTTATTATAATCCAGTTTTATATTTTTCTTCCATTTATTATATATTATAATATATTATTGTATGTTATTACTTGATTATAATTTTGTAATGATATAATTGGGGACTTTGTATATTACTATTATAATTATATATGTATATTTTAATATTTCTATATATTATATTACTCATGATATTGCAATAAGTCTGATAGACGCATATTTAGTATTTTAAAACATAAGGTCTTAGTGAAAGATTCTAAAATTTAACACATTATTTTCAAAAATGTATTAATTTATTAATAGAAAACTCACTTGACTTTTAAACGAGAATGTATTTCGTATTATCATTCTCACATTCTCACACATACTAACTTTACTGTCTCATAAACACACACATGAATACATGATTCTTTCATGCACATATATTCAAACATGATTCTCTCATTTTATGTATACATTATTTCACTGCAGTTTTGAATAGAAATGTATTTCGTTTCTTCATTCACACACACTAAAGCTACCGACATATTAAAAAATTTAATTTTTCTATAGTTTACGCACGATTGACATACATCATTTTCGCATATATAAACTTTCATTTAAAATATCTAATCAATTACTTTATTGTACATGACACGTATTTGACCAATGAAATCAAACCTCAACCAACATACTGTCTCTGTGGTTTTTTCTCTTAACATTCGACTTTAAAAATCTCTGAGGGGACTTGGTAAAGTAAAATTTGTTAGTTTAAAAGGACTTTTTCTTACCTGACATTTATCTATCTATCTATCTATCTATCTATATATATCTATATATATATATATATATATATATATATATATGAATGTAATGTGTCTATTTATGAATAAGTGCCTATCTTATGCATATACGTAGTCATATTTAGTGAATACACGCACTTAGTTAAACACTCCGATTTTCTAACTGTAGATTTTCACATTTTGACATGTGCTTTCTCGTGTAGGGATGATTTCTTCCTTGTTATAAAAATATTAATGAAAATCTATCATGGTAGCCAAAAAACAGTCTATTTCAAAAACAATATTTCTGCTTATCAACGTTCAATCAGGAACATATACTGTAATAATTAAGTATATTTGATGATGGATTAGAAAAAAAAACAGAAATTCCTGTAAAATCTATTAGAAACACATATACGCGTCCGTGCGCCAGCATGCTCGTAAGTGTGTGTGTGTGTGTGTGCTCGTATATGTGTGCGTGCGTGTGTTCAAATGCATACTCCAAATTTACACTTGTTGTAAACATATTTTTATTGAGGCTATCACAAAGACATTAATCGGAGATGCTAAATGCAGAATTACATGGCTGACCTTATCATCTCGGACGACAATTGTGCCCATCTCACTGTTAGAAGTAACCGAACTCTTTTCAGGAACGAATTAATAAAATGCGAATAGAAGTAATTATCCTGCTTAGCCGATATTAATAATGATTAATTATTGAAACGATTAATCAAAATAGGTCCACCTATTATAATCTGGTTGTAAACATACAAAATTGGCTGATGCGTCAGCAGGATAAGAAATGACTATTTAAGAAATAAATCTTTTTATGTTAGTTTGAAAGAGGCAAAATTTGATTTTTTTTCTTAGTGTTTATTCCTCCAAATTCTTTATTTCTTTCCCAAGAAAAACATAATACACACACACACACACATACACACACACACACACACACACACACACACACATATATATATATGTATATATACATACATATTCGCTCATTCAGTAATGAATTAGAGCACTCTGGCTACTAGCGTATGATACATTATACGCTAAAAAGTCTGCCTCTTTCTACCGAGCGCCCGTAGCTCAGAGATAGAATTGCCGACTGACGGCAATTCGGTCAGGTTTCCACCATGTGTTAAAAGCAATCGAATGTCGAACCGTACTGATGAGCTGTGATACAACGAACCATATCTGTCTGCAGATGACTATATATATATATATAGGTATTGTTTAAAATACTTAATTCAGAAATACATCTTCTGTATGCATCGCAGAGTGACAGAAAATTTCCCACTAAAAATATTCTTCATAAATTTTACGGCATCTTTAAACACTATATAAAGGATGGAGAAAATACCTTTTAGAAATCTTGGGGACAGAATACATACATCAAAACAAGGGCAAAAATGTATGTGAACATTCGTTTGAAAATTCTTCGGGTTTTAGTTATTAATGATAATAGAGAGGAAATTGTAAGAGAAAATGTAAAAATTGTTTGTTTGTGACGCATGTCATTCCTTAAGATTTCATGTGACTTGTTTTCTTGACGCATCAAGAAGAAACGCTGAAAGATTCAAATTTTAAAGAAGAAATAATTCACTGAAACGAAACTGTCTAGAAAGGGAATTAACGGCTTTTTCAGCCACAATAAATTTATTTCCTGCTTCATACAATGTTTTACCATTCCTGGCAGTTTTTTTTTTTGTTATCGTAATGTTGGATTTTAGCAACAAGTAAAGTGGAAATAAAATAAAATGGATATAGATAAATTTGGCTATTGTTGATAAAATATTTGTAAAAGAAAATTTTTAAAGGAAAACATCACTATTTCTTGCGCATGTGTATGCGAAACAATGCCAAAGAAATTATTCCAATGAAATCCTAGCGGATGAAGCACGTCACAAATAAGTTTGTTTTCTACTTGTCTTGCATTTCCTCAATATCTATCTATCTATCTATCTATCTATCTATCTATCTATCTATCTATCTATCTATCTGTATATATATATATATATATATATATATATATGTGTGTGTGTGTGTGTGTGTGTCTGTGTGTGTGTGTGTGTGTGTGTGTGTGTGTGAGTAAAAATTAAACCAGGCATGTTATTCCATGGTTAAGCGGAACTGTGGCTTATTTCAGGGGAACCATCATCAGCTTTCGTCTTTATTAACAATAACGACGGAAGCTGATGTTGATTCGCCTGAAACTATTTCAGGCGAATCAACATCAGCTTCCGTATCAACATAGTGATGATCCACGTATACTGTCTTAATATGGATAGGAAAAACTATTAAAAAGTTGTCAGTTTATAAATATATATTTTTGACAGTATTTGTTTTTTTCTATTATTATATTTTATATTTCAAACCGTCCTCGGTCCTTCGCCATCCTTTTTTTCTTTGTTTCTGATGAAGGACCGAGGACGGTCTGAAATTTAAAATCTAATAGTAGAAATAATCAAATACTGTCAAAAAATACATATTTAAACTTACAACTTTTTAATAGTTTTTCCTATATATATATATATATATATATATATATATATATATATATATATATATATATAAAACGTAGAATATTTGGTATTTATTTCAGGTAAATTCCAATAGAGACGAACTCAAATGAACTTCATGTAAAATTTATTTATTTAATTTAACAGTGTAATATAATTTAGAAAAAGCTTATATATTCTACAATTTCGTAGGTAATAGGTATTTCGCAGACAAACCTGCTGCTCGTCCAACCCAAATGATACAGCAGTTAATATTAAAAATTATTCATAAAATAAACACATACAGACACTCACGTGCCCATATTGAGAGTAGATATTTCTCGATATGGCACGTGAGTGTCTGTAAGTGATTATTTTATGGATTATTTCGAATATTAACTGTTGTATCATTTGGGTCTGATGAACAGCACGTTTGTCTGCGAAATACCTATTAGACATGAATGTGTAGAATAACTAAATATTTGTCTAGAGTATATATATATATATATATATATATATATATATATATATATAATTCATTTATTTATTTATTTGAATATTATTTTAATGGACACTCATATTTGTGTAGCTGATCTGCTGTTTGATAATTATAGAGCATATTTATTTACATATCCTGGCCTAATAATCGAGAAATATTGTTAGCAAAATATTGTAATGAAATATCCCACACTCTTTATTACCTATGTAGACTGACTATGGATGTGCGTTGTAGTGTAGTGGACATCGACTCGCAACGACAAATTAGGGAGTCGAGTTCGAATTCCAGGTGAACTCTCTTGGGAAAGATATTAATCTGTCTCTTCCCTCCAGTTATAAGTTAAATAATAGGAAAGACTGGGTTTTATAGTCTTGGCTGGCAACCTGTCTACCGCAGAATGCAATGACAACCAGCTGCGGGATAATTTTCTGACCAGTCAGTCTTGTCTCTTTCGAAACATGATCGTCCAAAAACGTGTGTCACGTATGACACTTAACTGAATAAGACTGACTAAATTTGTAGCCATATATTGTAAGCACAAGAGATACCTGAGACTTGATTCTTCAATTACTATTCTGCCATCAGATTACCTGTCATGTTTAGACTATTCTCTTTACAGTAAACTTATCTTCTTTATCTACGCAAATATTGCTGTTCATTCACTCGAGTACCTCCTTGTCTCTTTTTAACCTCTTTAAAAATGCAATAGAACATATTCCTCCTTCGACAGGATTTGAAACTGCGTCCCTTACAGGAAACCGTCATTGTATCTAATGTTTATTCATCACTCGAACACGTAGTATTATGATCAACAAGCAGTATTGGGGCTGTTTTAGATAATTATTCCAACGTGTTCGAGTAAAGCATGTGAAATCTCATGACGGTTTCCCCTACGGTACGCAGGCTTAAATCCTCCATAACAGAGATACTACTCAGTGGGAATTTAGAATTATGACCAAAAAAATGTTCAACAAATTCCAAGATTTCTCGCTTCATCTTTGCCGAGATTAGTATTTTATTAGTTCGAGCTAACTTGAATATCTATGTGTCTATCACGCTAACCACAACTGTCCAATATCATTGTCGGAAGATCATTAGGCTAGCATTCTATGTCTATCATAACCTGTTTATTCGAAAATGCAAACAACAGAGGAATAAACTGTAGCAAGGCATATTTACAAAGGAATATCTGCACACACAAGTACACGCATACACAGCTTCCCTGCCCATTTTAGTACTATAAACATCATTGTTATTATTATTATCATTATTACTTATAGTCATTATTCATATTATTGTCATTTTTATTAAGGAGATAAATGCCTTGAATCTCACACAAGCTGAAATAATCGTTTTTGAGGAACTGGCTACTCAAATTTATATACACATGGACACCCGTGTACAATTTTTATGTTTTGTTACCTACGTTATCATTATTGTTAATATTAAGTTGTTCTAAAATACAAGCTGCTCCAAGCGCTGTATTTTGAAAACACACTTTATTAAAGTATTCACGGTATATTAGATGAATTTTGGTAAACATAATAATTACTATGTGCCCTTTAATAAGTTTTAACTTATTTTCAGACAGAAATATTTTTAAAGAATAGAAGTCCTTAATTATGAACATGACAAAGTATGATTATTGTTTACTTTTCTTTCAAGAGTCTAAACTTAGTCACAGTGCCTTCCAGAATTCTGCAAACATCAACAGACATTACAAATATGGTTTCAAAAATTCCTTTCTATTGATGAGTGATATAAAGTTGAAGAAGGTATAGGACAGTCATGCAATCTTGACAACGAACAATAGCTTCCAGTTGTTAAGAAAACCAGCATAGAAATGGTAGAAAAGTGTCTCAGACACTTGGAGTCAGTAATGCGAATTCTCACGTCATTTACAGATTAATAGCAAGGTGAAAAATCTCTAATTGCTTTTCTCATGATCTCAATGATAATCAGAATTTTAACACCAATGATCACTTTCTTGACCAAACCATCACTTGTCATGAAAAGTTGATACTTTATGAAAATAGTAAATGATCAGGTCAATAGCCTAATCGTGATGAGTCACCCAAGCATTATCTAAAGCCAAAGTAGCACCAGCAATGAATTATTGTGACTGTCTTGTGGCCTGCACTTGGTGTTATCAACTATAGTTTTCTGGAATCTAATCGAAATTTTTAATACAGAGATTTATCATAATCAACTTCTTAAAATGCATGCAGGTTTGCAAAAATTATACTTGCATTGGTGAATCAACGTGGTTCAAATTTGGTTTATGATAATGCACGGGCACATACTTCATAAAGGAAATTAGAAAAACTCACAGACTCGGGATACGAAAATTTATCACACTCTTCATATTCACCTATACTTTCACCCAATGATTATGATGTTTCAAGCACTGGTGCACATTTTCAAATTGTAAATCTTTTAGGTCCTAATCAGTGGGGTAATTAGATGTAAAAGATTTTCTTGCATCCCAGCAACCTATTATCAACAAGTAATAAACAATTTGGTCGATCGATGGCACAGGTTCATAGATACTCAAGGCTCGTAGTTAGACTATTTTCAACATTTCTACAGGTAACACTTGAATGTTTTTATAATAAAATATTTCTGAAATTGGCCATTAAATTACTAACAACTCACCAATATAATTATTATGAGGTCCAGTTATCCTTCACATTTCGATAAAGACGAAAAATCGAAGATTATTCCAACACACACACACACACACACACACACACACACACACACTTAATTCTTCTACATTGAACCTTTTGGAAACTTCAAGAAAACTGAAAGCTTGACGCTTAAAACACTGTTGATGGCAACACTAAAAAATTTATCGCCATCAATTAATAAAGAACCTGATGTCAGGAATTACTTGATATATCTAAAAATCCTCAATTTATATATATATATATATATATATTGAGTATCTTGGCATTTATTTTATTATAAACAGTGCTCAATGTAAAAAAATATTATAGAGCCTAATACAAAGAGAAAGAAGGGAGTGAAAGACAAATTACAGAAACTACAGGCCAAATTCCAAAGCAAATCTTCACCCTGATTAATTAAAAGAACACACACATAAATTTATATCTTCCCACATACATAAATAGCAAGACGATAGTTTTTGTATTTAAATGTAAATCATTTTTACAACCAACATCCAACATTGCCTGATGAAGAGAAACATAGAAATTTCCTTGTCGCAATGTACAATTACTTCATAATTGCATATATATATATATATATATATATATATATATATATATATATATAAATAGAGAGAGATAGAGAAAGAGAGAGAGAGTTTTCATTAAAAACGACAGACATGATATTATCATTAAATTTTTATTGGAATTTTTTGTGTATGCTTGTCATTATTTTATTTTCTAAACTCAAAGATTTGTCCAAATTTTCCGTGTTTCTGAACGCTTTCGGCCATACTTTTAGCCATTATCAAGGTTGAATTTTGTGTTACATGTAAATGAATATCTGTAGAGTTTATGGATGTAATGTCATGTGTATGCTATATTCCGATCACGTTAAGCCAATTTTGTCGTGTTCATAATTGATATTATTATGCGATTATATTTTTTATCAGTAGTGCTTTCACTTTTCTCACCACCCAAAATTACAGAACTTGATCGATGACCGATTTAAACTCAAATGACTAAATACAAACCCTACATTATTAACCTATTTTACAGTTTCAGTTTGTATTTTATTTAGTCTTGTGAATTTGGATTGATCGTTAATGATGTGCTGTAATTTCGTGTGATAATAAAAGCATCGTTAATAAAAAAGAAAAAATATGCAATTAATATCACTTATGAACACGGCACAATGTGCTTAACGTGTTCGGAATATAACATGCACATTTTATTACATACAAATATTCTACTCATATTCAGTTAAACGTAAAACAATAGTTACCCTTAATAATGGCTAAAAGTATAGCCGAGAGCGCTCAGAAGAACAAAACATTTAGACAATTTCTTTATAATCTGAGTCCCAAAATTTCTGTGTTAACCCAGGACCAGAAGATTCTATTGTGCATGAGACTTTAATATATGCTAAAATTAAGAAGAAAATATGAATATTTATTAATAATATAGAATTTATATTTCTGTTACTTTACGTTAAGCACTATTTTGTTAACACCATCTCTTACTGCGCAATATTATATATTCATATTTCGCTTCTTTTAACTGAACTTTCTTTGTGATGTAATAATTTTCTATATTTTATATCTAAATTGCTTACGAATAATGGAATCGCTCAACTTAGATTATCCACTCCAGAAAAAAATAAGTTAATACATAAGTAAAATCATGGTTTCAGATAAAAGATCGTATATATTAACACATTTACAAAGTTTAAAAGCGTCATTAAACGGATGAGATGGAAATTTTTTATGAAACACAAAAATGAATAGAATTATCTAAGGAACATCAAGCATTACGGCCAAAATATCTTCCAGATGAACAGCTAATGAACTTTAAGAACGACATATTGTCGATACTGAATTAAATATAACAACATATATCTATCAATGACCAACAAGAAAATGTATAAAATTAATTTAAAGATAAAGAAAATGTTAAAAGGATAATCAATGCTGACATACCGGGTAATCATTATTAAATCATCTTGGAAAAGTATAACAAAGATATTACTAAAATGTCAGCACATTTGTAAAGAAGGAATCTGAAATTTGGAAATACAATATCATCAGTGAAGTCGAAACGTAGTTACTAATTTGACAAATGAATCTAAAGATTACATAAAGAACATACATTTGTCACTAAGATAAAATGTGCATGAAAAAAAACATCAAGCACAAACCATAAGAAAGATTACCTAGTCCAGGAATAGTAAGTGGCCTACCGTTTGAACTTGCCCTACGAAATTATGACACCGGTAAAGTATGTGGTATAGCACAAAATGCAAGCTATAAGGAAATATTATAATAGTCTGGTAAGTGTTAGCGTTAAGGAAAATAAGTAGTTTCAAAACAGGTCGAATAACCATACGTATAAATATACTCTTACTGACGTAAGACTAATTCAAACCGGGTATATTACATACTATACAAGAATCAAAATATTTGGCCACTTACTATACAAGCACTGATTACGTAACCCAATTAAGAATAACATTAGAAAAATATATATTCTCGAGAGAGCACGTTAAACATATTGTAGATGATTCAGGAATTAGAAATAGAGAGAAATTAAACAATTGGTTTAATAGAATGAAAAATATAAACGAAAGTAACAAATTTGACAATAGTGATTATTGCTAGTCTATGGCCGAAAGTTTAAGTACTAAGCTTCTGTTCATAATAGGATTAGAGCAGTGAACATTTGTATTAAAAAGTGTTCAATACAATTATATTGTAGGACTTTGAATATTTTCTATTTGTAAACGAGTTTTTGCGCGACCTATGTTTCTACCAGGAGTGGTGTCTTCAGGCGATTTTCAATAACTATAATCATTGAAAATCGATTTTCAATAACTATATTTATGGACATGGAATATATATATGCGCGCATGGTCATTTGGTTAGTTCGTTCACTTTCAGCATATGAAGCTCGGGTTAGAATCTCACAAAGGTTGACTTATCAAGAAGGTGACTCTTTCTTGTTACCGGCCGATCAGCACTTTTGAAAAGTTCCTGTAAATCATACAAAACTTTGTTAGGAGTCAATTTGGGTAGACAGATCGCTTTGAGAGGACGTCGATATTTGTGCTAGCGCAAAGTCTATCAATGTCGAACCAAAGCAAGAGCGCCTGAGCAAGTATCTGCAATGGGGATTAACTTGCCTCTCCAGTAGGCAGATATCCACGAATACGAGTGGCAAGCCGTTATTACATATATGTCTATAGATGGTGTAATTTGGTATGTTTGTATATATAAAAAGTATATAAGCATATATATATATATATATATATATATATATATATATATATATACCACTCACATGCCAAAATATCAAATAACACAATGGTATCTTCATAAGATTTCGAGGTCGGCATGACTCTGCTCAGTTAAGTGACAATCTTCTCTGTCTTAATCCTATTTACGTTGTATCTCTATCCACAAACCGATTATTTTACGACAAAAAACCTGTTTGGCAGAATATCATTTATCAGTAAACCACTGAAAGAAAACAAAAGTGTTTGCACGAAACTTTATTACAACTCAATTCTATATATATAATTATTAATAGCTTGTTTTCGGTCATAATTAAATTAAACAAGTATACAGTTGTATTAAAAAGTGCTCATTACACATATAATGTAGGTCTTTCGAATATGTTTCATTTGAAAACTAATTATTTCGGAATCCTTGGTTTCAATCTGTCGGTATCTTCACGGGATTTATAATAACTGATTTTCCGACGTTTTCAAACATACAACAAATATTTTTACGACCGCTTGGCTGGAAGATAGACATAACTGAACTTTCAAAATTAAAGAGATGTTTAAGGATTACGCACACATTCATCCAGATTTGATTGATCATAAGATATATTTTTTGGCTAGGCATTATTTTTGGGCTGTCGTTTGTGTTCTAAAAATAATATTATGGCTAAAGTCTTTTAGGGTCTTTGCTATATTTTCTATTAATTTCAACACATGTTTAGCCAGTTTGGAACACTTTTGTAAGTTTTGGAGCTTGAATGTTGACCTGCGATTATTTCATCTGTTTTTAATTATACCCTTTGTGGATCCTAATATTTTTTCTTTGTCCATCTATATCATGTAACACATCACTCAACAACTCCAGGGCCTACAAAATTATTCCAACGCATCTTTAACAATTCGATGCCTCTTTTGTAAAAACGTATTTGGCCTTAAAATACGCCTCAGCTTCCGATATCACATCTTCTTTAGAATCAAATCTCTTTCCCGAGAATATTCGTTTGAAGTCTACAAACAGCCACTAATCTGGAGATTTAGGTGGATGTAGAAGCAAGTCGAAGTGCAATTCACGTTGTTTTGTTATCGTGGGAATCGACTTATGTCACGGTGTGTTGGCTTGGTGAAATATCACTTTTACTTTATTTGTGGCTGTTTTAGCCATTATTCGAGCGCACCAATAATGCTATATACTATTCTCTATAGATTGAACAAAATACCTCATGCATCTCAAAGTGCGGAGGTGAAAATCTTGCTTGCTGACGTTTGCGTCTTTGATCAGTTTGAACGGCTTTCGCCTGCTGCTGGCCACTCAGCTGAATGTCAATTTGACTCTGTAGTGAAGAGGCAGATATGAGTTTCTTCCATTGTCACATATTTACGCAAAAACTCTTTTTGTTGTCTTGAAACATTTGCAAACAACGTTGTAAATCCTTGACGCATTATTGTTTATGATCGACTGTAAGCAAACGCAGCACCCACTATGAAAACACCTTTTTTATTGACAAATGTTCATGTAAAATGGTGAATACACTGCCTTCTGATATGTTCAACTATCTCAGGCAACTTTAATTTACGATCGGCCAAAATGAGATTTTCTGATCTTTTTGTGTTTTCTGGAACAACCGCCGATTTTCGGTGACCTGAGCATTCAGCAACTGTTGTGTCTGTACGACCACGTTTAAAGCCACATTACCATCTCTTAAGCGTTGTTTCCGAGTGGTAAGAGTCCGAATAACTGTTATGAAGCCATTGCTTTGCTTGAACAGTATTTTCTCATCAAAAGGCAATGCTTTATCAGCACATAAATTCAGATTTTTCCATTGTTTAGAAAATTTGCAGTATCTTCATTTATATATCTAAAATTTGTAAACTCATAATCCGATTTGGCCCAAATGTTGTCACCTGCATTTGATGGTTAGTACTTCAAAAATCATATGAATTGTTTCCAAGTAGAGCCATCTATATGATTGCGACGGGACTAATTGAGTGTTGTGCTGTGTTTTAATAATTACCTTCTTGTTTTACAAATTCTGCAAATAGTTTGTTTTGTTATCACTAGAATTACATTATTTATAATCAATATGATTTTGCAGGATATTTTTACGCGTTTTATTTTTTTCAGCTTTTTAAATTACTAGTAAAGCCAAAACTTAATTTAATGATATTTTTAAATATTTTATGTAATTCTGAGTTTTTAGAGAATTGGTTAATAATTAATTTGAAATATATTTGTCCACTTTTGGATTTTATTTCTTACTCAAATGGGGAAGTGAACCAAATAATGTTTTGAATGATCGTATTAATTTGTATTTGTTTGTTTAAATGATTTTTTTTATTTTAATTTTTATTTATAGCCTATTACATTTAAGGATCATCCATATTTTCTTTCTTTTCATCCAAGATTCTCTTGTGAAAGAGGTTTTATGTTAATCAATGTCCTACTTCTTTCAGGATGTTTTTCTTTGGATGTTCAGATATAAGGCTTATAAGTGTGTATCACGTATGGCACTTAACTGAGTGGATATCAGCTTGGAACGAGATATCGAGAAGCCGAGTTAGAACTCCAGTTGAATTCCTTGCATTCACTTACGCGCAAATACCCTTAGGTAAGGTATTAATCCCTCACTTCCTTCCAGTTCTGGGGTAAAAAACAGAACAGATTGGCTTCTTTAGCCTTGGCTGGAAAACAGTCTCCCGCAGAATGTAATGGAAACCTACTACGGGATAATTTTTTGCTTAGTCATGCCTCTTTGAGACATGAATAACCAAACGTGTATCATGTATGACACTTAACTCACTGACTATATATTTTAGATTCATGAGCATAAATTAATTTTCCTTTTATTTGACACCAACAAAACAAATTATTATCAAATTTCACTTTGTCAAGAGGGATGGCAGGTCATTAGCAAAAAGAACAGCTCAAAATCCTTATTCGAGGACGGGGGATACTAAAATCAAGCGAATACAGAAATTTAAATACCTATAAAATATTTGAAATAGGATGGAAAGTAGGGCACTAAGATCCGAAGGCGTACTGGCATTGATATGGACGCTGTTACGTGATATATATTTCCTTTTTACATTACGTATATCTTGCTGTATTTTCTCAAAATGTAGACACAAAGAAACAGAATTGTGGTTCCGTTGTGGATATCATTGAGCGAACAAGTCAGCAACGTCGAAGTTTGGGAGAGAATGAAAACTTAAAAGGAAACATACTGAATATGAGGAAGAGACAGCTGATATTTCTGGAATACGTAATGAGGAAGGAGAGCAAAATATATAATGAGCTACAAAGAACTTTAACATGTAAAGTTCCTTAATCGCCTACGTCTTTAAAAGTAATAGCACTTAAAAGAAGAATGATCTGTTGTGGATTCAGGGTAAGGAAACACACAAAATGATGAACAAAAAATATATATATCTATTGAGATAGAAAAGTAGGTGATGTTGAACATAAGATACAAACTTGAACGCAGGTTAGTAAATCGATGAATACTATCAGTAAGAAATAAATATATACAAGTCTTGAGTGGAGTCGTTGGAAATAGTATATACGTGTACATTATTCTAGCTAAGTGGAGCTCAACTCTATTCTGACTTCTGATGCGGTAATCTTTAGGTAACTTTGGTATCTCTCCTGGAATTTCGATCACTAAAAACAATTATAATAATAATGTTTCCTGATTTATTTTCAGCTGATTACGGTATGTTATCATCCATTCTTCTGTTGACTGCATGCTGGTAATTTCAGTTCTGCTCACACCGACGCCGACGATACACGACCTATCTCAATATGAATTTCGTCAATATTTCCATTGTATCAATGTGGAGGTCATAAGTGAAAATATTTAAAAACCAGTTTGAATAAATATTTTCTCTCATTCTATTGCAATCGCTATACTGCATCAATAACCTAATGGAGTCCCAATGAAGTAAGAAAGCACAGCAGAGTAGTTGATAGCACCTCGGACTGATGAATCGGAAAAATGGAGAATTCAAATTCCAGTCGAATTCATGACATGAATCAACCTATTCTCCGCCCCCTGATATTGACAAACTCGGTTCTATAAACGTGGTTACAGGGAAAAACTATTACCGACATGCGTTTGATGACCTCTTTTGTAGCCAAATAGTACCATGAAACATATTCTAGGGAGGAAGCCAGCTAAACTCACCCAGGATGAATACCGCCATAGGTACGAGAACAATAATCCGATACGTACAATTTCCCTGAAGATGAAAACAATACTTGTAAAAAAGTAAATTTAGTTTCACAGAATGAATAACCACGCGAATCCAATGGAAATTATAAGGAAAATGGAAACAATGCCTATGTATTTAGTATCATATGTAGGAGGTTAGAATTAGTAGAAATCATTATCTGCAAGGATAGGTTAAAAAATCTAACAGACACAATACATGTCGAAATCAAAATGGACAAATGCTTAACAGGAATAGATGAGTTATAATTTTATGTGAATGGTCAACAGAACAACAAATGGGAGAAACAGTAAAAACATTCTGGAGAACAATGATCGCTAGAATGTCGAAGTTTTAACTTGTATATGATCAAATGAATGTGATCAATAATCATTAGAAATATATGACTTATTTATGCATAATAAAATGGGTGAGATTCAAATTTACAATTTTGTAAAACTGGTTTGCGCGCTGTGTGGTTTACAGAAAAACATAATGTTAAAAATAAATCAAATAGTTTAAATTTTACTTCAATACGCATTTCAATAGATAAACAGAGCACTTAGCGATAGAAATATCTAATTGAAAACAAAGAAAACAGTGCTGGAATGGTGTATGATGTATAGCTGTGAATGCTAGATGTCTTCAAGGATGAAGGAGAGGCTCGGGAGAGCAGAAATAAAGTTCTACAGAAATATGCTGAGGAATTCATAGACCGAGAAGGACAAAGTGTTGGAGACGATACAAACGAGAAAAAATTATACTTAACATCAGGAAGAAACAGCTGAGGTTCCTGGGTCAGGTGATGAGGAAAAAGAATTTAGAGAATCCGATACTCACAGGACGGATAGAGGGAAAGGGAGACAGAGGAAAACAGCGCGAGACATATTTGATAGGTTTGAACAGGTGTATGGCGGAGCGGGTTTGGGGGAGATAATAAAAGGTAACATATTAAGAACGACAACTAACATGAGCAAGTGGATTACTATGATCGCTTACTTCCTGAAGGAGCACGACACCCGAAGAAGATTTAAACCTGATTTCATTCCACCGTTGAATTACAGTTATTGTATTATCAAGCAGACGCATAATCATTTCTTCACGACGAATATTGGTTTTCTAAATGTCATTTTTATATGGCAGTAGGCCGAAAGTATTGGGTATCCAGTGAAGATCAAACTCACAGGTGGAACAGGTTCTAGCGAGTTTGAGTTTGAGTTTTGTTTAATCACATATCAACCTCATCGGGTGATTTAATGCCAAAAACGTGGGGTTTTAAGGTATTTTTAATGTTCGGTTATAGTGAGAAGTTTGATTTAGTCAGATTTTAATTAAATGTTTTGTCCTTATTCTTTGTTTTTAGAACATTGAAAATGTCATCTAGTATTGTATTTAAAAATGTTTTATTGAGAATATTTTATTTTTCCTTCGAAAATGTGTTATAATAATTTTTTCTTCGAAAATGTATTGTTGGTAACATTTTTTTCAAAAATGTATATTTTTCTATAACAGTCTATTTTTATGTATACATTTCTATAAAAGTGTATTTTTATACTTTCATAGTGTTTTGACCCCAGTTTGGGGGTTAACTATTTGCCCATAGCTGTGACCCTAACAGGTGCTACCACTTCGGATCAGGGTAGACCTTGGGACAACAGCAATTAAGAGGTGGTTCCATGCTCCTCACAACCTCTCAATCAGAGGCCTTGCTACCGGATGCAGTTTACCGTCATGACTAGAATCCAGGTTCTAGCGAGAGAAGCGTGTTAATCATTACACCACTTTGAAGTAACCAAGGAATGGTTGTGATTTGAAAGAGGCTACGTTTTTGGGGACTCAGATGTAATTCATACAAACGAATCATTGTAGAATATGGTAAGAAAATGATAGGCTTCTTATGTTGCACTAGAAAGTACCTGAATCCAACAGCCATGTGTATAAAAATAAGACTCAGATCAGAAGAACATTGAATTACGAGAACGGATTGGAACGATCATAGGCTGACTACGAATGAGTGATTTCATAACATGTTCAATGCATTAATTTCACGTTTGCCTTGTGTATTTCAATATATTCTGACATGTGACTATGTAAAAAACACTGCTCATTCTGTTTGGCAAACTTTATCAATAGCAGGTAACAGATCATCATTTATGCGCCACTAGTTTGTTCCCAGTCAAGTGATATTTTATGTTGGGGTACAGATAGTAATCAAACTAGAAATATATATCTATATAGATCAAGCAATGCAAAGCCTTAGTCACCCAGAGCATCCATAAAAACCAAGGAATTGTTTGCTGGAACATTGGTTTGGTGAAACAAATCAATCTTTGTCAGTTTTCCTGGACGTTTTTTCTTGATTGTTTTTCATACTTTCTTCAGCATATTGGCATAATGCTCTCTATTGCTGATGTAGCGCATTTGAAAATAACCCATGTCTTTTGTGTCCTAAGAAATTGAAGCCGTCACCTTCACTAAAAATGAAACAGCCTATGGCTTCTTTTTTGTCAGGTGAGTAGGCATGTTTCTACTGCATAGATTGTCTCACCCAGAGCCATTTTTATAATTATTTGGATAATCTTTCACCTGATCAATAAACAAAGAAATGGTCATTTAAATGGTTCCATACAACTAATAAAACGGCTGAATAAAGTTTATGGATTCAATTCTAAAAGAGCCAAATATTATTTTTTGAAATGACAAATTTCTGGTTCAATGTGATGAACACAACTCATCATGTTTAAGGAAACTTTTTAAAAAATCTAGCTGGATCTTTCAAAGAATCTATCTAAAAAAATGTCAGATGTATCCGTGATGTGATCAACCTATGGGAATTGAGATCTAGTGTCAGAAAACGTGACACACGCCGAAAGGAAACCTTCGTCACGACATATTCATAGTGCAGAATGATCACAACTCTCACACGGGATGCACTAATAGCATTGGCTGTTTGATTTATAGTCAATTGCCTGTTATTCATTAGCATGTGGTGAACACGATCAATGATTTCCTCGGTAGTGGCAGTTTCAGGACATCTTATGTCATCTTCAAACTCTCACTACTCCACTAAATTTAGCTGCTCATATAAGCACTTTTAATTAAGCTGGAGCGACATTACCTAATGTGGAATCAATGACAGTATAAATGTCTTTAGAGGCTAATAGTTTTTCTGTGGGAACCTAGTATCACCAGGATGTCAACTTTTGTCAATTTTCACGCGAATTCGCAATTAGTTACTTTTGAATTCTCTTCTTTTTTTTCTTATTTTTTTGACAGTCAGTTTCCTGGAAACGCTGTTCTTATGAATAAGACAAGTTCAATTTATACAGATTTAGCCTCATGACGACATATTCAGCCCACCCATTTACATCTGTCACAGCTGTCTTGAGCTACGTAAATCCATTCCTTCCGGCCTTGACTGAGTTAAAAAAACATTTACTCGGATTTGTAGGTTTAATCACTTTCCAACTTGAAACTTCAAAAACCCTTCACTAATATGTTACTATTCTCATGGAAAACGTATTCAATGGAATAGACGGCAGTTCACTTTGGACAGCTTGTTTCCGCTTCTCTGTTTAACAGACTCTCGGGAACATAAACATTTGTCTATTGTCCATATCCTCATAACCTTCACATACTTTCTCCGCTTATGTTCATCCAACTAGCAAAATCAATGACAGTATATATTGGGTGGCTGTTGTAACAAAAATTCAATAAATATTGTAGAAGCACAAAAGTAATCCGTATTTTTCTTAAATGTTAAGCGGAAGAAAATATTCAATTAAAGGATGAATGCTATTTAATAAATACAATAAGAGAACAAAGGCAAAATGTGCATTTCCTCTGTTAATTCAGATTTACAATAATAACAACACACTCTGTATAATTAACGACCTTGAAACCTGCTTACTCGTCTACTGAGAATTAATATTCAGATAGATATGACCACTGCTGAGTTTTGTCCAGCCATTTGTATAATTATTTGGATATTTTTTTCAGAATACTAAAAATATATATTTATGATTTCTGGATTCTCTTTTCTGTCTCTTTCTGATCTCTCTGAACTCATCTTTCTCTCTGATCTAATGAATAGGGGAGCCTCTCTAGACACATGACACTTCCGTCCCTCATTTTATTTATATTTCGAGTGCTTAATTCCTTGACCTAGACCTCTGTTTGTCATAAGAAAACACAGCCTGTCATCTGGGTTTTTGCACTCTTTGATATTTCAAAAAATATTTATTTTCTTTCAAATCTTGCCGGTCTTTTCTCGTTCAGTGCAAATACACTTCTGAGCGAAATTATACACTAAGCAAAATAATAAACAGAGCATAAGCTATCTAACAAACAAATGTATATTGATAGCAGAATATAGCTTTTCAAAGATAAAATACATAATTTTCTAATAAAGAAAATGGACAAGAGATTATGGAGAGCCCTGAACTCTTCTGTTCTGACGGAACATGGCATACAAAAAAAGAAGAAAAAAAAGAAACATTACAAGGAATTTATGTCCTAAATCTCCTCATGATATATAACATTTTAACGAAGTGCCCTGAAAATATTTTGCCAGATTTAACTACAGAGTGATTGAAAATCAATCCCCTCTTTTATGCATGAGTGAACAGCCACAAGCCTGGACTTCACACTCTGGGTAAATTTTAGTTTTAGGTCCCGAAGAAAAAAATTACGTAAAACTACAATTATCACTTATTTTCATATATTTAAAAGTTAACTTTCTTCTCAAGTTAAGTACACGCAAATTTCCTAAATTAATTACCATAAAAAAGGAAGAAGAAAATGCAAATATATTTTCATATATTTGAAGGTTGAGTAAGACTACACTTATCAGTTATTTTCATATATTAGAAAGTTAACTTTCAAAAAAAATTTAATACCAAAAAAAGAAAAAAATACATGCAATATATTTGAAGGTTAATTAAACTACACTCATCACTTATTTTAATATATTTGAAAGTTTTTTCTGAAATTAAAAAAAAGGAAAAAAAAACACGGAAATACACGCAGTGTATTTGAAGATTAATTAAACTACACTTATCACTTATTTTCATACATTTGACAGTTAAGTTTCTTAAAAAGAATTCTATATTTTCATATATTTGAAAGTTAACTCTCGTCGTAAATAATTAAGTAAAAACTACAATTATCATTTATTTTCAGATATTTGAAAGTTAACTTTCTACTCAAATTAAGTACACACAACTTTCTTAAATTAAATACCAACAAAAAAGGAAAAAATAAACTCGCAAATACTCGCAACTTTCTACTCAAATTTATTTCCGAAAAAAAAAATCACGTAGTAATTTCTTCAAAGACTTTTTAGTACAGAAAGTAAATAGGCCGAAATTAGTTTTGTACGCCTGAAATGATTCAGCAGTGAATGTCTTATATCTCAGCTGGTAGTGGGTGACAAAAAGAGCGAGCGATGTTTTTGGTCGTTAACATAAAAAAGGATAGGTTTCTTCAATGTCTAATTGTTGATTGGAATTCAGCATATATATTTTCACGAAAATAAGTCTATTTTGGAAAAAGTTGAAGGGATAAAAGCTTTCGGGACCTAAAACCAAAACCACACTCTGTTTTTCTTTAGATTATAAAGGAGCCTGTATATTATAGCAAACCCATTTTTTTTGGAAGAATATAAATGGTTAATATAAGAAATGATGTCTTCGATATTACAAGTGTTCCTAGTGAAATCAGTTAAGGCAATTTCTGGGTGGCTCGAGAAGCTGTTGCGAACTCTGCTGCCTATATCGAATTTGAAATAAAACCTTATGCCAAACAACTTCCTCTTATAACCATTCCTTTTAAAAATTATACTTAATAAACGGATTATATTTTAAAATTGGTAGTTATTTTTTAATTACCCTTTGTGTTTATTATAGAAATGATGAAGTAATGTAACTTTAAAATATACCAAGAATTATTATTTCCTTTACTTGCAAGAAATGACAACTGAAAACGTCAGTTTCGTTCTAACATAAGACATGTGGTTATTTCTCAAGGGAAACATCTGGACAAAATCTTCAGTAGTGAAAAATGAAGAGCCGCAAACTATCTGAACATAACCTGCATTTAGCAATTTCAACACTAAAATGTTGAGACCTAGCTTCTAATCTCGTTGCTTCTATGTGCCACATATGAGCAGGAGATGTGCTAATAATTTCACAATATCCTGACCTATGTAGCCCTTAGCAAAGATATTCGTTTTGTTATATCTCCTAAGCCCTGTATTGTCAACTGCTTAAAACAATCTAGTTATAGATGTTATGCTATGCTTTCCTGTTCTTCTTCTATGAGGCCCTGTCCTTTCAGGACGTAGGCGAGCATGGCTTTCCCCGTCTCCCTATCACTGGTGGCTCTTAGCACGACTTCTCCTATCACACCATGCAAACCTCGTTCCATAATTCACAAGATTAGATCCTTCAAATATGTTATCCGCTGCTTTCCCCTGTCTTTTTTTTTACCTCTATCTGGCCTGTTAGTATCAGGTTCTCCAAGCCATCTTTCTTCAGTAAATGTACCAACAACTTCAGCTGTTTCTTTCTGATGTTCAGTATTAATATCCTTTTCGTTTCCATCACTTCCAAAACCTCATAATTGCTCACATGATCAATCCATGATATTCCCAGCATCCTTCTGTAAAACCACATTTTCCCCTATTTATTTTATTTTCTCTATGTCCTGTGAGTTTCAAATTACCTCTTCCCTCATTATTTGATACGACATTTAATATGTCTATTTCTCATGCTGTGTATGAGTCTCCTTTGCGTTTCCAGTTGTTGTAAAACCTCCTCATTCCTCACGGGATAAGCCAATCTAATACTACTATAAAATTAATAAATTTCAGGCAACAAAGACGAAATATCATCAGAACAAATACCAATCAAATATCTATAGACAACGCACGACGTGGCTACAATACGGCGGTACAATAGTGATGGAAGCCGAAATATCATGTCCGGAGCGATGACATAAATATCATCAGAACAAATACCAATCAAATATCTATAGACAACGCACGACGTGGCTACAATACGGCGGTACAATAGTGATGGAAGCCGAAATATCATGTCCGGAGCGATGACATAAATATCATCAGAACAAATATCAATCAAATATCTATAGACAACGCACGACGTGGCTACAATACGGCGGTACAATAGTGATGGAAGCCGAAATATCATGTCCGGAGCGATGACATAAATATCATCAGAACAAATATCAATCAAATATCTATAGACAACGCACGACGTGGCTACAATACGGCGGTACAATAGTGATGGATGCCGAAATATCATGTCCGGAGCGATGACATAAATATATGGCTGAAGAATCAGATCAAAGCCTGGAATAATATTAAATGGCGAAAGATATATATGTATATATAGATAACCAAATCTTCTAGCAGCACACGTGGCATTCTTTTTTATTAATACAAGTAGAAAGCTTTAGTCTGAGAAGGCGCAATGATTTTTTAAAAACTAAATGAACATAATCATGACACCGGCTAAATTAAAATATGAATGATTAGCGTCTGAATGACTATAAAAAAATTTACCTTTTTACTAAAAGAAGAATGTTGCAAGAAACTGATACATAATTTGAAAGTAGTACAGTGGATATCAGTTCGGAACAAGAAATCAGAGAGCCGCGTTCGAATTCCAATTCAATTCATTACATTCACTTACGCCTAAATAACATTAGGAAATGAATTAATTCATCTCTTTCAGCTATGGGTGAAATAGTGTTGGTTGGCAACCAGTATACTCTAGAAAGTAATGGCAAACATCTACGGAAAAATCTTCTACCTAGTTAGTCATGTCTATTTCGAGACAGGATCACACAAGCATGTATCACATAAGGCACTTAACTGACTGCCCTTGTTGTCAAAATTGATATATCGATATGCCATCTAAAAATTCAACATCTATATTGATATATCTTCTATTTAAATTTCTAGGCGTGACAGGAGGTATATATATATATATATATATATATATATATATATATATATATAATGGAGCCTTGAATTCAACACTTAGAGGTGACATATTGCTTCATTCCAAGCCGTTAAATATATATATCTATCTTCTACACAACACGACAAATTAATTACTGCAAGAAATAAATAATGAAGCACTATTGAAGAGCAAACACGCTTTTAGTAAATCTTAATAAATGGGAGCAAAGAGAATGAACGGATCCGGGGCTTCCTCATAATTTTTTTTTAATCATTCCACCCCGAGCAAGGCGGAAACGCCACTGATGTGCAGGGGGCTACATAAATATAAAAAGATTAATTAGAAAAGAGTGAGGAGTACAAACTAGTTAGAAAGGAACAATAGAAAGCTGAGAAAGCAGGTGCGATGACAGATACATAGGTGGAGAGAAAGAGAAGGTTATACTGGGGTGGGGAGAGAGCTAGAGTCCAGTGGTTAGTAGATGAGTATTGACTTTGCATTTAAATTTCTGGAGGTTGTAGCCGTCAGGAAAGCAAGAATACGGGAGCGAGTTCCACAAACGGGAAGTGCGAGAGAAAAAGCTGCAGGAGTAGAATTGTCGTCTGCATTTGGCTAACCTGACTGTGAATGGGTGGGACCAAGTGGCCAGTCTGTTTGCACGAGTAAACACCTGTTGGGGAGGCATCAGTGACTTAAGTTCGTCTGAGCAGAAGCCATGAAAATTGTCTCTCTAATGAACTGATCTGACGTTGCAAAAATATTTTCTTTCTTTAATGTGCCGTGTCACTTTACAACGTAGATGGTCATGGTCCACCAAATCTTTGAGTCACGTGTAACGAAGTTATGTCTTTTTGTTATTAACCCAAACATTATTTTAGCATCTAACCCAAACTCATCGAGTTTGTAATGTGCTGTTTTCAACTGTTCTTTCCTGTGAGCAACAATATTTAATGCTCCTTTCTTCATTACGTTCCATAGAAATCTCAAAAGACACTCCCTGGTGTTAAGTTTCCTTTTTGTATATATTATTTCTCCAAAACCTCGACTTTCCTCACATCTTCGATCTATGTTATCCCCGGCGTCTTTCCGTAGAACCACGTTTCCTAGCTCCAAATTTCATTTTCATCATTCTGAAATTTGTCTGGCATTCTCTGCTATGCAGGAGGACAAATCATGTAACCGTTCAATACAATTTTCTTTATTTCGGACGAAATTTTTCTGTCTCTTTAACTTGCTTGTCTTTTGAAATGCATCTTTTTGCTAACCCAACATCAGTCTTTGAATATCAGTTTTATCAATTTTATTCTCTGTTTAAAATTTTTCTAGATATGTAAATTCTTGTATTGAATATTTTTTATTACCAATTTGTAATTTGAACTTTGGTTTCATCTTTTGGCTGATAATCATATATTCTTTTTGCGTTTTATTCTTAGACGTAACCTTCTTTAAAAAATACACCCCTTCTTTTAGAAATAACAAAGAATGCAGTGCTATCTGCGGAGTTGCGAATGTTTGGACAATTTTTATTCCATCACAATTTTCTTATAACAGGAAACATAGGAGTAGTACATGGCAAATATCATTTAAGTATCTGTATAGTAAATAAATTCAGCGCTCCTGGACGCTGAGACGCAATGTTACCTCTAGGCAGAACAATTCGAATCTAGAAATATTAACTTAAAACCTATTGTCGCCTATAGGCGACATAATCGAAAGTGATTTCTTCCGTTATATTTCTCTAATTGCATTCATAATAATATCCCATCTTCATTATTATAAATCATGCAGTCTGTGCGCTTCTACAGGTTAGTGTATATATATATATATATATATATATATATATATATATATATATATATATATTGTATATATACACCGAATACTCGAGAGTTCATATCTAAATTCAAAGTGTAACGTCTTTGCACCTTTAACGTTTTTCGCAGTATTACGGCAAAAGAGATGTTATGTTTTCGTCCCCATATATACATAACACCAGTAAAAATAATTTTTAATCTGAATAAGTCTTTCTTCAGAACGAACCACGTTTTCTTTTATATGCTGAACATCAGATTTCAATTTCCTAAGTATTACTTATATCAGACATAGAAATATCTTTTCAGGCTTTAAACAAAATCAGTTACTTATTTCCAAAAGAAACACCTTCATGAGAATGATAAAATATCCACGTTTTGCTTAAAATATAACAATCTAATTTAATGTTCTGTCATCCTGGTTTGTTCGTCGCTATATATTCATTGGAAACGCGTTGGCGAATTTTAGGTAATTGGCTTATCAGGTGAGGTGTGATTACCTATGTCAAGAACAGTGCTGCTTGTGACAGATGTACTGTTATGAAATGGTAATAAGAACAAGTGAGGGCACCAAGAAAGAAATATCAGTTATAAATGAACACTAACCATGTACTATTCATGAGATGTGGTTTAACTAACACATGGACAAATGAAAGGATTTCAAAGAAACTATGTGGCAAACATTGACAAAGGTAATTGATGATTTGCACTTACGTATCCATGGCAGAAACATATATAAATGTGAGTTGATTTGTAAATATGAGAAGGATGCCCATAATATTGGAAAGTAAATATAATGTGTAGTTTCTTCGTCGGGGGGAATTTTTACCATTATCGTGTATGTATAATACATAATAATCACTCATTAACTATGTTTAGATAGTTTAATTTGATTTACAGCATATTAAATGCATTTGGTTATTTAATGCAGACATATTTTAGCTTATTGTTTTGTTTCATATGCATTCACTCTTCTATTGTATTAGATGTTGTTGTGACTGGTTTTAGACAAATTCTTTTAAATTGTTGTTGAGATAAAATTAGCCGTTAGAACATTATATGTTTTAATTAATTATAGTTGTCAGGAGAAGCTGCTTTTCTTATTTGAAATATATTATGAGCATTTTGTTTCTCATTGAATATGAAAAAGTTATTGTATTAGAAATTCATCAATGCATTTTCACTATATTTCCCTTTTAATGGAAATATTGAATACTGATGCCATATCTAGCCAGGTGTCCTACTATCCACCTAGGTGTCCTTGACAAAATTCAACAGATAATCTCTAATGTGACCGTACCCAACATGGCAATTCGGATACACTCATTTTCTTACCGGTGCAATGTGGCTTCCCTGCGTCACTTCTACAAATAATTTCACGGCTTCTGCTCCGATGGACTTAACTCACTGGTGCCTGCTATATATGAATTTACTCGAGCAAGAAGATTAGCAACTAGGTCTCACCGTTTTACTGTAAAACGAATAAAATCTAAACGCAAATTCTCCTTCACGAGCTTCTTTTCTTGCACTTCCTGCCAGTGGAATTCCCTTCCATTTACTTGCTTCTCTGACAACTACAATCTTCAAAGATTTAAATATAAATTCAATATTCATCGCCTATCTCATTAACCTGCATCCTCTCTCTCATGCTTTTTCCCTATGCACTTAACTCTCATCAGTATTCTCACCTTCTCTCACCCACTTCCTGACAACCCTGTAACCTCTCATTCTTTTTCATAACTTTTCTCCTGCCAAACGCTGGCAGCAACAATGCCTTGCTTGGTGCGATATGAATATCAAAAAATATGGACAACTGCAAATTCTAAGTGGTTTTAAGGAAAATCATGTGATTAGTCTATATGTTATGTTGTTGTCATGATGGAAATAAAAACTTACTAGATGTGCACCCTGACGGGGTGCAATTGCTAACAAGCTTCAATCGTTTGAACCTGTTACAGCTGAGAAGTGAGTTCAAACTTCACTGGGTACCCCATACATTCGGACTTGTGCCACGTGTAAGCGACGCTCAGAAAATTAATATCAATTCCTTAGATCATTGTTACTAGTACTTTCTTTGGTGGTCGTTAAATTTTAAGGTATTGCTAATATGGTATTGCATGATATCTGAGAAAGATTAAATATTTTCTTTCATTTCGTATGTATATTTTATTCTGTGTTCGATTTATTTTAGATGCGAGATCAGGTAATTCAAAATCACGACAATATATTAATTAAGGATCATCAATATATCAGAAGTATGTTGATTTTCAAGTAAAATATTTTGGAAAGTTCCAGGTTCGAGAAACAATAAGAAAATACATGTGATTTCTTAGACTGCAATCATATTTCTTCAAGTCTTTCTGATGTTAGTATTTGCTGACGTTGAAGTTTTCTTGGATTTGTTTCATCTGATTTACGACATATCAACATCTGAATATTTTAACACTAACAAATTTTTCTAAGATAGATTCAAATAATAAAATATCTAGTCTTTATAATTTTGTAAACCAGGTTTCATTAGTGTATTTGGCGAACCTGAAGAAGAATATAACCACGTTTAATTTCGTTGTTTTTCATTTTTTTTTCAGTGCAGTCCTATCGATTACCTCCTTAGCTTTGCGATTGACAAAAAAAATTGGAAAATTTTAATATTTAATTTTTTTCTGACGGGGGATCAGTTTCTCATACAACGTTTTAGTAAATCGAGCCTCCATTTTGAAACCAGTCGCCGGTACGACATTATCGCTACTTGTAAATTTGTTCATTATCAAATTTTTTGGTCTTTTTTCAGTGCAATATTAGTTTTTACATCTTAATCTTTACGAATGACCAAAAGAAAATTGCAAAAGTTTCAATATTTAAACAATTTGGGTCGGACCAGTTTCTCATACGACCTTATAGTGGATTGAAATTGGAGGATTGATTTATTTTAACGTTGTATGAGAAAGCATCCCCCCCACCGCCAGAAAAAAAAACAATTGTTTAAATATTGCAATTTTTCAATTTTTTTTTTTTAACAATCGGAAAGTTTAGGTCACAATCTATAGGACTGAGCTGATAAAACTAAAAAAAAAAATGAAAAAATCCGAAATAAAATGTGGTGGTAGTCTGCTTCAGATCCGCCGTGTATTTTTGTAAAGAGAGTCAATTGTATTGCAGTTTGTTTTTTTGTTTTTTTCATTTTTAAAAATGTGTTGCTGGCATTTTATTAAAAATAACAATTGTTATTCTTTCATGGTGTTTTGACCCAATTTTACGGGTTAACTATTTGTCCATAGTTGAGATCTCCAACGGGTGCTACCACCACAGCTACATAAGGAATAATATGACACAGTGTTGATAGTATAACTTGTGTAAATTAATTGCAACAACTGGTTTACTATTCTTTCTTTTACGATATAGTCGCATTTAAACCAACTAGAATGACAGAGGTGTAATCAATTTCGATATGTTCATCAGTTTAAGTCATTTGCAGTGGTGGGCAATATTATGAATTTATTTTCGTTGGTATGGTGAAATTTATTTTGCCTAGAAAAATATTGCGTCATTATTAATTGCATGAGCTGCTTATCACGTTCAGAAACTACTGCCTCGACTGTAGATTAGTTGTCCTACAGCCTCTGGCTGCTATGTGTGTTACTCCAAGGAAGCAAACGAAAATTGTAACGCTGCGCGAAAACGCTGACAAGCCTTACAGACGATCGCGGATATTGTTCATGTTAGCCTTTCAACTGTCAATCGTGTCATCAAGGCGAAGGAACAAACTGGGTCCACCAGGTCAAATAATAATAATAATAGAAAATAATGTCGGAAGAGAAAAATCGCCAAGAGACGACGTATAGATAATCAGAGAAAGTGTGAAAGATATTTGGAGGACATTGCACTTTTTCTTTCAAGTAATTTGCACAAGTGTGTAAGCACAGAGAGGGATCTACAAGAAAAACCTACAAAAATAGAGAAAGACAGCGAGTATAAATGACTAAACATCAATTACAAGAAAATTGAATTTATGATTGTTAGAAAAACAGACAGTCTAATATGCGACTTACAAATTAAAGATATCAAAATCAAACAGGTGCAATGGTGTAGATATCTCGTAAGCCTATTAACAGAGGACAGGTATTGTGACATTCAAATTTGAAGGTGCATTGTTGTAGCGATAAGTGATTGCCAAAAGCTGAAGTAAGTGTTTAGAAACAGAAATATATTGCGAGCAAGTGACAAATGATTACTAAAGAACGATGTGATATCAGCCCATGAATAAATGTGGGACAATATCCTAACAAAGGAAGAAGTGATTTATGTCAGAGAAATGTGGATCTACGAAATATAGCTGAAAATACTATATAACGTATACAAGCAACAACAAAATTATAGAGACAATAGCAACAGACAGGTCACTTTTACTTAAAATAAAATAAAACCCGATTAAATTTCTAGGATATATATCTAGGAAATAAACTTGGAAATGCAATATTCACAGGACAGACTGAAACTAAGAACGAAAGAGAAAACCAACGCATGCCAAACCTGGTGAGTTTCCGTGAATGGATGACGATGCAGAGTTTGGGAGAAATGGTAAAAAGACAAAAGATGTGAAGAAATACAAATAACAGGAAATGTTTGACAGCCACGATCGTCAACATTCCAATAAGACACAGCCAATACACTCTTTTGCAAATAAATTGAAAAAAAAATGAATAATGTTTTCCTAGGGTCTTTCGCTTTTTCCTTAATCATGTATAGGTCGTCTCTTGGCGTCGTTTTTCTATTCCGATCGCAGTTTCCATTACCTTTTGGACTGAGGGAACCAGTTTATTTATTCGTTTTGATGACATGACTGACAGGTGAAAGGCTGACACGAAAAACATCCGCGATCTCACAGTAAGGCTTGCCAGTGTGCTCGTGCAGTGTTACAAATTTCCTACACTTCTTTAGAATAGTGTTCATCTCAAACAGTGATCGTAAGACTGTAATCGAAGTAGTAGTATCTAGGCGTGAAATAATCTGATGCAAATCAATATTTTTCGAGGTCAAACAAATGTCATCATAAACTCTCAAGATAGATTCATATTCCTGCAAACTACTGTAAATGAGTTCAAATTCCAATTGAATTCATCGCATTCACTTACGCGCAAATACCCTTGGGCAAGTTATTAATCTGTCTATTCCATCCACTTATGGGTTAAATAACAGGACAGACTGGGTTCTATAGCCTTGGCTAGCAACCAGTCTAGAGCAGATAGCAATGGCAAACTACTGAGCGATAATATTATCCCCAGGAAGACATTCGAGACATGATCACCCAAGTGTGTATCGTGTATAGCATTTAACTGACTGACTGCAGATGCCCTACTCTGAGGAAAAATAGAAATTGGTTACACCCTGTCGACCGAGTGGACCTAAAACTAACCGTATGGTGAAAGAATGGAAACTAAAGCAGATGTTTCAGTTAAGCTGCATAAGGGTGTAGAAGTATTAAAAAAGACCGTCCATATTGTTTCAGAACAGGTAACATACTGTCAATAAATCAAAAAAGGCTTTTTTCTATATTTCTGTTCGTACCATCATGGCTCAAATAGGTTTTATTCTTGACAGCGCATAGAACGCTTGGTCATTTAGATACCCTCTTATTTCAGTAGGGTGTATTTAGGAAAATATTTTAGCGTACTTAAGCGTGTAATATTTAAACCCACACGATGTGATTTAAACAAGTGACTAGACTGGGCTCTAAGAACTTGGGTCATAACCAGTTCTTTCTTGTTTTAATTACCATGTGCTTTCAAGACCTAAGCGATCATGGCTTTCAACATCTTCCTATCACTGGTGGCTTTTAGCACGCTTTCTCCTGTTGCAACATGCAACCCTCGTTCCGTTCTCCACCTGATCAGGTCCTTCAAATATGTTATCCGCTGCTTTCCTCTGTCACATTTTCTCTCTATTTGGCCTGTTAGTACCAGGTTCTCCAAGCCCTCCTTCCTCATTGCATACCCCAGGAACATTAGCTTTCTCTTCCTGATTCTGAGTATTAATTTCCTTTTCGTGTCCATCCTTTTCAAACTTATTCATTGCTCACATGCTCGGGCCATGATATCCGCAGCATCCTTCTATAGAACCACCTTTCAGCTGCTTCAAGTTTTTCCTTCATCTGCGAATATATTATCCAACATTCACTGTTATATTGAAGAATCGACATCACATAGCAATCCAGTACTCACCTATTTGTTTCTAGCGAAAATTTCCTGTTTCTTAATACTTTACTCAACTTATGGAATGCTTCGCCGTTCCAATTCACCTTCGGATCTCCGTGTTGCACCTTCCGTCTTCTGTTAGAACAATTCCCAGGTATTTAAATATTTGTACCTACTTGATTGTAGTGTCCCTCAACTGTATTTGGCATTTTGGGCTACCCTTTTTGCTGATGATCATGCATTCGGTTTTCTTGCAGGTTATTTGTATTCCTTTCTTGTCCTTAAAAGAATTAATACCTCTCAGTGTCAAAGGCAACGTACAAACGCCCTATATTATTTCCTTATAATGCATGACAATCCAAAAACATACAAATAAAAAATATCTAAGATGTGTTTCGTATGACAGTGTGGATTCTGCAAGGTTTTAATGCAATACTTCTCTGATTTGTGTTTTTTGCATCCGTTCTGTTGTAGATTCCATGTGAGAATCCGCACAAAATAATGAAAAACAAAAACAGATATTGAGATAGAAAGGTAGGTTATATTGAACTTAATATACAAACTTGAACGCATGTTAATAAATTCAGAAATACTATTAGTAAGGAATAAATATATACAATTCTTGAAGTGAAATCGTTGGAAATTGTATATCTGTGTATATTATTCTAGCTGAGAGGAGCTCAGAATTAGTCTGACTTCTGACGGGGTGGTCTCTGGGTAACTTCGGTATTTCTCGGTAACTTACGTATCAGTTCCGGTACTCTCCGATAACTTTAAATTATCACTACGGCTAATCTCAACACTCTACAGCCAACTGCTGTACACACTATGGCAGGGGTATATGTACACTCAGTCGAGTCCATTATCATATATAAAGGGGGGAACCCACAACAAAGTCTACTGTCTTTGTAGAAATGTTCTTGTTTAAATGTCCATGTATAAATAAGGACAACAATTTATTCATGCATTTAGACATGTGGTTCTGTTAACATTTCTGTCTCTCACGCTGTGAAACGTCATAGAATAGCATTACAAATTTACAAACTGCATCTGCTATTCGGTGACAGTTATCATTTCTTAGCAAATCATCTTTGCTGGTAGATGTTTTTATTTTAACATCCCTGTAACCTCTCTAAAGATGGCTTATGTAAGCCGAAAGCATAGAACCAGCATAATAAAAAAAATCCAAATTTTGGACAAATTTTGTCTTTATTTTTACCTGAAATTAAAGCAAAAATACAATATTTAGAACAGCTCATGATTAAACTAATATACGCTGATTTTTTTGGTTTATATAACAATATATGTCGGGAAAATTATCTGCTGCCTCGATACTCTAAATATAAATAGATATATAAAAAATGTTTTCTTTTTGCATGAGAATTTTGTTTAATATAGCTCTGGAAAAATTGGGGAAAGTACAACTAAATTTACTCTAAAGAACTGATATTAAAACATTTTCAACCATTTAATACATTCCCCCCATTTCATAAGTCTGCAATTTTTATTCGTTTGTACGAGAGTCATTCAATAAAAAAGGTGTAGTTTTCGGCATAAGGACTTCTACTACAGATAGAAGCTTACTTTTTATTTAATTTCCAACGTAGTCTCTCAACAGTGTCCCAAACATTTCCCATCTGTGCACAATTTTTTGTATTACCTCAGCCTAAAAAATATGGACTGATGTCACAGCCAATCGTTCACAGCATTTTTGACTTTATAGTCACTTTCAAACTACATGCCTCTCGTGAACGCTTTCAAATGACCAAACATATGAACACGTTCAGAAACCCATCATCATCCTTCTCACAGCGGGAGAGAAACTGCTTGGACAACTTGACCCTCTTCTGTTTGTGCTCTACAGTAAGCATCTTTGGCAGCCACCGGCAGTTGACCTTCGAGGAGGCAAGGTCATCATGGACAATTTTTTGTGCTGTCCAAACAGATAGGTTCAAATTTCTTGTAGTGTCATCCATTGTCACCCTTCTGTCAGACTGAATGAGGTCACTGACTGAATCGATCATCTCAGGAGACCTCACTTCTGTAGGCCTCACAGGTCTGTCTTCATGCTCACCTCTGCTCCGTCTATGTTTAAACAATAAAACCCACTTATAGACATTTTTGGCAAAAACATGTCGCACCATACACAGTTGACATTGTCCTATGAATTTCAAATTTTTTGCACCCTTCAGTCACCAAAAACTTGATAATTGACTTCTGTACAATCCTGGAGCATGCTTCTTTGTCGGTCATCTTTGTTAATCACCAAAAATCTGAAAGTTGTTTTTCAGTCATGCGGTAATAATTAAATCTCTGTGAAAAAGAAGTAATGGAAAATAATTTTAAAACATTAAACTTCTATCTGTATTAGAAGTCCTTATACCGAAACTTTACCTATTTATTGAATGACCCTCGTATGTTATGCTAGCAAAAACTCATAAAAGCGTTAAAATGGCGAAGTACTATCCAATTAAATCATTAGCAAATTGAGAAGTTAATTTTCAGATAATTCATTTTACAATTTGCTAATTTTTTAAATTGATTGTTTACATGGTAAAATCGATTTTTTTCTGTTTGGTATAATATTTTAAATAACACAAGCAATGCTTCCCTTACTTTTAAAAAGGACCTTTACATAAACCCATGCGAACATAGATTTACACAAATCATAGATAGATGGATAGATAAATAGATATTATACCTCTATATTTATTCTACTTTGTCGAGCATATATGTACGGGAATAGAAATGAATATAAAATGATCGCAATAGGAAAGAAGAAAGAAAAACACAGAACATAAATAATAAAAACCAATCTTACAATTGAAGAAGGATAAATATATTATGCGCTTGCATATGTTTAACCAAATGATTACAAATAATAATATTGTTTTGAAATTTGTCTCCTTCAGTTTAATAATATTTTGTTAAGGCATGTTTTATATATACTATCCACTATTCACTATTCAAACTATCCACTATTCACTTTTCAAACTATCCACTATTCACTTTTTCATACTAAAATTGCTTTAAAATTCATGGAATCTCTTTAGATCTAGACACATTCAGAAAGTGTGAAACTGTTATTAGAATCTTTGATTTGTAGTCTAACATAAATATATAATGTCATAATAAGAGCATCTATACAGAATTCTAGTGGTTAATCTTACAAACATGCTGTAATCCTACGAGAAAATATTAAGGTGGTTCTAAAGCAAAATAGGGACTAATCTTGTAATAGAATCAAAATAGAATTATTGCCCAATGACTTCAGATTTAATATAAATGTTTCTGTCAGTATGAGAACTTATTTTACCACGTGATCACAAACAATTTATAAAGGATTTAGTTTCACCAAGCATTGGGGAGTACATAATATCAATGGCCAAAATGCACGAGAAACAATTATCCAAAATATATTTTTGTAATAAAGATTTTAAATAAAATTTTTAACTTGAAAAATCATTAAAATGTTAATTCGTGAATAGCGGTAGGAATGGTTAACCATATAATAAATATGTACTTATATATTTTTATTTATTTTAACTATACCAATGTCTTTTCCATTACGCTAAATATAATTATATTAAGTAGTGTATTAATGATCGGATAATTACAACGATAACAACCAAGAAATATTTCACTCAACATCATTTTTTAAGGAAACAATAGGTAACGCTTCTTTGAGGAATTTAATAAAAGAATCTGTGGATTTTATAGATGAAAACATAGTATAAGATTCTGGTGCTGTATTTCACAGTTTCTTTTCAGTTTCTCACAAACAGTTTACTATGATTAGAATTGCCACGTAAGATAGAATAAATTTTAAAAAAATAATGGATCCCAGCCTTTCTCTTTCTTTGGCTTTCCTTATTCTACTAAGCCGACAAACCAATGGTAAGCAACATATCAATAAACAATTATTTTATTATTTCAGCCTTCGTAAGAAAATAGTCTGTTTTTTATCATGCTAGTTCGTATAAGTGAAATAAGCTTGTAATTAGACAAACAATCACCACAGTTGATTAATTGTTTTTATATTGCGGGAAAAATATTGATAATTTTACAAATAATTATTTTTTGAAATTGGCGTGTATGTATGCCTGATAACAGACTAGGTTTTATAAAAAAATGTGTAATAACTGTCAAAGAAGAGATAAGCAAAAATGGTAGCAGCGATGTGGGAAAATAAATCAAATGTCAGTACGCGTAAACAGTTGGAGGTTTTTAGAGAAAAAATATGTATTTCTGGTGTCAATTGAAACTTAAACAGCCGGTTGCTTATATATATGGAGTTAATGTGGAAAAGATTGTCACTTATATGAGAAATGTTATTTCTTTCATGCCGATTTCGATGTCACGTAAGGGCATTATTATAATGAATTCACTCTTCACGGTTCTTTGCCCTTTTTTCCTGCGACTTTTTTCTAAACTTTTCACCAGTTTTTACCGTGTTGAGCTGGCCTATTATAAGTGTATATTGACGCTTATTCTTATTTTCTTTTGTCGGAATTA
The DNA here is from genome assembly GCA_037127315.1 of Ascarosepion bandense. Classification (NCBI taxonomy): domain Eukaryota; kingdom Metazoa; phylum Mollusca; class Cephalopoda; order Sepiida; family Sepiidae; genus Ascarosepion; species Ascarosepion bandense. Next base: position 5,479,451 of record JBBBDQ010000256.1, on the reverse strand, counting down.
AGTTTTTGTGTTCGTGTGTGTATACAACTGTTTTATCCTTTTATAATTCTTTTTTTTTTGGAGTCGTATTCTCCGGACTGTTTGGTGTGTGATTTTCCAATTTGATGATTGTTGTATGATCTGGTTCTTCGCTTTACGCTTTTTTTTTCTTTGAATCTCATTTTATGCATGGTCCTGATTGAGTGTAAGTACATGGTAATTACCATGTGATTGGTTTGGAATTGTATTTAGAGTTTTATTTGTTTGTGTGTTTGTTTGTTTGTTTGTTTGTTATTGTTTATAATGATATCGACCATTTTATAACAAAAACGTCTGCTTACCTTTCCACCAGAATAATAATGAAGAAAAAAGAGCAATTTTGTCACTTAACATCGCTACATTTTAACACTATATATATATATTTAAATGTGTGTGTGTGTGTGTGTGTGTGTGTGTGTGTGTGTGTGTGTGTGTGTGTGTGTGTGTGTGTGTGTTGAGGACTTATTTTGTTTAAACTTTTTCTTCATGAAATCTTATTCATGATACAGACTCTCGCCGCTGGTTATTGACTTCAATATCTTCTTTTATATTTTTTATATTTACTCACGTTCTATATTGATATACCTTTTGGGAAGTTAACGAAAACAAATAACTATCTTTAAAAGTATGCATATATCTTGAATCTCCGTTTGTAGTTTGCGTCTGTCATGAAATTAATGTCATCTATATATCTTATGTTGTAACATTGTGTCTATCGATACTAATCTTTGGTAGATCTTAGTTTAAATACTTGTAAAAACGTCAGTTTAAACTGACTCGTTCATTTTTTTTATATTGAAGAATATTGTTTTATCACTAGCCAAACAAATGGTCACACAAGGTATTGTAAGTTCGATTGTTATTAGATGTTTTATTATTGTCAGTTCATATTGAAGTAAGCATTGTTTACAATATAACTAGTCTTTCTGATATATTTAGTTGGACATTCACGCCTATAATTCTTTCTGAGGTGATTTCGAGCCGGTTGTTTCAAAAGGGAACTTATACATGCAGGAAGGTGAAGATTTTTATATTATAATTTCCCTGAATGAGATACTGCTGATGCATTACACTTAAGTAGTTACAATAAAAAATTGTATTTTATACTAATTTTCACGGACAGAATATTTAAGAACTCCCAACGGTATATGGTTACTAAATGAGGTTATAAGATTATAATGTTGTAATAAAGGACATAAAAACATCCTGTATTCTGTATAGGTAGGTTAGATAAGAGCTGAGACTAGATTTGTAAAAGTTAATATTAAGGTGGTTGTGTCACCTGCACAAAGCGACGCTTCTGGATAATTAGGTAACAGGTTAAAACTTCTTAGCAAAGAAATACGAGAGGAATTTGAAAAATACGACTTGGTGTAGGTAATGGCGGGTCTTCACTGTAATTGTCAAAATGGGGAACTGTTTCAAAATATGAAAATATATCAACATTTGTAGCAAATTAATGAAGAATATGGACTTGAGTTGAAAAAAATCTTGGTTGAATATTAACATAATACTGTGGACCCAACATGCGAGTCTAGGAATAAAGTTTGACATTTTTCTACCAAAAATATAGAATAAAGAATAGAACAGTAAATGGGAAATCTTTGAGTAATAGAAAATAATCAGAAAATAATTGTAATATCTCTAGAACCGGAGGAACAATTTTAACTATATGCAGACTGGAAATTCATGATTGAGCGGCTTCAACTTCAGATTATGTATTTCTGATCGAAGTTCAATTAAACACTATTTCTTATAAAAACATATCCACGAAGGTAATCTTACACACATTTTAGTCATAAAACACAATAATACTCACTAACATACACAGTAAAAAACTTCAGATATTGGAGGCCATGTACATTAAATCAAAGCAACACACACGTATTAAAATCACATTTCAATCTGGTCATAACAAATTGCATTGCATTTCGACAAATGGTTCTGTTAACAGTTCGGTCTCTCACGCTGTGAAACGTCATAGAACCGCATTACAAATTTACGAACTACGTCTGCTATTCAGTGACTATTATCGTCGTAATGTTTTATGCCGACACAAGTTAATATCATCTTTGAAGGTGGATGTCTTTATGTTAACGACCCTGTAACACCTCTGAAGAGGGCTCATGTAATCCAAAGCTTAGAACCAGCACAATGAAATATTATCTAAAAGTTGGACAATTATAGTCTTTATTTTCACCAGAAATTAAAGCAAAAATACGATGTTTAGAACGGCGCATGATTAAACATAATAGACATTAATTGTCTGTTATATTTAATATGCTTATATGCTTAGAATATATATATATATATATATATATATATATATATATATATATATATATATATATATATTATAAATCTGTGGATTTCTAATAACTTTCCGAAATTATTTAAGATAAAATCAAACATTCAAATGTCGTGAAAACAGTCAAGTGTGTGCACGGAACGTATGAGCGCATACCTTTTAGTGTCTATTTATTAACGTTTTTGGAAATATGGCCATCAAATTCCAAAATGGTAATTATAAAAACAGCAACATTTCTGTGCAAATGGAATATATCACAATAAAGTAGATAACATCATTAAACACAAATTTTCAATTTTTGTATAGGTTGTTATATTTTTTCATTTTATGGGTGACCATGATTCTCGAAAACTTATTTTTTTCTAAAACCTTTAGTAGATTTTCAACATTTTTAAACCTCTATTAGGTTCCATCATCTATTCACCCAGGCTCTTACATTAGATGACACGCTGTATTTTCATGCCCCTCTTATCTCTAATATATTCTACACGGGTTAATTCATCATATGTCCAGTAAGTTTCAGCGGTCTATTCCGAGTTAAGGTTTTTTTACCATTTTCTTTCGGAATTTATCGTTGGTTCTTCTTCTTCTTCTTCTTCTCCTCCTCCTTCTCCTCCTCCTTCTCCTTCTTCTTCTTCTTCTCCCTCTCCTTCTTCTTCTTCTTCTTCTTCTTCTTCTTCTTCTTCTTCTTCTATGTGTCCTGTCCCTTGAGGACGTAAGCGATCATGGCTTTCCACGTCTCACTATCATTGGTGGCTCTTATCACGCCTTCTCGTGTTACACCATGCAACCCTCGTTCCGTCATCCACCTGAGTAGGTCCTTCAAGTATGTTATCCGTTACTTTCTCATTTCTCTTTTTCCCTCTATCTTGCTTGTTAGAATCAGGTTCTTCAAGCACTCCTTCATCATTGCATGTCTCATGACCTTCAGCTGTCTCTTCCTGATTTTCAGTATTAATTTTCTTTTTGTTTCCTATCATTTCCAAGACCTCATCATTGCTCCCGTGCTCGATCCATGATTCTGTAAAATACATTGGTTTGCACTTTATTTATTCTGTGATTTTACGGCATTTACTGCTATATAACTGAAAACATATCACATAGCAATCCTGGATCGTTATTGAATTTAGAAATTTCTACTTTTAATAAGTTACGAGTTGCGAAAAACATATGTTGTTACAAAATCCACAATTAACTGTAGAGCCTAATTGAATCTATACCTATACCTATAAAAGTCGACGTTGTGTAAGTATTTATTTGTTTGATAGTTTCGACTTAGCGTCTGCATTTTGCGTTCTAGCTCGACGGAAGTTGCGCTCAGATGTAGAACAACGTTGTAGAATGCGAACGATACCTTGTATCGTTAGCAGAAAAACAAAATTAGGGTTTCAGAAAATTAGGGTATCAGAAAGCCAAAATTAGGGGTAAAATATAGATAGTATCACCCCACAAAGTCTGAGATCAATATATGTGTTGATTATAATATAGAATCGTTCGCTCCACTTTATATTATCGATATCTATATATGTTGTCCCTTCCCTTCCCACCCTAATCCAATAGAGACATTCTAGATTGTTGTCTATATCTATAAATGTGATGAGGGTGGACGTTTTGTAAGTATTTGCTATGTATATTCATATGTTTTTATTCTTATTATTCCTTAAACTACCCGTGTGAAACCGGGTTAAACTGCTAGTTTAAAATAAAACCAGACTTCAAGTGGAATTTGTACTTACGATCCATTGCTAAAGATGGTAAGAAAATTACCTGTTCTTAGTACCGTCCTTGTAAGTATAATATTTCTGATTTTCTCTGTATTTACAAAAGCTTAATTCGTCCGCAAATAAAGTTCTGCCATCTATGAACAGGAGATTTCAATACCTTACTTTCGATAGAATCCAAAAGGGCCACCGTATTCTTGTAGGTGACGAATTATTTCCCATGCTATAACCTCATTTACGCGTACGAAAACGTCACAACTTTCTAGGTATTATATCGCTCATTTTATGAAAATGTGTTCAGATGAACTATATTCCTTAGTTTCAAACGTTCGCGGCTAAGACACACCATGCCACGCATATTCTAAAGAGCCACCTATTTTTATTTCATTAGTTACTTGTATGTTTCAATGTAGAAGGTTCTTTACAGATACATTGTCATCTTGTGGAAACGTTTCCAATGCGGAAACTTTCCCTATCACTACCATCTTAACATATTTAAGTCTAGGGACAAACCTAAACTTCCCTACATACTTAAATAAACAAGACTTCTTATTATGTAACCTCAACCTTGAGGAGTTCTCCTGCCTTTAAAGATTGATTATCCTTGTAAAAATGCGTCAATCATTAGTTGTATTATTTACAGTCTTCAATAAAAGTAACTTAAAATGAGCGGAATATTTTGAATCTATCAAAAACAGGAGTTTTAATATCTCAATTAAATCAATTTAATATAAAGTAAATATATCTGTACAGTCATGAGATACTAATCAACTGATATGGTAGAGCGCACCAGAAACAATGAAACAGTAAGGAAAATATGAAATAATTAACACTTATACATAAAAAAATCGGGACTTAAGATTTTACGGACACATTGTTGTATGACTACCTATATACAGGAATGAGATGTCCCTCTTGTCAGAAATACATGGACCCTATTAGAGTAGGGGAGGGTGCTCATTCTAACTAACAATCATCACTCTCTGCCTTCTTTATTGCCGACGGGCAAGAGGAACCCAGACGGGTCTCCGGTGAAGGGTAGAGCTTCGTCTAGGGAAAATCGACAGTAGCCCTGACTCAGCCTTTTGAAGTTTCGATGGGATATCTCTGATCGAGCTTGAAAGCTTGGAGACCTCACTATGAAAATGGCCTTGTTCAACGTTCCGTTTATGTGGGGAGGAATATACGTATAGCGTGAGTATACTGATTAGGATTTCACTATCAGTGCATCTACTTCATGCAGCGTGCGAGTCTTGTACTTGTTGATATACAATTATTCCCAACTTCTATTTGGCTGTTTACTCACAAAGTAAATCTTTAGGGTTACAGCACATATAATAAAGAAAGAAGGCCTGGATAAGTTGACACTAATCGGAATATTTTAAAGAAAAGAAGTACAGAAGGAAACACCTTGCTTAAATGAATGGGAGAAAATGAACTGGAATGTATTTGAAGGAAATAAATAAGTTGTAGACAGTCATAGACACTAAAAACTTCAAATATATAATGAGCATGATTAACAGTTGAATTTTATCTAGGACGTTCCCATGTGGATAAATAATCTGAGAGGAAAGAGTTAGAAATGCAGCCTAGTAAAGTTTTTTTCATTGATAAGCTTGAGGATGGACAATTATTGCCTACTCCTTAGAATTATTAAAATTAAACACTATATATTTTCATGGCTTTTGCTCAGACGAATTTAGCTTACTGGTAGCCCGCATACATGAATTAGCTCGAGCCACAAGATTAGCAACTAGGTCCCAAACTTTTAACTGTGAAACCAATAAATTGTAAACGCAAATTCTACTTCATCAGCTTCTTTTTTTGCATTTCCTGCTTTGGAATTTCCTCCCGTTTACTTGCTTTCCTGTCAGCTACAATCTTCAAGAATTCTAATGTAAATAGTCATCTACTATCTAATGAACTTGTTTCCTCACTCTCTTATGCTTTTTACTTCGTCCACTCCACTCTTATTACTATTCTCATCCTTCTTCTACTCTCTTCCTGACACCCCCTATAACTTGTCACTCTTTCTCATAACTAACATCATATGTAACCCTCTGCTCAAAAGTCGCAGTAAAATGCCTTGCTTGGGGCGATACGATTATAAAAAAAAATCTAAAAACAATCCCGAATCACAAACATTTATCCGGCCTTAAATGATCCTACTGTAGTTGATTGGCCGTTAAACAGAAACAAATATTACAACCATATTAAACAGTTATAGGACATATTTATTATTTTCGTGTAAGATATTTTCATCGAAATTTATATGCGAAGTAAGTGTACAGCGACGTCACCTTTTCGGAGTAGGGTAATTTTGATTACGTCTGTAGGGCACAATTAACATTGATTATTAATTTACATAACAACAAAACAGTTACAACAATAATTACAAGGCTTGAAAGACTCACAATAACCTGCACCCTATTATTTCATTATCAAAACAAACAAATTAGAATCAATTCAAAATTTGATGGCGCTAATACTTTGGTTTCCTGACTCCTTCACACGTCAATGTTTTCTAGATTCAATAAGCACAAGGCAAGGCAAATAGTTACCATGTTTCTTACATTTTCTATTTAGTGTAACATATAGAGTAAAGTCTGCAAAGAACAAATACGCTTGAATTTTTGGACAATCGACATCATTAAGAATTATTCGGTGGGCTAAGAAAAAAAATAAATTCACTGAATAGGAAAATATTAAAAAAATATTTTCTGATTTGGTACACTGGTTATAAAACAGCAAAACACGTCTATTTGATCGGCCATTTTTTTTTTTTTATCTGTTTGCTTTTTTGACCCAGCTGGTCAACCACAAAACACATTAAAGGCAATAATAATAATAATAACAATAAAAATAATAAGTGAAGTCTGAATTGAAAAGAAAAGTGAGATATCATAGAACTATAATATGAGGAATTATTTAATCAAAACTTCTCTTCGAATTGCAATTTCTGCCAAGAATCAAACGAACATTTTACACGGAGGCCGAGCAAGTGATTTATTGTATCAATAAAAGACCATCCAATTAATAAGGATACTACTGGGTAATACTCAGTTCAACCACAATAGTTAATAAAACTCTCGTGTTCTCTTTTCTCTCTCCAAACAAACGGCTTCGAAAATTACATACAATTGTCTCCCAATGATTGTTATATTTAGAGCAATCATGGCGCCGCGTCATGATCACCAGACGATTCCTGGCCACAGAGTTCAGGCAGACACATGGCTGCTATTAATGGACGTTCATATTGCGAGCAAGAACAATTAATTTAGGTTCTAAGCTAGGAATCATAATATCGTTTTATTTACAATAGATGCATTATATGTGATACAGGCTTTATGAGAAAATATGACATTCCCTGTCCGTGGCCACAGATGACGGAATAAATCGGACACTCTTGACCGGAGCTTAAGACGATCGTGAAATCGATTATATCCCAAAGCGATGAATGGTGAAGTCAAGGTGTTATTATTTAAACAGCAAAGTTACAATAGAATAAGTTAGACAATATTCGGGTTAAATTTATTGTTTTCAACTTTTGCTGTTGAAGTTACAGACTAAGCTTTAATTGTCCATGTATTCAATACATATACCTGGCAAGATTGATATTCTCTTTTATGCGTAGAAATTGCGATTCTGTTTTATGCGTAGAAATTGCGATTATGTTTAATGTACTAAGATATTCCAACGATATATGAACTTACCTCACTGGTGCTCCCTTTATGTGAATTTACTCGACTGACAAGATTAGCAAGTAGGTCCCTTCCTTTTGCTGTGAAACCAATAAAATGTAAACAAATTCTACTTTATCAGCTTCTTTCTTGCACTTCCCGCGTGTAGAAGACACTTCCGTTTACTTACTTCCCAGCCAGCTAAAATCTCTAAGAATTTAAATGTAAAGTCAATATTCATCACCTATCTTACTAATCTGCTTTCTCTCTCTCATGCTCCTTTCTACGTCCACACAACTCTTATCAATATTCTCATCCTTCTCTTACTAACTTCCTGACACCCCCTATAATCTGTCACTCTTTCTCATAACTTTGCTCCTATGTAACCCCTGAAAAACAGTGGCATTAAAATGCCTTGCTTGGGGCGATATGATTATGAAAAATGTATAGTCAATAGTCATTTCCTACCTTACTAAACTGCATCCTCTCTGTCATGCTCCTTCCTACGTTCGCACCACTTTCATCAGTATTATCATCCCTCTCTTACCCACTTCCTAGCACCCCTATAATCTGTTACTCTTTCTCATAACTTTCTTCCTATATAACCGTCTGCAAAACAGTGGCAGTAAAAGGCCTTGCTTGGGGCGATATGATTATAAAAAGAAAAATATGAAAACAAATATTTAATTTTATTGAAAAGTATTTACGACATATCAACACTTTACAAAAAAACAGAAAATATTTTCAGATGGCAAGAATCGTATTGAGATAATAGTTACTGAGTGTTTACTAAATAACCCATAGAAAAAATTTCGATTGATGTTTTCTCCAACGGTATTGGCACATAAGTGAATATAACAAAACTATTTGGAATTAAAACCCGACTCTCTAATTGAAAATTTCAAGCCCTTATCATTACACCACCTAAACATTAAAGTTATCAGCACCTAGTGTTCTCAATTTAAGCTACGGACCAGGCTGGACGTTATAGATCATACGGGTATTAGAGTTTCAACGTAATATGGCTGTATGTCATTATCTATAAATAGATGCACGACTTGAATCACTGGTTCATTAATCATCAGTTGTTGATATTATTTTTCACATTCCATATATTTACACACAATAATATCTGAGATATTATCCCTTTTACTCCATATCTATCTATTTTTTTATCTTTCTATCTCTTTCTCTCTCTCTCCCTCTTTATATATATATACGATTGTTACAAGAATAATGGTCGATCGAAGCATTGTATTTTTTAAAAAGATTTTAACATAATATTCACGGTATAGGTTCGATGAATTTTGCTATATATGATAATTAATGTCTGCTTTTAATTAATTGTAGCTAATTTTCAATATTGTTGGAGCATCATCCCCTTCTTCATATGCCGTGTCCATTCAGTACGTAGGCGATCATGGACTTCCACTTGTCTTTGCCCCTTGACGATTTCAACAAACTTTCTCTTGATATCACTCCCAAATCCCGCTCTGCCATCTGTTTGCTCAGTTAGGTCTCGTGCCGCTTTTCCCTGTTTCTTTTTTCCTCTATCCGTCCTGTGAGTATTAAATTTTTCAGATCCTCCTTCCTCATTAAATGTCTTACATAACTCATTTATCTCTTTCTTTTATTATGCTTTTTTCCTCGTTTCCATCCCCTACAACACCTCGTTGTTAATCACACACTCAGTCCATGGTATCCTCAGCATCCTTCTGTAAAGCCATATTTTTGTTTAATCAAGCCTCTCTTTCATCTTTGAAAACATCGTTTTACATCCACTACCATACAGAAGAAGAGATATTACTTAGCAATCCAGCACTCTCTTCTTAGTTTCCAATGATATTTTCCTGTTATTCCGTATTCTGGTTAGCTTTTGAAGTGCTTCATTTGTCATGTCAATGCTTCTTTGGATCTCAACACCGAACTTTCCATCCTCTGTCAGCACGCTTTCCAGTCATTTAAAATTCTTTCTTTGTTTTGTCTTCGTTTCTCAGAACTGTATTTGGTGAGGAACATACATTCAGTTTTCTTGAAATTTAGGCTTAGTCCTCTATTCTAGCTTTATTTTGGTAACTTCTGGAGAAAGTCCTGCCTTTTTTTCTGTCTGCTATCAGCACTGTGTCATCTGTGTATCTTACATTGTTAAGATTGTGGCCAACAATGACGAATTCTGGCAACGGTTTTATTTCTCTAAGAATCGTTACGCTGAATAAGTTGAAAATATCCTCTAAGAAAACATATCTTTGTCTTATAGAATCTATACTTATTTATAAATGGAACTTTGTCTCTGTGTGTGTATCCGTTACCTATAGACTCCGAAACGGCTGAACCGATTTTCTTGAAAATTTACATAGTTGCACTGTAAGCATCTGCGAGTGTTCTTAGCTAGGATTTGTGTCGAGGTACCTCCGATAAATATCGATAATCGATTATCGAAAAAATCGGGTTATAGGAAGACTGGTCCGATTTTAATCAAATTTGATACACTCCTAGACAAAGACATAAGAAACGATATTCAGAAGTTTCAAGGTTGCAGTTCTTACAATAGTGCAGAAAATCGATAAAATATATATATATATAAATCGATACCAGGAAATCAAAATTTGACTCTCATCCATTCATTTTTCTTTCAGTGTACGGTTTCGCTTTAACTGGAAACAAGTATTGCTTTTTAGTCTTTCGTACCAACATCCAAAGAGTCTGGGCTCCAGAACCATGGAGTAGTTTTAAAGCTTTCACTAAACCCGGGCAACGCCGGACTATACTGCTATTTTTATACATACTGAATTCACTTTCTATCCGTGCTTAAGATGGTTGCTGCCAATAGATATTCTTGATTATCTTAACGTCCTTTCCGAAAATTTCGTGGTTGTCGAGCATCTCTATCAAGTCTTTTCGGCATACTAAATGCGTTTTAGTAGTCTGTAAAGCACAAATATAATTCCTTCTGCATTTCTATTGTTCTCTCACATAATATTCTGAGCATAAATATCGCATGCCTTGTCCGTTATCTTTAACAAAGCCAAACTGTTCTTGTCCTATCTCTAGTACAATTCTGCTGTACGCTCTGATTATCAGCATCCGGATGTTTAGTCTTGTTATGCGGCTCATTAAGCTGAGTGTTGGTGTGGTTCACATTCTTTTGCACCAGGCTTCTAAAGTAGTGCTATGAAAATTGATCTGCTTAGGTCCGCCGGTATATACACGCTGTTGTAGATTTTGTTTATTATTTCGGTGAGCCTGTCTATGTCGAAGTCTTCTAAGAGTGTCAATATCTTCATCACAATTCCATTGGGTCCTGCTGCTTTATTTCTGTTCAATTTGACTATTGCCGCTTCCACTTCGTTTTTAATATTTCTGGTCTATCCGTATTTTTCTGAATTGTTGGTTGTTCACTCTTGCCGTAGACGAGATCAGCAATATACTAATCCCATTTCTGAAATAGTCTTCGTTTTCTGGTATGAGCGTAACGTTCTTCTCTTTTATACATCCTGAAGCTGAGAAGGAGTTTTGTCCTGTTAAACCGCTTATTATTTATGCATATCACCATTATTTGTCGTGATCAGTTTCTCTAATTATGACGTTGAGCCATCTTTTTTATCCTGTTTATATTTTTCCCTATTTCCTTGTGTGTTTTCTTGTATTCCCTTCCATATCTTAGCATTGTTTTTTTGTTTATTTTGCATCAAGTTAACAATTACTTCAGTGATTCACTCATTATTTTTCCGACGTGCTTTTGTATTTGGGGTGATGTCGTTCGCCAATATCGCTAGAGGCATTCTTAATGCGTCCCATTTTGAGCGACTGTTTGCAATTTGATCTTTCGTTTTCACACTGTCCATATATATCTCTTGCAGGTTCGGATCATTCTTGAGTCTATTGCTTTGCAGTTTAAGGGCTATGTTAGGTTTCTTTAATTGCCTTATTTTGAAACTTAGTTTGCATAAAGACTGGTATGTGACCACCTTCGCAGTCAGCTGCTTGGTAGGCTTTTTCAGTGAAGTATTGCGTTACTCAATCTTTTGTTGATAGTAACAAAATTAAATTGTTTCTTAATTTCTCCTATTGGACTCCTCAATGGCCATAGTATTCTTGCGTGTTTTTGGAATCAAATGTTAGTTATTATGTAGTCATTTGTTTTGCCTTATTTCACCCATTTCTCACCACGGCCTTTGCGGTGTTCTAGTACAAGATTGCCGACTGTTTCACCTTCTCTCTTTTGCTGACTTTGGCATTGAGATTTCCTATGATGAGTATGATGTCTTGTGATTTGCATGGTGCTTTGGCATAATCAAGCATGTAATAGAAGATCTCGATTTATTCTTCTGTACATATACCATTATTACTGATATATCTAGAGAGGTTTTCCTTTCAGTTTAACTACTAGAATTCTTTAAGATATCTGTCAGCATCCCATATTACATTTCCTTGAGTCTTCATCCAGTAGAATGACGACTCTTTTTTCATTATTTACACCTCCAGCGTATATACTTTTGTCGTCGTCACTGATAAAGTCTCCATTAGTTCGCCATTTTTTTACACATTGGCTTAAAATATTTATTTTTAATCAAGTCATTACTTGCTTCACGTTTTCTTGCTGTTCACAGTTTTTCAAGCTTCTGACATTCCTCGTCCCAAAATATGAGTTCAAACTTGGACACAGTGTCTCCTAAACTCCTGCCAATATCAACAGAACATGGGGTCCACAAGTTATCGTACAGAACGAAGATGGTTTCAGAACTGGTGATGAAGTACTGGTGATGAGAGCGTTGACGATTAAAAAGATAGAGGAATGACATACTTTATTGACAACAAACAACTGCTAGTAGCTTTTGAGCAAAACCAACATCAAATTGTCAGAGAAATATCCCAGACACTTAGAGTCAGCACTTTAACTATCTCAAGCTATTTGCAGAGTAATGGAAAACAAAAAGCTCGGGAAATGGGTTCTTCAAGATCAAATTAAAATAAAAAACTTGGGCTTTTTGAAGAGTGAGCAATGTACTTTCTGTGTAACACCAATGATCTATTTTTTGATCGAATATTCACTTGCGATAAAACGTGGATCCTGTATGATAACTGTAAATTATCACGTCAAGAGCTTGATAGTACTGAGTCGCCAAACTTTTTCCAAAGCCAAAGTTGCATCAGCAAAATATTTTTGATTGTCTGGTTGTCAGTAATTAGTGCTATCTGCTACAGCTTTTTCAAATCCAATCTGAGAATTAATACAAAGATTTACTGCGACCAACTTGCTGTAATATATGCATGGTTGAAAAAAATGAAAACCTACATCAACGTAGTCCAATTATGCTTCACGGTAATGCGTGGTCGCATGTTGCAGGAATGACGTTGCAAAAATTGACAGACTTGGAATACGGGCAATTTATCACTTCGCCTATATTCTTCTGATCTTTCAACAACTGACTATCATTTTTATTACTTTATCACACTTTAAATGAGAAGACCTTTATGTCCAAACGAGAGGTAGAATAAGCTCTCAAATGTTTGTTGAATCATTGCCAGTAAGTTCGCATCAACAAGAAATAAATACTTTCATCGAACGATGACAGAGGTTCATAGATGCTGAAGCCAAATATCTTGAATAACTTCTACATTCTACAGTTAATTTATCAAGAATAATTATTTCTGATTTGGCCATTTTTTAAAATAACTTAATGTGTGCATGTTTGTGTGCATTTTGTACATATATATATATATATATATATATATATGTGTGTGTGTGTGTGTGTGTGTGTGTGTGTGTGTGTGTGTGTGTGTGTGTGTATTCAGGATTGTGTGAATATATGCTTATATATTCAAAGGAATTAAATAAAAATTAATTTTATCTTAACCATTATAATTAATATTCTAATAATTAATTACTACGATTTCCATAACAAAAATTTAATTAATTACTACGATTTAAAAAAAAATATTTTTTTAAAAAATGCAATCCAACTACATGTCGGAAAATTAAAAAATCCCGATAATGTTTAAGAATTACTAAGAGCAGAGACTGTGCGCCACTTGAATGCCGGTTACCTACATTCGTTTTTGACAATCCATGTTGAAAGAGGAAAATAGTTATAACATTATTATCGAGAAAAAAAGAACGAAAATGACATTCTACTAATACGCAAATGCACCTATTCACACGGGCAGGCATATGCACACACATGCGAATATATACGTACATCTCACACGCACACACACGTAATTATATAGACAATGAAAGAGAAAGAAAACATATATTGGAAGAGTGAAAAGTTCATAAATCAATTTTAACTCATAAATATACGAAAAACGAGAACATATACAGTTTTTTGCTTTTATATTCTGTCGTGTGGATGGAAGGATTGCTGGATGTTTTACCTACGAAATTAAAAGCAATCAACAAAGTGAGAAATATTGAATTTGTATTAACCCTGTATATTAAGTACCCCTTAGTATTTCTAAAAGAAGGGCATAAAATAAATAAAATTGTCCCATACTTGATAAAAAAAAATGTTTAATCATCAGAACGTGAATGTCATTATTAAAAGGAAAGACCACTGTATGCTTTTCTTATTTAACAAAATTTTGTATTCCTTTCTAGCATGTTTTATAATTTGTTTAGTTATATTCTTTTATATGGGTAAGCCAAATATTAGCAAACTGATTTTGGCATTTTTTATGCCTTTTTTATTTTTTAAAAACACATTGTTTCTTTCAAAATTCAAATAACTGTCAAATTTTGATGAGTTATTTAGGTCTTATTCAGAAATAAAAAAATATCTTTTGATTTTTCTTCAGAAAAATTATTTTTCACATATGTTACCCACGCTTATTTTTTATGAAATTTTGAAACATTAAGATTTCACGATAATTAAATTCATTTTAACAGGTGAAACTAAGTTATCATACATTTTGTTAAACAGAAACACTATTTATTGAAAATCTGCCGTAAATCGTAGACTCGTAAAAAAGAAAAATGCAATGAAAATGTTATATTATTTGTTAAGAATTCTCTGAAGAATTTCTTTAATTTTTCTAAATTGCATTTTAAATAAGACAAATTACGGACACTGTTGACTAAAATATTCTTCACAAGAATTGTTTTCAGTTTTTTTTTAAAATTTAATTAAAAATATGTTTTAAATCTTTTAAAATTTGTTTTAATTTTAGCGTTTTTGATTATATTATTATCAAGCGAAAAATATATTTACGGGCTTACAATGTAAAAGCCTAAACAAAAATATAAAATACCAATATTTTAAAAATAATTTCGAATTATTTTTATTAGTGATTGAACGTATCGACATTTGTAAGTGCATCCAACTATAAGCAATATATCATCAGAAAATAATAACGATATTTATAGTATATTTAAAGAAGAATCTTTTAACATCAATAAAAACTAAGATTACGGTAAATGTTTTTGCAAATTCTTAAAATTACTGAGTACATAAGAATTATATAAAAATAGATGGGCACGTCATTTTCTTCAATTATGTTTTACTGATAAAGTCTTTGTCTTCAGATTTATCATCAATTCGCCTTCTATTCTTGGATTAAAAAGGCAGTTACTGTGTGGTTAAAAATCATTTCTGCGATATTTTATACATACAGTTTACTATATTTTTATAGAATTACACCGCGATTAAAACGGACTAAAAAGTGCGCTAATCAAGAAATGTAAGAAAAATTTCCAGTCAATTTAAATTGGTTTTTAAAGTACAGCAATGTTTTTTACGTATAAAAAATGTTCTTTTTATTCAAGCTTTATTGTATGGTATGCATTCTTTTAATTTTCACTCTTGACTTTAATTATTCCTGGGATTAACAGATTTAATAAGCCCTCCTATCTTATTATGCGTCGTCAAATATTTTCGTGTAATGTAAACCATGTAATGTAAACCAGAGTTAGCTTCTGTGGATATTAAATAAAAACATTAATCCTAAGTTGATTTCTGCAACAGGTTAGCCCTTGCAAACGTGTGTGATCGGAAAACGAATTTATATGGCTATTTTAAGCTTTAGCGAAGAGAATGAGATTATTCTTTCCTAAACAAGAAAACAAAGGTAATATTCTTCTGACAATATATTTAGGTATTTTCTGATAAATATCAGATGTATTGATACAAATACACATACACACGTAATCGTTTAAAAGAATATTGACACACAATCATAAATCTATGCAGGCTGATCAGTCAGTAAAGTGCCATACGTGAAACACGCTTGGGCGATCATGTCTCGAAAGAGACATGACTGACTCGACAGAAGATTATCCCGCAGTAGGTTGCCATTGATTTCTGCGGAAGACTGGTTGTCAACCAAGGCTATAGAATCCAATCTGTCCTGTTATTTAACGCATAACTGAAGGGATGTGCGTTGTGACGCAGTGAATATCGGCTCGGAACGAGAAATCGGAGAGCCGAGTTCAAATTCCAGTTGAATTCATTGCATTTACTTACTTCCTTGGGTAAGGTATTAATCCGTCTCTTCCTTCCAGTTCTGGGTTAAATAACAGTACAGATTGGGTTCTATAGCTTTGGCTGGCAACCAATATACTGCAGAAAGCAATTGCAACCTACTGCGGATAATCTCCTGCCCAGTCAGTGATGTTTCTTTCGAGGCATGATAGCCCAAGCGTGTTTCACTTAACTGACTGACTGAAGGGATGAAATATTAATATTTTTCCCAAGGTTATTTGTGCGTAAATGAATGCAATGAATTCAACTGGAATTCGAACTCGGCTCCCCGATTTCTCGTTCACTGCACAACAACGCACATCTCGTGCAGGCTGATGAGCTCCGAAATATAATGATTTTTTTTTTATCAGGAATCAAACATTTCTTAATTTGCATGAAGTAAACTTTTGCAATTCTTCAAATGTATTCCGATAATTCCAGTGTAATTCGAGGAAATGTGTAAACCCATTGTGCAGAGTTAATTTGATTCTGCCTCAGGGTAAAAAATAACAAAAATATAAAAAAAATAAGTGTCAATTTCTTCATGATGTAAGAATCTAAGTCCCTTACAGCATTGTACCCTCGTCTCTCTGTCTCAATATCTGTATATCTCTTTTATGTTCTATTTCCTTTTTTACGACGGCCTCGAAATACGGAATTCAGCGTTAACATGAACGAACGCCTGGAATTTCTCCTGGGATCTTCGGAATAATCATACATTTTGAAAAGTGACATTTGCTAGAGTATTGTATATTCGGTGTTTCATTTTATTACGAGGACAGCCATGGGATAAAACTGGACATTTAAATGAATTACATCGTAACATGACGTCTATGAATACAGGAAGTTATATGCCGACAGTTCGGATAAAATCAACGACTGGAACTAAATGGAGATGGCCGCACGATGAATTTGCATCTGATTGGCAAAAATTCGCGCGATACCATGATTCATACGTATTTACACGACTGATTACTTCAAGAAATAGCACAAAAAAGGTGAAATATTTGTAAATACAATGGGGACCTCATCTCCCTTGAGGTGACAACGCATTATTTAGAGGAAGTAGCATCTTGACGCGGTCAATTGCGTAAATATTCTAAAAATATTTCTACTGAACAAACATTAACTTCCTTAGAAACCCCGAATGCTATATCGTGTAAGCGTTGAACATTCAAACTTTTTACTATCATGTCAAAATTCCTGACGGTGTTATCTTGGAATTACTCATATTTTCGTAGCTAATTTATTTAGACAGAGAAATATTGCCGATGTCGACGAATGCAATATATCTTTAGTTTCGTACAATGAGGTCGTTCTTAAAATTGGTTAAGCAGGTTATAGGGTTCTTCAGGAAACGCAAGAACCTACCAAAAATATATGCTTTTGTTTGTGAATATTTTCTGTTTGAGCGCAAATCTAGAGTTTCGTCCCCGAGGCAGGATAATCGAGGTTATTTGCAGAGTACACACATGGAATATAATATCAGTATCTATGAATTACTGCATAAAAATCTGAATATATAGTTGATTTAATTTACGGAACAAGTATCGTTAAACTGTATGACCGGGTTATCATATGTCCTTTATAGAGACTTAAATAAAGTTTTATATATATATATATATATATATATATATATATATATATATATGGGAAAATGAGACATCATGAAAGTTTTAAATTAGAATCTGAACAAAAAGAGAAAAATGAGGGAACAGAGAGGTGGTTAATGGATATGTTGAAAATTTAAATGACTGGTTAACAGTATAAGATAAGTAATGGTATTTTACAGCCTTTTATGACCAGGCCTATGCGTTAAACAAAGAGAAAAAAGTAAGAGAATGTATATGGAATGAGAGGGAGTAGTAGAGGGTGGGATAAGAAGAGATAAGAATTGGGAATGGATAAACATATCTGTATTAATGAAGTACAAACTACAAATATTTTTTTGATTTAAACTTTATATTTATATTTAATATACGTTTATATCTAAACTTAATTTAGAATTTACGGAAATATTTTTCATATGGAAAACTTAAATTAGATCAAAATTTGTACTAAGAATAAATGTAAAACTACAGGTAAAAATATAAAAAAACGTGAAATAACATAAAAGTGAATATTGTGGTACTAATATTAGTACTTTAAAGGTTTGTCGTTTATAGAGATCTAAACTTTGGATTTTTAATTTTAGCATGATTGTAAGGTTAGTTTTTTATGTGTTTGAAAATTAACTGTGGTTTCATGACTGGTTTTGGTAATATGTCGCTTCTTAAGTATTAAAAGATTTCCATTTTTTATTGTAGACAAAGGAAGCATGGTTTTTGCAGCAATTTAGATGTCCCAGCCTTTTTAAGAATTTCTCATTTAACTTTAGGTATTTTATTTTCGATTTTTAACTTTTAAAAATATTTAGAATGTGATGTCATATTTTGTTTGTCCTTGTTATCGAAGTAAGAGAGGTGATTGTTAAAGCGCTTTTTACAAACGTTCATAGAATTTCCGATATAAATGTTCATAGCTCTATTTTTATATTGAGCACTGTTTGAAATTAATGTTCTTAACGTTTTAAATATTTTCTTCGTCCCTTATTCACTTGCACGCACGCACGCACACACACACACACACACACATATATATATATAATATTTTTCTTAAAACATTATATATCTATCTATATAGTTATATATCATATTTTTCTTAAAACATTATTTTTAATGGATACTAATATTTGATTAGATGCTCTGTTTTACATAATTAAAAATTACATTACATACATCCACGTTATATATATATATATATATATATATATATATATACATACATACATACACATATTCATTAACATCTACTGACCAGAATAATCAGAATAATCGTAAAATCATGTCAGAAAAATGTGTCCTTCGGCAGGATACGAACCTTCGTTCCTGGGGAAAACTTTCACTAGATCTGACGTACCTTAGACCACTAGACCACGTACGACCACCTGCTAAATTTTGAATCGTGCTTTTAAACATATATCTTTCTGGAATTTTAAAATGTTTATATTTGCTCTCTGTCGTATCTTAATGTAAACAAAGACTTACTTTTCGGATTCCGATTATTAGAGTTAGGATTATGTGGAAGGCCATGATCGCCTACAGTCAGAAGGAAACTGGCATATATAAGAAGACACACACACACACATACACACACACACACACACACGTGTGTGTGTGTGTTTCGTTAATACTACCGACAAGGAAGGTTTTATTAATTTTTGATTTAACTTTTCCAGTATTCTTGCGTCTTTTGTTTTGGCAAGAGAAAACGAGTATAAAAATGTTTCATAATGTTTTAATTTCCAAGCGTTTTCAGCCACTTCACTCACCATTTTCAAGGGTGTTATTTATTCGGTGTTTTTTGTTGTCCACATGTTTTGAGAGTAAAGTAATTTTATGTTTTTTTTAATATTTTGGAAAAGGATATTTCTTTAAATATATCACCTGGACCTCACGTGAGCGTCTGTCTAATTTTAAAAAAATTAAAAACTCAATTTCACCAGTTAAATAATGAAAGTTTGATTGCAGGAGAAAATTGTTTGATAAATATAGTGCCTCTCTTAGAATGAGGTTCCTTTGATATGGAGATTTAAATAATTTAAATATTATGTAAAATATTACCTACATTTTAGTGATTTACTCAGAAAACAAAGATGTGGTACTAAAAGCAAAACTAATGCGTGCAGTTGATAAATATTCTGCTATGCCTAAAAACACTCTTTCTTAGTAGTTCACTAGATTCTAAAGTCGAAATGTAGATCTTGAAAACCGACAAACTTCTAACATGCTAAACGATTTCGATGGTTACACAATTGAAATTATAAATGAAAATATTTCTGTTCACACAAAACGCAACATAGAATGCTTCCTGCATCAGAGTTGACTGTTGTAAGATACTTGAAAATACTCGGAAGTTTAATTTGCTCTAATTTATAACAGTGTTATTTTATGAATACTTCAACAAACTGATCTTTTGATCGCTTACGTTGCTGGTATTAGTAAACCTTGGCGGTGAAAATCCTCCTTCCCACCACACTCTGCATCTTCTAATTACAACCTTTTCTATACTTAGTATATTCTATTAATAGAAATGACTTCAGTTTTCAAATAAATACTTCCTAGCATGTAAAATAGCATAAAATAGCTATTAGAGAGATATGATCTGAGGAAGTGGAATCATTAAGATTACTCAAAAATGGCTAATGATAATCGAACAACGTGATATGGATAGGCATATGTTTGAATAAATCTATGTATATAATACTGAAAACTTATTTTTGAACTCCACTGCAAAATGGTACTACTTTTGTTCTGGCCCAATAGTTTAAAG
Source organism: Ascarosepion bandense (assembly GCA_037127315.1). NCBI lineage: Eukaryota > Metazoa > Mollusca > Cephalopoda > Sepiida > Sepiidae > Ascarosepion > Ascarosepion bandense. Next base: position 5,458,894 of record JBBBDQ010000256.1, on the reverse strand, counting down.
TTGCACAGAGTATATTAGTAGCCTATAAATTAGCATTTTCGTAGATGGTTTATACGTACAGCTGATCATGTTGAAATAAATTTGAGTTAAAACTTTACTAAGGTTATCATACCCATAAATTGTAATGAGGTAAAATAAATGAATATTTTACAAATAAAATATGTCCTTTAAAAATGTGTTCAGATCCCTTCGTTAAAGATTAAGGAATATCGATACATCTATAGTAAATTACGGCGTCATTTTTTTTTTTAGGTGGAGAATAGAAAGTCCCAGAATGAAAAGTTCGGAAGAGCAATCAATATAGATTTTCACTGAAAATGTACACACAGCCTCGGCGGCTGAACGAAGATTTACTTCGATAAAAGCACTTAAACGTCAAATATTTCCGATAAAACGAAGGGTGCTCATCAGCTTCCAAGCACTTACATGTAAATCACTAAAATGCGAGGAACACGAATGATATAAACGCACTAATACATGTAGTAGCTTTTATATATACAGAGAAACAACGAAAAAGTAAAGAGACATAGCAATATAGACGCATAGAGAAACGAGTAAATATGAACTACATTAGATATACAGACGATAAAGTGTTGATAATACACACGGTAAGGAAATTACAAGGAGTAGATAAATTCGCCTAATGCCTGGCTTCAGCCCTTCTTTTTAACAGAAGCAGAAGTTTATCGTATGTTTCCTGTTGAGGGTTGCATTTACTGATCCTTCTAACTACTTATTCTTTTCATTCTCCGTAGCTGAGTTTTAGTGATATTATCGCCTTGCTTGTGTGAACTGCTTAAATATAAATCTACAAAAGGTCGTAACAAAACAGCAATTATAAAAAGACAGAATATAGGATTATCAGAAAGAAAATAAAAGAAAGCGGAACGTCTGAATTAGAAATTAGAAATTCCAAAATCAAGCAACGGAAAAAATGAGTTATAAGAATATAAATTGTGACTCCGAAGGTGTATCGGATAATGAATGATGCCTGTCAAAAATTATACAAAATGTTAAAATGAAAATAATAACAGGTTAGAACAAACGTTAACATTTATGTAATATATGTTAGTGAGTAAGGAAATTGACCCAAGGGATATACAATTCTAAAAAACGATTGTAATAATACATAGAATGAATATCCAAGCAATTTCAAATAAAAAATAAAACAAATATTACGTATATTATCATCAACAAGAGAGAGTTGAAATTAATAACGGACATAATAAAGAAAAAGTCTTGGATAAAGTGACACTGAGAAGATATAATCAAAGCAAGGAACCAGGGAAAGCAGCGTATAAGCCACCTCTATAAAAAAAAAGTTGTGTAAATGGTTGGTAGAACTGTGGCTAGAAGAGATATTTAAAACACATTTACTACGAGTTAAAAAAGGACAGGACATTGTAGGGAGACATAATCGCCGCCAAATGTTGAAAATAAGCTCATTTTAATTTCACACAAAGATGCGCATCCTTACAGTTGTCATATAAGGAGAATCTGATTAACACTTATCTCTTCAAAAACAATGTTCATTTTATACATCTGTGTTGCTTTAAATGAAAAAATTAAAAATTTTCTGTTCATTACTTACTGGCATTGAGAACTGTAGCCAGTTGTTCTTTTGTGAAAGCAGGATTATGTTTTCTTTCAATTTTTACTAACCGTATTTAAGCTAATCTCTTCACCCCAAGCTAAGTAGTACTGTCACTGGTACGCACGATGTGACAGTGATATCAAAACGGGAATACGTTACAAGGTATGCCGAAGAAAGGATAAGAAAACAATGGGAATCAATGAGATAGAAGATGACAATAGACGTTGAAATTAAACTTTCGATTAAGAAAACAAGTATATGGAAAGGAGTTCTATAGGCATGGTATGTGAGAGAAAGAAACTATAAAAGAAGAAATGGTGGTTATATTTGACTGTAAAATGCTTAGACCTAGTTTCCAATCTAGTAGTTTCCTATCTAACATTTATAGGTACTTTCTAGTGATCAAATACGCTGATTCTTAGTTTATTGTTGGCTTCTGCAGCAAAGGAAAATTAGTTTGTTAAATAATAATTTATTTGACCTATTTTGTTTCGACCATCTATTTAATGTTGATATTAAAGGTTAGTGTAAAATGGATTTTATCTGTTTCTTTTTGATATCTAGGAAAATAATCGGTTCGTGATTAGTCAGTTGGTGAATTTGGCAATATAGTATTTGTGTGCTAAACCTTATGCCAGTATGTACGTGAAATGATTGTAAACCGGCTGACCTATAAGAGATCAGTGCTAAAAATAGACTAGAAAATATATCCCTAAACATGGGAAGTGGAATGAGAAAAATCAATCACTTCGATTAACATAAGAATTTAGTTCAAATTCCTAAGAGATTACTCGGATCGATATGCACCTGATGAAGACCGTATAGCATAACAGAAAAATGTGATAACAACACACAACACAACAAAAACATTTAGAAGCAAATTAAAAATTTTATTTTATTATGGATATATCTAGAACAATGTGAAAAGTGTTGTGGCATCGTTGTATGACAATATATATATATATATATATATATATATATTGTAATAATATTATACATTAAGTAATTTTATATGTATATTTATTTATTCACGTAACTCTGCCCTCCGTTTTCTCTTCCTCTTTTTCTTTAAGATTCCTTTAAAGCTCTTTCTTAATCTCTTTTTGTCATTAGAGATTTTTTGTGGGATTGTATTTTGATAGTCTGTTTTGTGTTTTCCTAGTCTGCGTTCTAATCTATCAAACAAGTTTCCCCACAAAACCGTAATGTAAAGAAAATTTGCTTATGAAAGAAGACTAAAGGAATACGAACAAATTAAAATAACAAACCTCAGTCAAACAAATAAACGAAAAATAATACAAAAAATCGAAACATTTTTTTGTTCAACCCACCGATTAACTTAGAAGTAAAAGTCAAAATAGAGCAAATATATTTTTTTAAATTCATTAATAAACATTTTCCAAATATCTTAAAATTAAATAATTTTACAGTAAAATTCAATTAAATTAAGTAATATTTGTACTGCTAATTTAGAAATTGAATAAATAACTAAACACGATAAACGTAAATAGCCTGCGACTTAATATCACTAATAAAGAAGTTAACTATAGAGACAAAACAAATGACCCACGAGCGGACATTGTAAAGCAGAAGGGTTTATTTACAAAGCAGAGATATACGATATGAATGGACAAAGAAAAACAGAGAAGCGTCTACAAACGGAATGTTTAAATACAGAGGGAATAATTACAAATCAATTTTTAAACTGAAGAAAATTTAAAACTTTTACAAAAATTGGTTACACATGTGTAGAAGTTAAAACTGAAAAATGGAAAAAAAATCTGATATAACATGGAGTATCGTAAGAAAAATGTGAAACGAAACAACAGTTTGCCACGAAAATATATTAGCCATTATGTTGTTTCCCGAACAAAAAAAAATATTTAATGAAAGATCAGATGTAATGTCTAGATATAATCTAAACTTATTTATAAATGGAACTTTGTCTGTGTGTGTGTGTCTGTGTGTGTGTTTGTGTGTGTATCTTTGTGTATTTGTGTGTGTCCGTTACCTATAGACTCCGAAACGGCTGAAACGATTTTCTTGAAAATTTACACAGTTGTACTATAAGTGTCTGCGAGTGTTCTTAGCTAGGTTTTGTGTCGAGGTACCCCCGATAAATACCGAAAATTGATAATCGAAAAAATCGGGTTATAGAAGGAGTGGTCCGATTTTAATCAAATTTGATACACTCATATACAAAGACATAAGAAACGATATTTATGAAGTTTCAAGGTTGCAGTTCTTACAATAGTGCAGAAAATCGATAATATGTATATAGAAAAGGCAATATGTTTGTGTGCGTGTCTATTTATCTGCCTGTATGTCTATAATTTTTCAGCCCTTTTATTTTAGTTTTTACTTCGGGTTTGGCTCTAAGTAGGTATAATTGTAGTTCTTAGTCTCAGCCATGATACCATTTACTCAGAGGACTTATTTAGCCTTCAAAATTTAGTTTACGACGAAAGAACTTATTTGATATCGATACCAGAAAATCAAAATTTGACTTACATCCATTCATTTTTTTTCAGTCTACGGTTTCGCTTTAACTGGAAACAACTATTGCTTTTTAGTCTTTCGTACCAACGTCCAAAGAGTCTGAGCTCCAGGACCATGGAAAAGGAAAGAAATTCCTTACATAAGAACGAAGATAGTTATTCTGTCAAAGCTACTTTCGTGTTTGTGTTAGGTTCTACATCTGCAGAACTTGAATGATCATAGTCGTCCTTCTCTTTTAATCTCTGAGATATATTTTACATTATCTATTCCACCAGAACTTTGCACAGTTGCATTAAGTTTTTTAATAATTTTATCCCTCAGCCACATTGCCTTCAGTATGTGCTCCCTGATTCAACATTCCATGCTTTCGCTATTCCTGAAATGTACCACTATTGCTAATTCTATTAGTGACATTTTTGTTTCCTATTTCCACAAAAGATTCTTCTTGATCACAGGCTCTTTCTTTCACAGCCCTTATCTTTAAAATAACGTATCTGTTGCTTGTGAAGAAACTCACCAATATACATTAGTATATAGGAAAATTGATATTCTATAAGTATTTCAGTAAACATTTCTTTCCTGTTTTAATAATGCTTTAGATTTTATGTGGTATTTTTTCAATATCCCAACGTGTCTTCGTATTTTGATTCCGCATTTTCCTGCTTCGTTTATATAAATCACTGTATATTTTCCGAGCTATCTAAATTTATATAATTGCTTAATTTTGTCATCACATCTAGGTAGATCACATTTTGAGCTATTCCTAAATTACGTCTGCCATCATTTAGAGGATATTAGCAACATTAACTGCATGAATAATTTATTATGTGACAAGCAGGCATTACTAAAGATTATTGTTAATTGAGCCCTATATGGAAAGTTCACGGGAAATATTCAGTAAACTATACTTTTCAATGAATGCAAATTCGGAGGAGAGATCGATATGTAGAAAAATTAGAAAATTAAAAGTTGCTTAGAAATGTTTTTGACTTCAAATCGCTTTTAAGATTCGAAGCCGACATCATTACATCCATCCAAGAAACATAAAATAGGTTGGCTTTATGTAATATGCAAATCAATAACCTAAGTAAAATTTGATATGCTTTTTTCCTTTTTCAAAGAAGAAATATAAAAGACATTAAAAATGGAATATATATATATATATATATATATATATATATATATATATATATAATTTTTTCTCTTATAGGTTTTGCAAATCAATGTGTTAAGCATGTTTCAATCACGGAATGAACAACATAACCCCAACATTAGAACTTTAAAATTGGGTACACATAATATCTGCGTACCGATTAGAATTTTGCCATAAGTTATAATACGAACAATGAGCAACGAAAATTCTAATGGTAACATTATATGTCTCCTTATGAGGAAACATTCGCCATTCATTTAACAGCCAGCTTGCACAAGCTGGTTGAAGTTTATAAAATATTTCGCTTAAAATATTTTTTCAGGCAAATATGTTTTTCAAGGCAGTAGCTTTTCCATTACTGACAGGGAATTACTTCCATTCGTTTAATAAGTAAGAACATGCAACATCTTGATAATGTCATAATTTTATTGTCAATTATATGGGATATCTGTTTTAGCTGTTACAATACCTCGAGTGATGTGGTTTCTGTTGTTAGATATTTCTGAACAGATTTTGCGTTATGCGTGATGTATGGAATTATCGATATGACGAATATATTTTAAAACATGTCCCTAGTTTATTTCAAGAATTTTGTTTTGTACTAATAGTTTTTTTTCAATAAAACTTTACGACAGTTAATTAAAAAAACATAAACTCTTCTTGTATTCTTAGGAACAAAATTCAATTAAAACAAGGACATGAATAATTTTATGAGCATAAATACACTTATGTAACAATTGCACATATGATCATGTAAATGCATTTCTCCAAACGGACACAGGAACGGAATGTGTTATAATTAATTATCAAAATAGAAGAAAAAATCAGTCGGCTCATTGGTCTAAGAATAAAATCTAAGAACAAATATTAGAGGCCCAAAAATGCAATAAATCTATTTAAGGGAATTATTTACTTCGTGTCATTTTAATTGTGTTAGGGTACTTTTAATGTGAGGTCATTAATAAAATATTTAATAAGTATAAAATAATTTACATCTTGTCATTTTAATTATGCTAGGGTAATTTAATGTGAGGTCATTAACAAAATATTTAATAAGTGTAAAATAATTTACTTCTTGTCATTTTAATTATGCTAGGGTAATTTAATGTGAGGTCATTAACAAAATATTTAATAAATGTAAAATAATTTACTTCTTGTCATTTTAATTATGCTAGGGTAATTTAATGTGAGGTCATTAACAAAATATTTAATAAGTGTAAAATAATTTACTTCTTGTCATTTTAATTATGCTAGGGTAATTTAATGTGAGGTCATTAATAAAATATTTAATAAATGTAAAATAATTTACTTCTTGTCATTTTAATTATGCTAGGGTAATTTAATGAGAGGTCATTAATAAAATAATTAATAAGTGTAGAATTATTTACTTCATGTTATTTTAATTGTGTTATGGTACTTTTAATGTGAGGTCATTAATAAACTATATAATAAGTGTAATTTTGTTTTCACATAAAACTACATGTACTGGATATCATTTGATTATCAAATTCATAGTTCAATATTAATGATAATGTAAGGGCGGCTATCAAAAAAATAGATACACATTTAAACCTGTACAAATTGAAACAAACAAATGCAGGATTAACCATAGAACATGAATGGCAGTTATTTATACATGTATTCGTGGTGTCTATAGCTTGCCCATTTAAATACAAATACAGACGCTCATAAATACACATGTGTATATATTCATCTCACCATATTACAGTTTCGGGAAGTAAGTCCAAAGAGAAACACTACTAGATAAAAACAGCGAAACAATTGAATTTGTGAAACACAAACCGAAACAGTATCACCACAAAAAATTATAAATTATACTTTGGAACATGTACAGGATTTCTCTATATATAATCGAGACGAAGGCACATTCGTTTCGGCATTGGAGCCCTAATGCCTCATCAGGCGATGTGGAAAGTTCTGGAAATCCATTTCCTTTATATTTATTTAGTTTGGTAGGGGTGTTGGCTGAGATTTATTGATATTGTGATATTTCGTTTGACAGTTGAAAATTTTTGTGGAGAGTGTTTAGTTAGAGGTTTTGGTGGGGGTTAGCGAGATAGGGAAACAGTCTATGACCGTTGGAATTTATTTGGGGTGTTTCTAAAGTGATTAATGGGAGTCTTTGATTCTAGACAGTTGTAAATTCTAATTATCAGTTGGCTAGACTATATCTTAATGGATTTCTTAGAAGAGCCGATAATAGTTGGCATGGATATTTTTTATTTATTTTTCTTTAAGCCGAGTCTTTACAATCAATGTAAGTTTGCATGTTTAATCTTAACTTTGGGTTTAGGGAATATGTTTTTTTTTGTATTTCATTTTAAATTCTAATTTCTTTTTTATTTAGAGCGTTGTTTGGAAATCGTTTTTACGATATGTCGACGAAATATCACAATATAAATAAATCCCAGCCAACACCCCTAACAAAACTAAATAAATATAAAGGAAAAGGTACTCCATTACTTTCCACATCGCCTGAAGAGGCATTGGCGCTCCAATTCCGAAACGAACGTGCCTTCGTCGCGAGTATATATAGAGAAATTATGTACATGTTCTAAATTATAATTTATAATAAATATTCACAGCCCGATACAGTATATTATATATCGAGCAGTGTTTTAAATTAATGATTTGGACGTTGAAAGAATTCTTCGTTCTGTATTCACTCGGTTATATATATATATATATTTATATATATATAATTATAACTAGAGCGTGTATTTTTAATAGGTATATAAAAATATCGAGCTATATATAAATATATTATTATTATTGTCATTATTATTATTATTATTATTATTATTATTATTATTATTATTATTTTAATGAATAGTGATCGGGTCATTGGGACGAGGTGATTCGTCACTTATTATTAATTAATATTCTTACATTAGATTGACAACGGATAAATCGATATCATTAAATTGGTGATTGATCACTATACATTTATTGGTGACAATTACTCAAATATATTGATCGCTCAAACGGATTTTAAGTGAAAAATATCGAAAGTCATTTGAAGAACTGGTGATAATCACATGTATTTCCAAAGAAATGTTTTGTTTGCATGTAATGAAAATCAAATCGTATATCGTTCTTCTCTCACGATTACATTCTCATATATCTGCAGCAGTATGTTTCGAAACGCACCATGGTTTATAAGAAATATACTTTCTCCTCTTTATGAAGGTAGTAGGTAGCTTCTCATCATTTCCGAAGAAAAGCCGAGAAGATGATGACTGCCGGAAAAAGTCTTGCCGAAATTATGTCCCGCAGCATTGGTCCAACGAAATCTAATTTGATTGCCATCGGCTAGAGAAACTCAAATCTCTTCTGCTGGGACAATCAATCTTCCATCTTCCAATGTTCTTCGAGTTTGCTGTCCATTGTGTATAATCAGCGCGCTGCCCGACCCCCAAACTTTGACACTCTACAAAAGTCGAGAGCACAAAACTCGAACGTAATAAGAAATAATAGATGAGGACTAAAAAAAAGAGAAAAAAAGAAGAAAACATTGTGAAATAGGAAAAACAAAAAGTGTAAAACAAAGAGAGAAAGGTGGAGAGAGAAAGGTGGAGAGAAAAAGGGAAAGAAACAAAAGAAAAAAAAGAAATTAAAGCGAAGAATGGGTGAGAGTGAGAAAAAGAGAGAAACACTCTATGAAAATTGAGAAAAGAAATATATGGCGTAATAAGAATTAATCGAAAAGGACTAAAAAGAAAAAACGACTAGCACTCTGTGAGAGAAAAAATGAGAGAGAAATAGAAAGCGAGAAAAAACGAAATGGGGTGGGAGAAAGTGAAAGAGAGAAGTAGAGTTTGTGAAAGAAAGTTAAAAAAGAAAGAGAATAAGAGATACAGAGAAAATAGAAAAAAGAGAAAGCGAGAGAGAAATCTAATAAAAGAAACAAAGAATCAACAGAGACGGAAATAAGATAAAATGGAAAAAATAATAAAAAAAAGAATTAGAAAAGAGAAAATATGCCCTTTATTTTCTATTAAAATCGAGATCCTGCAGACCGAGTTCTGAAGAAGATTGGCGAGCTGATTAATACTTGAACCTTGAGCACCAACAGCTATTTGTTTGCAATTTCCCTGGCGTTTTCTGTTTACTCTGACATTACTTTTCATTTGTCAAGTTTTCTTTGACTCTCTTTTGCTACAAACCTTGGGCGTTTGCTCAGGTAATGCAACAGCTGTAATTCCCAATAGACACGAAGATCCACTGGCACCAGTAAAGAAACGCACCAAAATAACAATGCGGATTAACAAAAAATGAAAGACAATTTTTACTCGCTCCTTTGAATAAATATATATTTTACATGCTGATTGTTATTGATCGAAATATCAAGGAATTTGATGCAGAGATTCTTGAACCTATCTATTTATTTCTATCTCGTTTTAGCTTTATATATATTATATTCATATCTATGAGACTATCTGATTTTCACCAAGTTTAACATTATCCCATTTTTCCTCTCTGTTTTACTATATACAAATATATATTAGTCAGCCACATACAAGCCTGTTTCGATGTATCAGAGCTCATCAGTGGGGATAAACACAACAACTTGCTCCCAGCTAGGACCGAAACTCAGCCAATTTGGTTTCAGTCCAAGTCCCTTCTCCCTAAGCCATGAGCGCATGAAATCGGAGATGGAAAAATTTAGTGTGTTATATGAATTAAAACACTTTTTATTTTTGCTGTGTGCATTTTAAATACTTAATTCTAAATTTACCTCTGAATTTTTATTTTTATTTTTATTTTATTTTATTTTATCTTACTTTGATTTAAAATTTTAAAATCTTTATTTTCCTTACATTTTTATGTACATGCTATATTTGAATATTTAAGTTTATAAGACTAATGATTTACACCCCTTTTATTTCTTCTCCCTGCATTTCATTGTCTTTCATTTCAATTTTAATTTTTAATTTTTAATTTAGATGTTCAATTGGTATCCTCATTTTACCGTAGAATATTTAAATTATTAATCTTGTTATTAAAAAAGCAGTAACTTAACTTTATAATATTTAATTTCAATGAACATCGAGTTAACTTAAATTCAAATCTATTAAACTATCAGTTTGAAATATGCACCTGTTGCTTGCATAAAACATGAAAATTCGTGTTGCGCCAAAGTTGTCGGATAATCAGTACATTGTAAAATGGTAAACATGTTGCAAGAAATATCGTAACTGGAAGTAAAATTTTATAACTGGCATTAAAATGAATGAACTGAGCCGACGCTGCCCCGCTTTGTCTTTCTCTTCAGGGTTGTCAACTCACAACTCTTTAGGTCAAGTCACTGGGACTAACCAACGTCTATATTCACTGGGATATGAGCCCTTGAGGACATCAGTGTATGAATTTCTTAGAGTTATAAACCTGATGTTTCAGTAACCAATTTTGACCAGATTTCGGATTACAAAGTTTTGTTAGTTCAATACCAAGCTACAGTAGTGTTGAGCAAATAACATAGGGGAGATAAACCATGACTAACAAAATGGCTTAGTACGAGCAATGAGAATGATATACTCCAGTGACCGTAATAAAAAGTTAGGTTCGAAATTCATAGCAGCTCAAGAAGGCTGGAGCGTACAATGGCCAAAACCTCTTGAAAATTGCAACGAAGATGAGGACAATAGTCCGAATAATCTAACTTGCGTAAATACTAACTCATCTCAAAAATATAGATAAATACAGCTAAACTAGAGTTTCAGCCAAAATTTAAATGGTGTTACGTTCAATGATGGTGAACTTACCACAAAGAGAAGGAAGTGAATGTTAATAAATAATATATTTACAAATAAAAGAAATCTCAATACAGGTGATATTGTGTAGAAGATAATACACGCCAGGTGACATAAAAGAACTAAGTTAGGCGTCTAAACTAAAGAGGCGAAAGCGTTAGTGCCAGTCAAGTGTATCTCTAACAGATGTCACGGCATCTAGACTAAGTAAGACTTAACATTTTAGCTGCTAGAAACGAGTTATAACAAAGCCCTTTCGAGCACCACAGTTATTCGGACTGGTCGTTGGGACTTATGCTTGTTAATCCACTAAGATTTGCGTTGAACATTGTCGTATATAACACATTCTTCTTCGACTGTTATGATATATTTATAACAAGTGTTTGGTGAAAGAAACATTTGTCTTCATAATTTGTCTCCAATAACGGAAATTATTTATGACACTGAGTAACTTGAAGCAATAAAATATATTTCAAGATTTATAAATAGTATTCGTTCCTATCAATTTTGCATGCATGCATAAAAGGTATTACAGCAATATTCATACATATATAAAACTATTTGTGTCCTTTATTTTGTACAGAAAATATTTGAGATATGTTAAATATAATTTATTCTCAATGAGATATATCAAAATCTTTATAAAGGAATAACCCTTTGGAATCTGGCTGGAACATTTCCGCATTTTAATATAAATTGCCGAATGACAAGTCATCCGAAAACAAAGGTTATGACAAAAACAATCATATTCCGGTGAGTTAAAATGATTCTAGCGATGGTGAGCGGATTACTTTTGGTCTGTCATAATAATGTTTCTGTTTCATTAGCGAGAAATTTAATAAATTCGCAAATGATCCTAGCAATGTTACTATTCCCCTAATATTTTTAATTTATTTATCATGAGTTGTAACCTGCTCTAAAATTTATGATATATTTATTCTATAAAGAAAAATAATGATATTGCACAAATATATAAGATTTCATAAATTAATAATTTATTCATTGTTTGAGTTTTATATATATATATATATATATATATATATATATATATAAACAGATGAATAAGGAACGAAGAACATATTTACAACGTACTAAATATTAATTTAAACAGTGCTCAATAGAGAAATAGAGCTATTAATATTTACTACAAATTATATTTTATAACATACAATCTACTCCAAATTTGTACTTTTCCTGTCGACATTGAAAGAACAATGTCTCTTCAGGTCGCAAACGTTATTTTTATTTTAAAGAGATGGAAATACATTTCCTTTTATTTGCAATTTTTGTGTTTGTGTTTCAGGTAAAGGGGTAAAAGATTATATATGTTTATACTTTATTTCCTACCTAAGCCTGGAACATTTTTTATTTATCGTGTCCCTTTAGTTCTTTCTCTCTCGCTATCCTATTTTTATTTTTATTTTTATTTTCTCTGTGTCTTTTTTATGATTCTCCATACTGTTTTCTCATTTTTCCTACTCCCTTTACCCATAAAAAAATTGCCAATGAAAGGAAATTAATTTCCGTGTTTTTTCATAAAATAACGTTTGCTACCTAATGAGACATTGTTCTTTCAATGTTGAAAAAAATGTACACTTTTGTAGTAGATTGCTGTTTGGACTTGTTCTAATATATATATATATATATATATATATATATATATATATAAATTTCTTAAGGATTAACTGAAGGCAAGTATTATAGCAGCATTCACCAGCTCAAATAAGCAAACCGCTCAGAAGATATGCACGAGATTTCGAAGTCGTCTGGAGACAGTGGTTTAAAACAGTGTCGACTTTATTGAATAAATTTTCTCTGTATTAATTCACGCTCTTTTTGCATAATTTTGAGGTGTTATTTTCATTTTTGTGTAATTTAGACGACTATTTGTCCATGGCACCCTTTACTTGCTGTCGTGATGTTCACAGGGTGAATACTAAAGTAAAATATCCATTTAAGCACATATTTGTTATTAGAATTGAACTGTCCTGATTCCGCACGATAATTTAATTCTTCTCTGTGCTATGTCCCTTTTAGATGATACCAATAATTAATGTCATTTTTTTGTTCATCTTTCGTAAAAATTAGTAAATTTTCTTCTTTGTGGTCCCCTCCGAAAAACTTTTCTGCTATTCTTTCGCACGAGATCTTTATGTAGTTTATGCCCTGTTTACATCTGTCTTTTTATCTTTCAGTAAGAACTGGGGTTTTTAATTTTATCCAGTCCCTCTTTCTTTATCATGTGCGTTACAAACTCCAATGCTCTGATGTTAAATACACAGAGTCCGATAGGTTAATTGTTTCCATTTGTATTTTTCTGTTTTATTTTGTGTCGACTGCACAGTATAGTAGAATCAGTTGGGCAGCGTCCGTGAGTAAAAGAACAACAAGACGCAATGTAGTCAGCCAAAAATGTGCAAACTGCATGCCGCTCTGCTTATAATTTGCTTTAGAATCTCTAATACGAACATTTGGTTCTTAATCTTAGGACACTGCAAATGAGTCAAAAAGAGTTATCTGATTCTGATTGTGATTATAAATCTGTTTGAAGTGATCACTAATGATGGCGATGTTATGCCTCCATTCATCTTCCCACAGAGTCCCAGAATTAACATGGAGGGCAACACCAAGTCTCTTGTGGAAGTAGTGCTTTGCTTGCTGAAAATGGGTGGCTGCTGCATTACTTTATTTCTGGAAACATGACTATGCACAATGCAGTCATGGCTGTCCGACAATTTCTGCGACCACATAATTATCGGTTCACCTCTATCGCTAGACGTGCAACCATCTTGATTGTTATGTGTGGGGATTATTTGAGCAAAAGACTAACAAAACTCCTTGTAACACTAAAGATAAATTAAGGAAAGGATTATGGGTTTGTCATAAATTTATCTTTGTGGTCTTTTATTGTGATGTGACAAATGCTTGTACCTCAGTAATGAATCGTATTCGGTTATTTATGTCTAATATTTAGTCCATTGTTTTAGCTTCCTTATTGACATCGTTCTGTTTACCTTCCTTATTGATATGGTTCTCTTTATCTTCCTTATTGATATTGTTATGTTTTCCTTCCTTATTGATATCGTTCTGTTTACCTTCCTTATTGATATCGTTCTGTTATTGTATGATCTGTTATTTATTGGTGCTTTTTCGTATATTATAACCATTTTGTCCTTGTGTTATGTGTTGATTTTAAGGTATTTACGTAATATGTTGTATTTATAAATATTTCGTTCTCTTCGTTGATATAAACGCGTTAGACCAAACCCAACATGCAGACACTTGAATTCTACCAAAAGTAAATTAACTAAAATAAGCAAAACAATATAATAAATAATTAATTCAGAGCTAAGAAAGAAGGTAAGCATAAAACAATGGAAAACACGAAACAATTCTGGTTGCGAAACCTATAAAACATGCATAATTATCAGTTTATACAACTAGATATAAAATAATGTTTTCCTTCTCTAACGGAATCCCTGCTAGATAATGATATTTTCTCAGCCCAAAAACAAATACAAATAAGCAGATAATAATTTTCAATGAATAAACACACAGAAAAAACTCACTACTATTCAGCAATGAAAATGCATAGATAAAGGGGGCGGCTTTTGGCATTACAATGGGTAAGCTTTCACAGTGCGCCTTGCAAACTCACAGGTATATATTTTCTACAAAAACCTAAGTAAAATAATCAAAAGCCGTGATGAAATAATATGTTGACACAAAGAAGGAAGCAAATTAAGTCGCGATATATCTGGATGTTTCACACCAATACCAATACATTTTTCATATGAATTTTAGGGACATGAAACATACGTAAAAGAAAAATTCAGTCAATTACAAAGTTGGGTAGGAAAACTTGTATTTAGATTCTTTTATGAAGGTGCTGATAGATAGATAGATAGATAGATTCGAACAATTTTAATTATTGGCAAAATTAGTAAATAGGAAACTGCTGACTTTAATAGTTTACATTAGTTCCTTACAAATTTGAAAGTATTAATTACATTTTACAAGAAAGCATTCTCTGCTTTAATCAATTCAGGTAAATTTTTATATGTTCTTTATTTCAGAACGTTACACTATGGCATGCTTCAAACAGATTTACAGAAAACTAGAGCCAAGCTTTATTGCCTTATAATATAGATGCACTACTCTCGTAAGAACTATTCTGAGACTGTACGTTCAAAATATATTTTTGCTGCCAAAAACTAAACAAAATAAATTAAAATAATTATTGATTAATCTTCTTAGTAAACATGTAATATTAAACATTTTTCCACGAAATATAACTTTTATTGATGAAAAATGACGTCGCAATATAAATTTAAATATATTAAAATAGAACTACATTTAGTAGTTTATGACTACAAATTCCTAGCCAGTAATATATATATATATATATGTGTGTGTGTGTGTGTGTATTTATGTGTGTGTGCGTGCGTGTGATATATATATATATATATGTGTGTGTGTGTGTGTGTGTGTGTGTGTGTGTGTGTGTGTGTGTGTGTGTGTGTGTATATATTACACACACAGATAACTTGTATTCAGTAACTACTAACGATACACCAAAATAATAAAAAGGTGTTCTCAAGACCACACAAGGTGTTAGAGCTAAATATAATTAAGACCGTGGTCATTCCCGATTCCTGAAATCGTCGATGACCCAGGTTTCATGCACTCAAGTGCAATCCCTATTCTTCAGGAATACAAGGATATTTTACACTAGAGCATTTATAACACAGACAAGTGTAAGTTTTTCAACAAAAAAATCAGGAGTTTTGGAATCGTAAAATCCGATGGTATGACGGTGGTCAACGGATTGCATTTACGTGCCCGGGTCGCAGTTAGCTTCAAGATTCGTGAACGACTAAAATGTTAATTTTATATATATATATAGCTGTATCACAGCTCATCAGTACAGTTAGACATCCCATTGTTTCTAACCAGGATTGAAACCAGACCGAATTGACATCAGTCGGCGATTCTATATATATCTCTAACACAACTCAACAGTACATTTGTATAATATAATTAGCCTCGATACAATTTTATAGTAAAATTGCAATCAATATAAAACTTAAGAAGTATAAAAAGTAAACATTATAGTAAAAATACAAACAAATTTTATGATCTGCAAATTACATATTTAAAAAGACATATATTTACCCTGTACGTATAAACTTATTTAAAAAATTTATACTTGAATACATGGAATTATGCACAATATATATTGATTTGGAAATTACATAACCTATAGAGTTTGATATGCCACTCAACAAAATAAAAAATCTTACTAACCAACTGACAATCTGTTTAAATTTTATAACGCTACGTTTACTGAAAATGTTTCATTAATGTCAGTCAGTCAGTCATTCGCATGGGCGATCATGTCTCGAAAGAGACATGACTGACTGGGCAGAAGATTATCCCGCAGTAGGTTGCCATTGTTTTCTGCGGTAGACTGGTTGCCGACCAAGGCTATAGAACCCAATCTGTTCTGTTATTTAACCCATAACTGGAAGGAAGAAACAGGATTAATACCTGTCCTAAGGGAATTTGTGCGTAAGTGATTGCAATGAATTCAACTGGAATTCGAACTCGGCTCCCCGATTTCTCGTTCCGAGCCGATATCCACTGCACGACAACGCAATGTATGTATAGAAAATAAATTTACGTTCGTGTTCTCTGAGTATTTAACTTTACTTAGCAGATTTTCTATGTTAGTAGATATTGTTATCCTTCGGTTCGATTATATCTTATATTTATTGTAGTATTGGGCAAAAAGAAGTATCGGTATTATGCTTGCCTAGATTTGAAACTGAACATTTGTTTCGAGCAAAAGTAAGCATTTTTTGACTGCACAAGAAATCTATACCAGATATATTCTATACATCTACGTTTCACACTTTCAAATCTTACATGTGACTAGCCTTAGGGTTTCTAGTTGAACTAGCTCTCCATCTTAAATTTATCGACCATATCTAGAAAAATAATCGGCCCTCGAGCGGAAAGAACTCACATTCGAAGAGACGATTTCTTCCCTCTGCCAGTGTGCACAGTATAGCTTTGTGTTGGAGCCAAGATTATTAAAGTCTACCAAGCAAGACCATCTTTTTAATACTGCCTTACATAATTCTCAGAGTTATGACACATTGAAAAGTTGTAAAACTATGCGTTGTTCTTCCTCCTTTCAAACTGCATGGAAGAGAGGTTCGCTCAGTTAAAATGATCCAAATGGGAAAAAGTGATGCAGCAAGGCACAGGTTGTTCTTAAAAGTCAATCTGGATGAAGAATGCCGTAGCTGTAAAAATCTTCCAAAAGTGATTCACTGATCAATAAATTAATCATAAAAAAGTGAGTGTAACATTACGAACACATATTCGCTCTTCCCTATTTTTTACGAGATTTTACATATGTGCATGTTTCGTGCGTGGGTTTCTTCGTATTGAATAAAGGTAATGAATGTTTCTGCTGAAACATATAGAGACATTATGTAACATAATCGATTGGGTCCACACAGTCGTATATATACACACATATTATACACAAAATTTTAGATTTTTAGTCTAATTTGGGCGAGAGATGTCTAAAATTTATTTTCTAGCCTCAGTAATGTTCACAAGCGTCTCCGAGCCCTTGTGAGTGACGAATTGTTCTCCACTCTCCAACTCCTCTCAAGCAATCAAGGATGTCGCTGCACTATGGCACTTTTCAGTGCAAGTGCTCGGATGAAATAGATTCCATGGCCTCGTCAAGTCAGACTTTCACGGTGAAGGTAGGCAATGCCCTAATCTATTAGCAAATCACCTCTATTAACTCCGTATATAATGGGTGAGAAATAAGTTTCTCTCGAACAGATTCCTTACGCAAATTCACTGCTCCGTAGAACCGACTCCCAAGAGAATGTTTCCCGGTTACTACACACTTAACCTGTTCAAGTCTAGGGATAACCATTATCCAACCCTAAAATCGGCATGGATTTTCTCTTGACGTAACCTCTCCCTCATGTGGCTCCCTAGACATTGTACATGTTTGCATACTTCATTAACTGCATTTCGGTTTGCATAAGTCATTAAATGTATTCTGCTTTAAATTGAACATTAAATGTATTTACGATTTGTTAGGTCATTAAATGTATTTCCGGTTTACATAGGTCATTAAATATATTTGGTTTATATAGGTTACTAAATATATCTCTGGTTTATGTAGGTTATTACATATATTTCTGGTTTATAAAGGTCATTAAATGTATTTCAGGTTTACATAGGACATTAAATATATTTGGTTTATATATGTTATTAAATAAATCTCTTGTTTATATAGGTTATTACATATATTTCTGGTTTATATAGGTCATTAAATGTATTTCCCTTTACATAGGTCATTAAATATATTTGGTTTATATAGGTTATTAAATATATCTCTGGTTTATGTAGGTTATTACATATATTTCTGGTTTATATAGGTCATTAAATGTATTTCTGGTTTACATAGGTCATTAAATGATTACAGCCACATCAAGTTTAAACATGGCTTTTACGACGATCACTGATGTTCAACAATGCCGAAACTTGTTTGTACCTAGATTAGTTACCGCGGTAAACTTGGATATGTGAGTGGTGCAATGCATTATGGCTTTAATTTTCAATAGGACAGCTGAGTTTCAATTTCACTTGTGTTCCTTATATTAATTTGTGCGCAAATACACTAGGAGTGAGTATGAATTTACTTCTTCACCAACTATGTGCTACTTAGATTAATTTAACTGAACTATCTGTATCCATAAAACATTCGTACTATCTAAAAAATATGTTTTACCTTTAAATGAGCTTCAAATGGTAAACGTAGAAAACGAACCAATCATTCAATAAGCCATGAACAAAACATGTATACCATGTTTATGATATATCTCTTCAAATATCAGTTCTTCTTCGCTAAGCAGAAGACAAATACTCTTTCTTAATCGTTTAGCAACGAAGAAAATTTTCAGAAAACGGAAAACTTAAATTTAAAGAAATTTAGAATGAAATCAGAAAATGTTTTTTAATAACTGGGATAACAGGAATTTGGATGGTTATATAGAGATATGGAATACGATAATTATAGAGAGATATGGAATCTGATAGCAAAGAAAATACCCAAAATTACGTTTAGGCATGATCTGGGTGGATGGTAAAGGAAATATTCTAATAGTATGGTTAGCTGTATTAGGCACTTTAATATTCATTACCGTGGTAGGAGCAGCAATATAAAAATGTTGAACGGGAATCGATTTTGAATAATTTTGGCAGGTTACAATGAAAAAAATGTAGTTACCATATGGTGTCTATATTCCTGAGGAGCCATCCCCAGCGGAGCAGAGTAGGACAGTGTCCAAGTTGGACAAGTCATGAAAAAAAAAAAGAAAGAAAAAGATACCTCTATTCACACACACACACACACACACACACACACACACACACACACACAGACAGAGAGAGAGAGAGAGAGAGAGAGAGAGAGAGACGCCATACTTGTTTTGTTCTTTTTCAGGTTGACAGTAGAGACTTTTTGTTGAACTTTTGTTGAAATTGCATATTTAGCTTTGAAAAAAAATAGACAGGACCTAAAACAAAAAAAGAAAAGAAAGAGAAATTTTTTTCCAGCAGAGACTTTTGAATAAAGATGTTATTGAAATTGCATTTTTAGCTTTGAGTGAAATTTAGACAGGACCGAGAATGAAAAAAAAAGAAACTTTTTTCCAGTTGCCTGCAAAGACATTTTCACACAGGATGTTTTGTTGAATTTGCATGGTTGGGTAATAAAATGTGTTATTGAAATTGCAAAGAATACTTTCCCTTGTTTGGTTTAATACAACGGAGAGAGAAATTGATATTAGCAATATTATTAGTTATGGCTTATTGTAATATGTGATTTGAGCTTATGTAAAAAAGAATAATTTTAATACAATCAATTACTTGTGAAATATGTGGAATAGAAAAATCAACCATTTTTACTATCATGTACTTCCAAAATCCGGGGAATATAAAATCTAACTATTTCTGGGTAGGAAAGAAAGAAAAATATCATTTTTTTTCTTTTTTCGTCTTTGAGGCGGATATTTTCAGTAAGCTAAAAACATTTTAGCCAAAACAGGTGTCAGAATTCTTTGATGAGGTCAGGCTGGGTTAAAGTCCCTCAACAGATTTTTCTGGGAAAACAGAAATCTGTGGGAACTTGGAAAAATCGGAATACAATGTGAGCTGTCGGAATCTCGTTCGTCCAGATAAACTGCTTCCGCAAATCGAGTGGGTGGAAAACGATTTCATTAACCAAAGGCTTCGAGCCGGCTGGATCCCCAGAGAGGATTGAAAATGGTTATAAAAGTCCGGCGAGAAAAATCAGTTTTCTCAGTGAGTTCTCTCAGTTTTTCTCAGTTTTTCAGTTGCTCTTAGATTAGCTGAGTAACTATCACTCGAAATGTAAGGACTGTGGAAAAGGTTCCCAACCGGGGAGCCATGACCCACGGCTGGTCTCACACCATAGAACTTATGGCTAAAGAGTTAATTTTGAATTAAGCCTGCCGCAAATTAACTTAAGGGGTTAATTTGGAATAATGCGCCTTCGATATGATCTCGAAAGAACACATTATTTTTTATCATGGGAAAATCGAAAATTCTGATTTTTCGTTCGCTCTACTCCGTTAAACTCCGTTAAACTCCGATAAGAACCCGAAAGGACTTTGCTATTTTAGGAGCTATATAGAAAATTGACAGCCCAGATTATAGTGAATATGTGAAAAGGCTTTAACGAAGATTTAATGAATGTGTGAAACGATTTTGGTGGAAATTTGAAGAGCTCTGTTTACTTTAACGACATTTTTAAGTAAGGATTTGAAGCTCTGATATTTTTAGCAAACTTTCTCTCTCCGTTGTAACCGGCATTTTCGACAACTGTATTATCATTTTCGAGAACTGTACTGTCTGCTCCTGTGAAAGAAAAAAAGACATTGTTTTTTTTATATATATAAAGACAACCTTCGTGGCTCTCCAGGCGTGTTCGACTTCGTTCATTTATTTTATTAATTTTTTTTTTCGTACTGTGTTTATTTTTTTTTCAAACCACAAATGTACACCAGTGTCCGAAAAGGCTGAAAAAGGCGACTAATAAAATTGCACGATCAAATCACAACGTGGGACAATGGCACATTGTTGCAAAAACGTCTTGTAAACCAGCTTTTATGACGACATTATCGGACGAGAACGTCAAGATCAGTAACAGCGACCGAACCAACCGGGCAGCCGGGTGGCAGTGTCACAACTGGGATCGTCACAACCGTCGGCGAGAACGAGCGTTACATTAGACAGACGGCCAGCCCCGGCCTATGGCGTCACATAGAAATATAGAAATATATACAAAATTTACAAATGCGTAAGTTAAATTTTACGTACAGCACGATTCTGCTTTCATACAGACAGATTCATCTTTTCTTCAGAAATATAGTCACCAATCTTACCGATACAGGTTCTCTTTTCTTTCCGACCATAGACTCTTCTGATACGGACGCCTAGTCTTCATTCATACAGATCAAGAGGCTCATTTCGTACGGAACCAGGGGCTCTTTTTGAACTGATCTGAAGTTTGTTTTTCTTCAGAACCAGAATATTTATTCGTTCCACTAAAACTCTCACTTCACACAGACCCAGAATATGTTTTTTTTTTCGGAAACAGAATCACATTTCTTGCTGAACCAGTGTCTGCTTTCGGACGAAATGCCTGTTTTCTTTCTGAAACAGTCTCCGTTTATTAAATCCCATTGTCTTCTTATATACGACTCATTATTCTCCTTTCATTCGGAAAATTAACTGGAGTAGATAGACTAAACTATCGCCCGGTTTGACACTCCGCCCAGGTCTATTGAACAGGTGTAGAGGCTCATCCCTTGTTTCCTTCTTTAGGATGTGGTTTCCAGCTTTCTCATTTCCAGTCTTTTCACTCTTACGTAGCGTATCCCCTTGCACATCAGTGGCGTTACCGCCTTGCTCGGGGTGATATGATTAAAAGTAATTAAAAAAAACTAGACATTTCTTTCGCTTGGACCAGATTCTCCTTTCGTACGCAATCAGGACGCAGAGTATTCTTCGTTCGGAACTAGATACTTTTTATTCGATTCTATAATCTTCTTTTATACCTACACTGATTATACTTTCATTTGATCAGATGTATTCCTTTGAGGAAAATCCGATGTAAAGCGAGAATAATGGCGACACAAAGTGACAATGATATATATTGTATAAATTTCGATTTGATCCCTAGAATTTTACACACTATTCAGTCAGTAACTTAAGTACCGTACATGATATACGTTTAGCCGATCAAATTTCTTACGATCATATATCTTTCGATTCTAGGCAGACGATTCTTCACTTGTGAGCAACCGTTGTTCTCAGCGTAAGACTGGCTACTAAGCACGGCTACAGGTCTCTGGTGCTAGTCAACCCATAATTTACGTGGAATGGTAGGGTCCACACCTTTCCCAGTGTTATTTGCGCATAAGCAAATACTACTGACGTAACTGAAATTTGAAATCCAGTTGTCTGTTTTCTTATTGTTATTCTTCATGTATTACACAGCTACTTGCTAGATTATTACTAATTAATTATTTAGTTAGAGATTAAATTTCCCCGAAAATTACTCGCTGTTCATTCGAAAAAATTATATAATATATAATCTATTAAGAAATAGCTATGGTTTCATGGAGTATATATTTGTATTATATTTTCGCATTTATTTTCAAGATATGGACAAAACAAATTCCCAGCATACGGAAAAGCGATTCCTTTTTCTAAAATCTGATTGTTTTCAACGGAAATATTCGGTCGTCCAGAAATTTCATGTTGAATTTTAAGGGACATTAAAGCAGAAAAACACAACCTCTCTTCATTTCTCCTTCAACTATTTGATTTTCCAAGAAAAGAACTCATTATAGAATTTATTTCTTTTTATATTTTGTCATACAACGAATTAACATTTTTGCCATTGAGATTATTTCTCGAAGACGTGAATATATAAAAGTTCAAAGTTGCGATTTGGTTAAAACATCCCAGCCAAGCAGTCTTTGCCTGATCTCCAAAATGTGTGAAGTCTAATAGAAAACAACGTGGTTTCTTTTTGCTAATTCTTATGTTTTTCTTGAATTTCTGCTTTTGATCCATTTATTTGTATGCAATACTTTTCAAAATCAGTTGATTTGTTACTATGTGCATAATACATATAGTTTACTAGACGCACCACTTAAAAATTGTGCAAATTTATTGATAAAGATGTGATCCAAAATCTTTTTTTACTCAGATCACGTAGTAGCCAAACAACATAGCGATTTGAGTACGCAATCTACATTGTGTGCTTATCGATGGTGATATGTGTAGTGAGGATATTCTCAATGAATTGATTTTGTCATAACCCGTAGTGTGTGTTGCGGGTGGTGCTGAGTGTTTTTCGTCAGTAAGGCTACAACCACTTCCGTATAGTTATCTTCCCTGTACACAGAATGTTTCTTGCGATTCATTTTTATTTTTAAGTCAGTCAGTTAAGTGCCATTTGCGAAACACCTTAGGGCGATCATGTCTCTAAAGTGACATAAATGACTGTGCAGAAGATTTTCGCGTGTTAGATAGTCATCAATTTATGATAGACTTGTTACCACAAAGGCTATAGAACACAATGTATCTTGTTATTTAAGCCATAGCTAGATGGACGAGATGCATTAACACATTTTCCAAGGGTATTTGTGTGTCAGTGTTTACAAAGAGTTCAAATGGAATTTGAACTCGACTCTCCGATTTCTCATTCCAAGCCAATATCTACTGCACCACAACGGTATCTAAAATCATATCAACCCTTTAAATTACGTCTTATAATCTCCTCTTTTCATAGGAATGCAACATTGACACGAAGTAAGTAATTTTAAACATTCTTTCTCAAGTGATAATTTAATGAGTGATCTAATCAGAAATATAAGCATGTCAATAAGTTTGACGTTTTCTAACGTGTTGGAACATGATCGACTAAAATCTTCGCATGAACTTTATGGGCAAATTAATACATCTTGAAACGGTTTTGAAAATACGACTTTAAATCGGATTGCCTGTGATAATTTATTTCATTTGATTTCTTGCAAACAAATATTTCACGAAATTCAATTATCTTCACATGTTTATTCGATTTCCTCACCATGATTTCCGCTTTATAACCGCACTGATAACACGAATTTTCCTCTTTTCTTCAATTCCGTTAATGTCTCTTGAATTATGACGTATATTACATAGCTTTAATTTATGTCTGATATGTTTTTTACTTAAATGTCAAAGCTTTTAATCAGGAAAATAATTGAAAATTCTTGATTTTATTATTTATTTATATAATTACCTGAGAAAAAGTGGATAACGCCTCTTGCATTTATACAAAATGTCAGGTGCCAGGGGATTGAGATCTGCTAGGATCTTCTACTGGATGAGTTTTGACTTATTTAAGATAGACATATGAGTATGTTATACTTGATTTTATATATAAAAAACCCTCTGTTTTATAATTGATGCTACTGAACGGTTGTGCATATACTTAAATCTATCGGTGAATAATGATGATATTCATAGATGTTACACTTTAGCCTGTAACTAAACATTGGTTCTTTGTATATTTGAGTCTGTAGATTATATTGTGCGGTTAACACTTTATACTTAGTGAATCGTACTTTTGCTTTTACTTGCTCTGTAGATAAACAACACCGTCTCATATTCGCGTTGGCAAACATTTACACTTTGAGTAATACACTTGAAATGGTCTTGTGATTCTATAAGGAATAGAATCGGCATATTCTTACCCACAGCAATGGGACACTTCTCTTTTTTCTATCAATTGTTCCCATAAAATATCATAGAGTAAGTAAGATTTAAGAAATTACTGGTGCAAAAGAAACACAGAAAATAAAACTGAGTATGAGAAGTCAAGAGAAAAGAATTAACGAGACTGAAAAAGAGTGTTTTTGTATTTAAATGTTTGAAGACCAATTTTACTACAAAGCAAGAATCCTTTAAACAACACCGATGGAGCAGGCAAATATGCATTAAAACAAATAGTATGGTTGCACCTTAAATTTCTAAGATGTCTCATAATCAACGATGGCTGCCTTTACCGAAAATGTAAACTGAGTCGCTCAATTCTCAATAGAATTTTTTAAAATTCGCTCCATCTGATGATGTGGAGAAAATCCGAAAACAAACTACTATCGGCAGGCTAGCACCAAAAAGAAATGGGTTTCATGTCTAATAACCAAATCAAAAGAAATATCAACTGATATTACAGCGTGGTTCGAACTGTCCGGAGGAAAATACAGAAACGCTCGAAAAAAGCCAGGAGATAATGTAAGAAGAAATTGAGTAAAGAAGCATTTAGATCAGGAATCATATAGGAAAAATAATAAAAATCTATTATTAAAATGAAAATAACGAAGAAGTAAAATTTTGAATACTGATAACGTCATTGATATTAGAATGATTAAGCCACTTGACATGACAAGCATTAAAATCACCACGCACGTAGAAATTTGCAAATAAATATAGATAGCTGAAGAAAGAAATAGATAGATCGATAGAGAGAGAGAGAGAAGATATGTTTCTATAATGTCAGATATTATTTTACAGTCCCGCGAATCCTCTGGGGACTGATAATTAAATGGGATTAGATACAAAAGAGAATCATATATATAGTCATCCGTAGACAAATTTGTTTCGCTGTATCACAGCTCATCAGTACGATTGCTTATTACCCAGGATTGAAACCCGACCGAATTGGCGTCAGTCAGCGATTCTACCTCAGAGCTACGGTAGAAGGAGGCAGATATTTTAGCGTGTATATTATCATTGCACACTCCTAATAGCTGAGAGTATATATATATATATATATATATATATATATATATATATATGTATACACTGGTTCTCGTCCGATCACTGAAGTTAAGTAACATTGAGTCTGGACAGTACTTAGATGGGTGACAGTTTGGGAATACCAGCTGGTGTAAACGTAAGGGTCAACAACAGTCCACCGGTCCTCCCAGTTTCGGTGTTTGGCGCAGGACTAACAAACCTACCCAAAAAAAACAGTTTGTTACGAAACAGAAAAAAAGTTAGTGCCCTACACACCATTGGGTGTATAAAGGGTGATAAGATGATGATGATGAAGATGATGATGATATATATATATATATATATATATATATATGAAAAGAAGAAAAAAGAGATAGGTAAGCAGATGTATTTCTATAATTTCAGATAGTTCTTTTTTTAGTATGTTACAATCCTGTGAAGAAAGGGTGCTATAAAAGAAAAATAGTATTATAAGACTACTCTAAAAATATTTTGACTAAGATTAAAATAGACACATTAGTTTCACTGGTTTCCTGATATTTCTTTTAACTGTGACTGTTGTGAGAAAATTATTTTAATTTTTTAAAAGAGAAATATCATAATAGTTACCACTATTCATTGTTTAAGGCCATATATATATCTACAAGAAAGTGTCTTAAGTACTGTGGCCTGTGTGTTGCACTCCAAAAGAATATAAATATAATATAAAAGATTACTGAAAACACACTTATACCATTTTTAAAATCATTTCACCCCAAGCAAAGCGGAACCGCAATTGATATGCAGGGGGGGTACATAAGAGAGTTAAGAGAGGGGGTGAGTTAAGACAGAGAGGAACCAACTACATGGGGTGAAAGAGAAAGGGCAAAAGCAAGATGTGAACAAAGTAGTGAAGACAGTTACGAAGAGAGAAAGGAAAAGAACAAGATACATAGGGTTATGTAGAAAGAGATAGAGTTATGTGGATACGAGATAGGAATTGACTTTGCATTTAAATTCTTGGCAGTTGTCACTATCAGAAAAGCAAGTAATTGGATAGAAGTTTTACATGCGGGAAACACGAGAAAAGAAACTGATGGCGTAGAATTGTCGCCTGCATTTGGTAGATCTAACTGTAAAAGGGTGGGACCTTGTTGCCAGTCGGGTTGCCCGAGAAAATTCCTGTGGCTGAGTCACCAGTGACCTAAATTCGTCAGAGAAGACGCAATAAAATATTTATAGAAGAGACAGAGGAAAGCCATCACTCGCCGATAAGAAAGTGGCTGAAGTAAGAGCTTCCAAGTCAGGACCAATCATATTACAGGTTCTCCTTTGGAAGAAAACCAAAAGAGTTTGGTCTCCTCGATTTCACTTTATAAATTTGAACTTACTATTACATTGGCAGCAATATCTCACAATGATACTGTTAAAACGGTAAGACGTAGCCGTCCGTTCTGTGCGTGTGTGAAATTCTGATCTCTTGCTTTCTAGTCAAATTTGATCTTCAAAAATTTAAATGTTTTTTCTCATTTTCTTTTACATTTATTACCCACTTACGTCTTACTGGCTTTATTGCTCTGCTAGGGGTGAAATTATTAAAAAAGCAATTAAATTTATCATCATTGACTTGAAAACGGGTTGAAGAAAATCATCTCATTCACGCGGACATCTTAACAGATCATTTAGAATTAGCAGGATTGGTTTATTATGGATATGTTTTCTGTTTCTGATTGGGGACTATTCTTATATATATATATATATATATATATATATATATATATATATATATATATATATATGGGGGGGAGCTCGTTACAAGTGTTAGTGTAGAGATAGTTGTTCACTTGCAGAAATTGATTTAACTTTGGAACGAAGGAAGAATTAATCATTTTGTCTTTTGAAAATGGGTACCATCAATTAGCAATGATAAAATAAAACAAATATCATTAACGTCCGTCCCTCTGTTTTGTTGCTTTTTCACCATCAGCCCTTCGCAAAATGGAACAAAGGCAACGTTTTACTGATGAACCTACTACAAAGGTACCCGCTGTTCGTCGCTCTGTATTCAATGTATTGCACAAACTGAGAATATCGCTTTGTAATCATTCGGCAAATAATTTTCATTCCTTTTTAACGCTTTTTTCTGATTTCTTTGATTCGACGATTTGATGGATTGATTTCAGCAAACAATGCCGACATCACTAATCAGTTCGCGTTTGCCATCTGGTTCATTTGGCCGTTATTTACACCTTGTTAAAGCACATGCCAGTTAGACGCAGATGTCTTTTTATACTTTCTTTTAGTTTATATAACTTTCATTTCTTTTTTTCGCTTCGGCATTCTATCAACTTTGATTCCTTGTTTATCGATGTAAATAATTTTTTTAAAATTCATTTGACTCAATATTTGTCGATATTATTTTGGCTTATTCAATCTCATTCAATCAATCAATCGATGTATTGATCACTTTTCAGTAAAAATTGCTGAAAGTATCTATCTATCTATCTATCTATCTAAATATGTGCTTTTATATAAGTTTCTCTATAATTATAAATCTGAAACAATTATCTGTCTGACTTTTCTATCGACAACTCTCAATATATTATTTTCTAAAAATTTAGCTGGCTGAGTATACTAAAATCTGTTTATTTAGATATTTCTTTCTCTCTACCTATCTAGTTGTCTATCTACATACAAAGAGAGAGAGAGGAATATATATATATATATATATATATATATATATATATATATATGATTGTCTTATATAACTGATTCCATCGGTTTTATCAGAACCTGCATTAATGAATATCTAAATCTTATCATCTATCTATCTATCTATCTATCTATCTATCTATCTATCTATCTATCTATCTATCTATTTGAATCTCTTATCATCTATCTCCTGATGTTCTGTTAAACTTTATAATTATGCGAAAGAAGATTTTTGCAAAAGAATTTCATCACCGTAACTCACAGATTTTTTTTTCTAGAAAAATAACGTATTTTCAGTAATTAAAAAATACTACATATACTATTTACTTTTCGCTAAAATTCTACAGTTCTTATATTCTCATCTGTAAACTCGTCATAACTAAATAAATATTCTATGTTAAAAAAGGTTACATACTGATGATAGTTATTTTTGTCTTCACGAATCCGCTAAAATGAGACTGATCTTTCTATTTCTGTTCAACGAATACAAAAAATTACACCCCTACATCTGTAACCCATATCTGATTTGCGAGGTTTCTAGAAAAAACAAGCTGGAAAATAGGACAGCACTCTCTATAACCGAACATTTACAAGTCGGTGCTGAAAATATCGCCTGGGCCCACTTCATTACAAGAGAAATATAATGACAAAATATTAGATTATTTTCTGACGTTTTCAGCAATGTTTCGTATATACACGGGCTCCTGACAAAATTTACTCACTAGTTGACTTCCATTAACTTCTTAATTTTTCTTCTTTTTTCAGATTTAATATACACTAATAATTGCAGGAGAACGAGTAATTTGTCAAAAAACAATCTATGTTTAAACGCGTAATTGTATTAGATTAACCAGCGACGCACACTGTAGCCTAGAATTTCAATGCACATAAAATCTAATGACTGTTTTTTCTAAGGCAGTTTTATCTTTCTTTCTTTCTTTTTTCTGTGCCGCCTTTTTGAAATTCAAATTTTATGTGATTAAAATTACATTTTTTGAAAGCTGGAAGAAGTTAAGGGGAGATTACCACGAATTCGAAATCAAAACATTATTATTGATAACTCTCTTCTGTAATTTGCGGATCTTAGTTATATATTCTTAACAAATGAGATTATGCAAATTATCATAATAAAATCGGTTGCTGATTATTTATATTATATGCTGAACTCATGCATGCAATTACATGTGATTAATTACAATATTTAATAATTTGAAAACATATATTTGTGGCATATGAAATAATATGTATATGTTATATTCTTTGAGTGAGCTTCTCACATATTTTTAATCGTTTCACTCAAGATAAATCTTCGTAGATGCAAGGAGATATCTGTGAGTGAAATAAACTATAATAATACAGTGCAAAAGAAAGAGGAGAATATAAGAAATAGGATTCAACGAGACAAAAACAACTATTTTCGTTCCACTTACATTTTTTAATACATTGACAGAAAAATTAATTTGAACAGTAAAACAATGAGAGCGAATTACCAACACGATTCGTCGTTCCGAGTCGATATCCACTGAACTACAACGCACGTCCGCCAATCGAGTACTACGCTTAAATTCATTAAGTTGAGGTGCTAAAGAGGAGTCATTAAAACAATTACCATGAATAAAAAAACATTGAAAGGGAAGAAGGGGTTACATCGGTGAGAATAAGAGTGAAATATTTTGACGCCGAGATACCAGCTTCCGAGCAATAACATTAATCATTCTTTTTGTATTTTGTTTATTTGTTTAATTATTTGTTTGTTTAATGGCATCAAAAGTCCCTGCGATTCATTTAATGTCAGAATTTATATTTTGACTTTTAGAATTGAATATATGATAGATATTTAGGTCATAAACATGTTTGTGTAGATATAATTACTAGTGATGATGATATGCGTTTTATGATATATTTATGTTGAATTTTGTATTTTGGAATATTGTTTGATTTAAGTTTTTGTTGGATATTATATGGCCTAATTCAATTATAGATTTATTTCTTGTTGGTTTTTGGTTAGTTACTTGATTTTATTTAGCAGCATATCAGCCTCTATGGTATATTTAATGCCGGAATGTAAATACATTGAACACAATTGTAGGGCTTCAACTTCAGATGAAATGTACTAGTGTTCATGTTACTTTAGAAGATATTGATACAAATTTTACTATAAAAAGGTGTACTGGATTTCTTGTTATCTATATACTGAAATATTGGTTAATATAAAAATATATCACTGGTATTTTTAGTGTAAAAGATATCTTTATATTTTCATAGTGTTTCGTTTGGCGTTTCAATATTTTCCCATATCTGGAACATTAATAGTTGCTTTAGATATTTTAAACAGATTTATTTACCTTTAATATTAATTTTGTTTCTTTAATTTTCTGTAAGAATGGAGAATGGGATGTCATATAACGTTTAGCAATAGTTGATAAATACATGCTCAGAATCTCTTTAAAGAAAAAATCCACAATTAAAGTATATCGGGCAGTTCCTAATTCTTAATGTGCAGGATATGAAGTCCCCCCAGATCTCTGCAATGACATTTGTGGCGCTGCTGGAAATTTCAAGTTTGACAGTTCATTAGATGATTCATGAACAGTAGAATTAAATTAGTCTGTTAATATAGACAACCAACCATGAATAATAGGCCACTCCAGTTTTTTTTTAAAGAAATTATGTATTTCATACTATTTTTATTATTTATTGCGAAATGAAAATAGAAGTGTTCTTTTGTTATTATTACTTTGAAAATTTTTTCAAGGCAAGGAAGCACAGATGAACTCGTCCGAATCACCCTAAATTTTCTTTTTCTTTTATTGATGAAACTGCAATATAGGTAATTATTAATATTTATATATTCATCTGATGCACATGGTATTGTGCAATATTAACGAAAGAATCATTCTATTTTTATTTAAAATTATTCATACGCTAGTAAATACTAAAAAATAGTATGAAATATTTAATAGATAATTTTTTCAACATTAGTGTGGCATAATGATTATGGCCGGTAGTGTATTAGGTTAAATATCATCAAGATTCTTCCTTACTGAGTCTTTAATTTTACTAAGATCTTTGTTGGTGAGCCTTTGTTTTTAGAGTTGTCACATGTTACTGCTGTTAGTTTATTGCGGTCTTGGGAGAATCTGATATATGGATTTCTTGTTATCTATATACTGTAATTTTGATTGGCTCTTATATTAGGTTGTAATGTTGCGAAATATGTGTGCTCTGATAAGTTACATATATTCTTTTTGTACATTTTTTGCGGAGTGCTTCCATTCCTGTGGGTAGATTTTGATGGTTAAACACGTGAAACAGATTTGTAAATATATTTTTTTTATTTACTTGTCTGTCTTGATTAGTTTGAGGACTGTTTTGGCTACTTTTCCAGCTCAATGACATCGTCAGTTGCTTTTCATAATGGAATGTGCCTTATGAAGTATCGTTTTGTTACTTGGGCTCGATCGTATATAACTGACTTACAGTGTATAGTTGTTAATGCGCAGGATATGAATTCCACACAGATTTGCCGAGCTCATTGGTAAGCTTCTTATTTTTAGGAGTTCGCCTCTTACCTTATTTATATTTATTATCATTTATTCCAGTACATATCATCTTGCGTGCTTCTTTAAAGGCATATTCAACATCCTTTTCTGTGATTCTTTCTTATGTTTTTTAATTACATTTTACATACGTACTAAACTTTGTGTTATCTACTCTACTTATTTCTTATGTTTTAGGAAAATCCCATACTTCTTTTGCATTTTGAAGGGGTCGCCACTTAAATTTCTTTTACATATTTTTCGTAAAATTATCTTAACTCGATTTGAAATGACTTATTCGGTGTGTAGAATCTTGAAAATTATTCCTAGGATTTTACTATTTCAGAGCGTTTAATTATATTTTAGTTTTGTTTATGTATTTATTTATTTATTATTTAAATTTATTTATTATTATTATGTCATTTTTCATCATATTTTTATTTCTGCTTTGGTCTCACTACCAACCAAGTCTGCGGGGAGACCTAAGGCAGGTCGTGGGGTGTTGTTATGGCTCCATTTCATGTTTTTCTATCTTCCCTATCATCCCCAGCATTACATAGATAAAGTTTTCCTTAGTGTGTGGGCTGTACTTAATAAGACAATTTTTTGTATATTTCTTAAGCTGGGGTTTCCAGGGATTCTTTCAATGTTTTGTTTTGTTTCATTTTTTATCATTCCAAGTGCACCTACTATCACTGGCACAACTCTTGTTTTCAATTTCCACATTTTTTCTATTTCAATTTCCAGGTCTTTATATTTTGACAGTTTTTCAAATTCCTTGATTGCTATGGTACAATCCGCTGGACAAGCCATATCAATTAATAGACAAGTTTTCTTCTTCTGGTTTTTGACAATAATGTCTGGCCTGTTTGCTTCAATTTTTCTGTCTGTGTAGATTGTGTAATCCCATAGAATGGTTACATCTTCTATTTCTGTAACCGGTGCTGGGTGATGTTCATACCAGTGTTTGTTTACAGATTTTCCATAATGTTTGCACATTGTCCAATGTAAATATTGCCCAACTCTATCGTGCCGATTTTTATATTCATTTGGAGCAAGCACAGAACAGCCTGAGATTAGGTGGTCTATTGTTTCTTGGTGTTTATCACAAAACCTGCATTTTGGATCCATATTATTATGCATAATATTTGCCTGAAAGTTTCTAGTGAAAAGATTTTAGTCTTGTGCTACAAGAATAAAGCCTTCAGTTTCAGACTTTAATCCAGATGCACGTAACCATCGATGAGTATTAACTTTGTCAACATTGTATTTATTGGCACGTTCTGGATATTGGCCATGCAGAGGTTTGTCTTGCCAGCGCTGTTTCATCTGTTCAAGAGCTTTATCTTTGGCTTTCATTTTCATATTTTTTGCCGCAATAATTGGTTCTTGGCTTCTGTTTTGCTTTTCTACAGAATCTACTAACTGTAAATCTTCTTTGTATTTAATGCCTTCTTTTATTATTGAATATTTTTTCTTTCTTTCTTCATGTTGCCTTACTAATTGTATCATCCAATCCTTTGTTGTTTCTATGTATGTTAGTAAGCCAATAGTTGTTGTCTTGTATGCAATTCCAGCTGAATAAGACCTCTTCCACCTTCTTTACGGGGTATGTATAGACGGTCTACATCAGCCTTTGGATGATGCATCTTATGCTTAGAAAGAAGCTTTCTTGTTTTAGAATCCATTCGCCTGTTGTCGTTTAGAGTCCAGTTTAAGATGTTGAAGCTATATTGGACAACTTGGATTGCAAGGCTATTAATGACCATAACTCTGTTCTGAGAATTCAATTCAGTTTTTAATATCAGTTGTAGACTTCTCTAGTACTCTTTACGCACTATTTCTTTCATTTTTATGGTGAATGTTTTCACTCTCATTTACACCTAGGTATTTATAAGCTTCTTCTGGTTTCAATATTTTTATTGTTACAGCAGGGTCTAAGTTAATTGAGGATGTTTCTTGTATTGACCCACGTAGAACTGTAGCTTTAGCACATTTATTCAAATTGAATTTCATTCCAATGTCTTCGCTGAAGCATTTTACAGTTTGCAGAAAACTTCCAGCTCATTATCATTCTTAGCATATAACATTAAGTCATCCATGTAAAATAGATGGCTTATTTTCTTTTGGCCTATTTTATAACCACATTCTGTCTTATTAAGTTGACTGGTTAGTGCTATTAATGATATGCAGAATAGTAATGGAGACAAAGAATCACCTTGAAATATACCTCTTTTGATGTTTATTTCATCAGACTTATAGGTTCCATTTATATGATTGAGGTAAAGGGTTGTTTCCATATAGACATGCATTGTTTGATGAAATTGATGATGACGGGTGATATCTTGTATATATTTAAAGTCTTTAAAATCCAGTAATGTGGCACACTATCGAATGCTTTTCGGTAGTCTATCCAGGCAGTACTAAGATTTTTCTTTGTACTGTAGCAGTTTTCCAGGATCATTTTGTTAATTAGCAATTGGTCTTTACAACCATAACAGCCACGTTTGCACCCTTTTTGTTCAAGCGGTATCATGTCATTTCTTTCTAAGAATAAATATGTTTGTTTTGTTAAAATAGATGTTAGTAGTTTATATGTTGTCGGAAGACATGTAATTGGTCTGTAGTTTTTCGGGTTGTTTGTGTCACCATTCTTGGGTAGAAGAAATGTGATTCCTTTGGTCATCCATGCAGGAATTTTAGTGGGTTCTTCAACCATTTCTTGAAGTTCTTTGGCTAGTTTTTATGTGCTGTATTTAAATAATATAGCCAAATGTTAGGAATTTTATCTATACTTAGGAATTTCAAATTGTTTGCTTTTTTTAGTGCAAATTTATCATCCTCTTCTGTAATTCCAGCCCATGTCTGTTCTGGTTTATTTTTCATTCGTTCTATCTCTTGTGCAATCCAGTGTACTTCCTTGCTATGTTCTTTAGGGCAAGCCCATATTTTTCCCAGAACTGTGTAACTTCTTCCATTCTGGGGGGGGGGGGGGAATGTCACTTCAATTCTTTTTTTACCTATTTCCTTGTAAAATCTCTTTGTATCGGTTTGAAAAATCTTGTTTTGTCTGTAAAAGCTTAACCTTTTCTCATAGCGTCTTATTCTTTGAACCTTCAGTTATATTTTTTGCTTTATTTTTTCCTTATTATTATTATTATTATTATTATTATTATTATTATTATTATTATTTGTCTTGATTTTTGTTGTATAAAGATTTCTTTTCGAGTCCCAACCAGAGATCTAATATTAAAAAATTGCTCATGATATTTTTCACTGATCCCATTTGCCAAAAGAAAAGACAATATCCAAAGATCACATACATTTCAAGATTCCTGTTTTTTGAAACGGTTTGAGATTTTCAAAGATACATTAATATCTGCAGGTTTAGCCATCTAAACAAGAAAACACATTCTGAATTTGCGGTTTTTGATCACGAAGATTGGGAATTAAATTTTGATTCTTTTTTCCGTGTGTATTGTAAAGTTCAATAAAATGATGAAGTTCTTATCTCTGTAACCAAGTCTGGATGTTGTTCACTTATTATTATTATTATTATTATTATTATTATTGTTATTATTATTATTATTATTATTATTATTATTATTGATGTTGTTGTTGTTGTTGTTGTTGTTGTTGTTGATGTTGTTGTTGATGATGATGATGTTGATGATGATGAAGGTATTGCCATTATCATAGTTATATCATTTGCATCATAATTAGATTTCTGCTTTGTTGATCATACTAACACGTCTGCGGAAAGACCTAAGGCAGGTTTTGATGAGTTATGTCATACTTTTCATCACAAAGTACTGTGTGTGTGCTGTACCTAACAAGAAACTTTTGTATATTTCTTAACCAGAGGTTTCCGATTATTCTTTTAATGTGTTTTCCCATTTTTTTATCATTTAAAAACTGTACTACCACTGACACTATACTTGTTAACAATTTCCCCATATTTTCGCTTTCAATCTGTAGTTGTTTATGTATTGATGTTTTACAAATTCCTAGGCTTCTATGTTACAATCTGCTGGACAGGTCATATCAATTAGTAAGCAAGTTTATGTTTAATTATTTAGTTTGTTTTTTGACTGAATTTTTCTTGTTTGTGTAGATGATGTAATCCCATAGAATAGTGACATTTTTTTCATTTCTGTAACAGGAGCTGGGTAATTTTCATACCAGTGCTTTTTACATCTTCCCTATAATTTCATTATTATTTATTTTTTTTATTTTTATTTTTTTTGTGGATTCCAGGTTAGGAACCGCATACAATAATGAACAACAAAAGCAGATATGTAGATAGAAAAGTAGGTTATATTGAATGTAAAGGAGAGTCTGTAATGTGATAGGTACTGATCTGGCGGCTCGACTGCAGCCACTTCCCCATCGTCGAAATGTGGCCTCACCTTTGTCTGTTTTATAAATACTTTCATGGCTTCTGCTCAGACGAACTTAAGTCACTTATGCCTCCTCAACAGGTGTTTACTCGTGCAACCAGACTGGCAACTGGGTCCCACCCATTCATAGTCAGGTTAGCCAAATGCAGACGACAATTCTACTCCTGCAGCTTCTTCTCTCGCATTTACCGCCTGTGGAACTCACTCCCGTATTCTTGCTTTTCTGACGGCTACAACCTCCAGAAATTTAAATGCAAAATCAATACTCATCTACTAACCACTGGCCTCTAGCTCTCTCCCCTCCCCTGTATAACCTTCCCTTTCTCTCCACCTATGTATCTGTCATCGCACCTGATTTCTCAGCTTTCTATTGTTCCTTTCTAACTAGTTTGTACTCCACACTCTTTTCTAATTAATCTTTTTACATTTATGTAACCCCCTGCACATCAGTGGCGTTTCCGCCTTGCTCGGAGTGGAATGATTAAAAAAAATATTTAACTTATATACTTCCATGATTTAAAAACGTCAATCCATATAATCTTGTCTCTTTCTCTTGTTGACAACCATCCATTTAGTTATTTTACAAATGATAGTTATTTCTTTCCTTCTTTCCCTTTACTAACTCTTGTAAAAACTTATGTCGTTTTTCCTGCATCTGTAATCAAAAGTGTATCATATTATGATATATAAAGAATACATATTAGTTTTTCTTCATTTCGAAATTATTGTATATCATTTTTTTTAAATAGCAGTGTCAAGAACGAATATCTAGCAGTGGGTGGTTGCCGTCGATTGGCTAGTATACCTTGACTTGTCAACAAGTGAAAATGCAATGGGAAGCTAATAAATTATCTTTCACAATAAGTGTTTTCAATTCCGAAAAAGAAAGAACATATATCTATGGATAGTCACTCATTGTTTCATTTCTATATATAAAAATATGCTTTCTTCTAGAATTCTCAAATTTAGAATAGACATTTTAAGAAATAAATTTTCATACATTAGCAATTTGATGGTTTTGGATTTACACAGAATAATCATGAAATATTTCTCATCATGATCAATCGACAAAAAACTATGAACACACAAATCATCTCTACTTGATTACTGCAATCTTTGTTATTGTTTTTTTTCGGTCACTTATGCAATAGATGTGCGTTGTGTTGCTGGTAGTTATCAGCTCGAAACAAGAAATCGAAAAGCCACGTTCAAATTCAAGTTGCATTTACTTACGCGCAAATACCCTTGGAAAAGGAATTAATCTGTCACTTCTCCATCCAGCTATGGGGAAAATACCAAGACACATTGAGTTCTGAAGCGTTGGCTTGCAACCAGTCTACCGCAGAAAAACCTGGAAATCAAGTGCGAGATAATCTTCTGCCCAATCAGTCTTTGGAGATATAATCACCGAAGCGTATATCACGTATGACGCATAACTGGCTGATGCAACTGTTGAATATCTTTTGCGAAGTTTTTTTTCATTCTTTTGTTTTTATATATCTGTTAATGGACTCGACTTATGATACATATACTCCTGTCATAGAGAGAACAGCAGTTGCTGCCAGAGAGAGAGAGAGAGAGAGAGAGAGAGAGAGAGAGAGATTACCGGAACTGAGACGGAAGTTACCGAAGTTATCCAGAACCTACCGCATCAGAAGTCAGACTAGCTCTGAGCTCCACTCAGCTAGAATTATATACACGGATATACTGTTTCCAACGACTTCACTTCAAGACTTGTATATATTTATTTCTTACTAATAGTTTGCCTGGATTTACTAACCTGCGTTCAAGTTTGTATATTACGTTCAACTTAACCTACATTTCTATCGCCATATATGTTTTGTTCATTATTTTGTGTGGTTCCTCACCCGGAATCCACAACAATATCATTCAATAATGAGAAAATGAGTAAATAGTCTCCTGCAACATAAGTCTCCACGTGTTGTGTGCTGAGTTGAATGCTGTGACGCTGAGAATAGGAAACTCCTAAAACGAATATTCTGTGTGTTGCATGTGAATTACGGTTGGTCAATAATGATTTCTTAATTTCAAATTCTTTATTTCGGGACCATAATGGATACACACGATTGAATATCAGAAAACTAATTCCATATTGTAAATAATTATCAGTCTCTATAGATAAAAGAATTTCAACGAATTTTTTTTTATAAACATTTTATAAAGTTTTTTTTAATAAAAATGCTGTATTGAAAAATATTTCACTCATCAGTTGTATAATATTGAGAAATTCTTATGCCCGAAAGAAGTTATGGACACTTATATTTGAAATCAATAAGTGGTTTTTGAGATTTGGTATGTTATGTAGAAAGAATACTTGGAAATTGTAAGGCACACGGAATTAACGCAAGGAGATACAGAAACGGCAAATAGATAATGGGTGAATGAATAACAGATCGGGGACAGAGAGATATTATAAAGATTAGAAAAATTCAATGCGTTTGTAAAGTGCAATTATCTCTAAAGTTATCGGTGAACACGTTACCGTTAAGTAAAATAAGTATCGCGTAAATTTGAAGAAACAAAAAAATCGTCAATTGATGTTTATATTGTACTAGCTGTAGAGCTCGGCGTTTTCCAGCTAGTTTAGTGGTGATGTTGAAATGGTAAAGTCAACTGCTTATTCAAAAAGATTCATTTTGAATTTGCCGTGACGAGTAAGTTAAAAATATAAATATTGGGTTTTGTTGTATTTGTAAAACGGGATTCATGCTTGGTCAAATTTGCCAATAAACGAGAATAATGTATGTACAATTCGAGGAAGGGGCGCGAGTTACGAGTTACGAGAGACTGTAATGTGATGCGATGAAGTTGTGACGTAAAAGAATTCGATGCATTGTCCCTGCCACGTCGGAGGGTTAGGCACCTTGCAGAAATAACGTGAAATTGATATGCTTATGATATCGAGTTTACTTTGCAATGAAAAACCCTATTTTTGTTGGAATACAGCTAAGTGTAAAAACAATCGCACAAAGCAAAATTTTCAAATAATTTTGGTCGCACTGTTTGTGTCAATTGAGATTTTTCTCAACATCATATCTTGTTCTACCACTGATTTGATTTCGGTTGAGTTTGAGTGAAGCGTCTTGGAAAAATGCATAAAAGTGCGCAATAGACCGCCCGAACTTACCGCTGTCGTTGATTTTTGATGAGCCGTGTACATTGATTTGAAACATTTTTTCGTACATCAAAGGTTCGGATCTTAATCTATAAGTTACCCGAAATTGGTTTATTTCGCATAAGACGTCACGGAGGAGAAAAGTTCGTAACTTCTAGATTTTCGGTGATTTCTGCCGTAAGCTCTAAATTGATTCTAAAAAAAAATTGCGTACATCAAAAGTTCATTTCCTGATCGTCAAATGATACAATTATAGCTGAAATCAGACCAAGGGTTTCGGAGGACTGGGTTCGAGGCGTGAACACGATTAAGAGTTCAGCAAGAAATACTAAAACAACAACCAAAATAGGAAATAACGAAATATATATTAAACAGAGCGAAATGCACATACTTGTAACTCTGTTAGTAGAACAATAAATACAGGTTATGAAGTAATACTAGAACTGGGACTCGCAATGTTGGTATTGTAGTAGTCTTGGCTATCTCTGCCTATCACTCTTTTGCTGATCTCCCTTCACCTCTTGTGAGGAGAAGTATATGTAGTTGTAGGAAGAATTTAATCCGTTGAATGGGTGATGTCACCATGACAGTCCGTTAGAAAATAGACACACAAACGCACAGACAGTAGACAGTCATATCCATTTATATACATATAGATTTCGATGTTAAAGCATGGCCTTTTTATATCTACTAGCGAGGAGACAACATACTAACTCATGCGTGAATCGTTTACTCACCTGAAAAGAAGTGGAGCACTTCTTTAAAAACTGTCGACAGTAAGGAATGGTATAATCTTATTTTTCGTGGCTAAGTTACGGACTGCTAGAATTCAAGTGAAGTAATTGTTTATAATAACCAAACCCATGACATATTTGATGGGCTTGTATAAAATTATGACAGAGCAAGGTTTGGTTAGAGTAACGAAAGAAAGGGTGTTACGAGCTACAAGAGATAAGGAGACGTGCAGGGCAATAATCGCCTACGATCTGAAAGGATGTTGAAGAAGAAAAATAACCAGACCTATTAAACTAATCTAAAGTCCTATATACTTACCAGTCATGTTTATAAATTGCTTCTATTTGCTATGTCCTTTTGATGATAGGTTATCATGCCTCTTCACAAGAATTGTAGCACTAAGTAAGTCTTTTCTTTTCATCGTTTATCTGATTACCTTTTCTGCTACCCATTTACACAATATTACCAAGTAGCTTACAAATCTATTTTTTCTGTTCGTTTTGCCTTCAATATATTTAGTAAGTGTCAAATTTTTCAAGTCTTTATGCTTATTGCAACCCACAAATTATACTCATTTTCGTTTTTATTTTTTAAAAACTTTCTTGTTACTCCCATGTACAATCAATTATAATAGCAACATCCATCCGTAGGGTAACATTCCTTCATTATATGTGTGTTTCTGCTTGCACATGTGACAACAAAATACTTACAGAATATTTGAATAAATGAATCAAGAAATGTCTACGTTACTGTTAATTCATGAAAACCATTTTTACATTTATTGTTTGTATATTTAATTGTATACTTTTGATTTTTCCGACAAATCAACCAGTCGAGATCATTACATTCTTTTCTGTGGCAATACCCTTAGGAAAGGTATGAACTCAACTCTTCTCGCCAAATCTATGGGCTAACAGTACAACAGACTGAATTCTATATCGGTGACTGACAACCGAACTAGAAGGAAAAAGTTGTATTGAAAAGATATGAAGCCCTGGCGAAGTATATACTATGCAGCAAAAGAAGAGATCATTTATAATGACACGATAGTTCCGTTTAAGATTGATGATATATATATATATATATATATATATATATATTAATTTCCAGCGGATAACATTTTTAATTACAAACTGAATTTGTCTAATATTTTGCAAATGTTAAATAATACTTATTTTTCGCAAAAGCTGTTATTTACTGTCCAGCTTTTCTCTGGCACGATTTAAAGCACTGTTCAAAAATTAAGCACAAATTTTTTTCTAATAAATATTTAATAAATTATACCAGTAATAATTTTACTCCTAGTTCAACCAATCCAAGCTCTATGTCACTCAACGTGGGTTACTGAGCGAGATTTTACAGAGAGAAATAAGAGATTATTATAAGGACGTGCTAGGCAAATATAGGTAAATCCTGGGTTTAAGAGCCCAAGATTTTAATTATGGGAGAAGCAGTTTAGTTACAGGCACCATCGATTTGCGTCTTATTTAGTCGAAAACATTTTGCATCGTGAAAAAGATGGATTATCTTGTTCAGAAAAGGTGGTTGTATAAGACTGAATACAGCTGATAGTAACCACTGCAATACAATAGGGACAGTTAACTCAAATCCACAGAGGATGTATCGTACCTTACCATGAATCTAATATTTTTCTGATGTTTTTATCTGCAGAAAATGTAATGCCAACAATAAGCTCACGAAAAAAAATTTCGATACGTCTAAAGGTAATGAATTGTAATCCAAAATCCCAGCATTGACTGGCTACAATTTTATACTGACTTTGTTCACAAACGTAGATCATGTCTGAAAAAAATATTCATTTTATCTTCATCTATGCATAAATCAAAATTTGCCTGCGTGCTGGTGTTGTAAAGAATTGCAACTACGAACATGAAATAAGCGATAGGTTAAAGCGTAGTACAGGTTGAGCTTCTTAGCCTTGGCTAACATCCAGTCTAACAGGACAACAATAAAT
This sequence comes from Ascarosepion bandense, assembly GCA_037127315.1. Classification (NCBI taxonomy): domain Eukaryota; kingdom Metazoa; phylum Mollusca; class Cephalopoda; order Sepiida; family Sepiidae; genus Ascarosepion; species Ascarosepion bandense. Next base: position 5,416,482 of record JBBBDQ010000256.1, on the reverse strand, counting down.
AATTAAAAACCTGCAATGGCATCTAATTCCAGCAAAATTTGCTATTCACGTCACATATAGTTGATTTAAAGACTACTGTACATATATGTCATTCTTTATCACTATGATGCCTATGATTCTAATTTTATTTAATTTTTGTAATATGGCGTGCAATATTGGAAATCAAAGGGTCACGCGATCTATCTCTCTTACTTTTCTGTCTTTCTAGACACACACACACACGTACACACGTATACAGACACAAACATGCATATATGTTTATATATATATACATAACAAATATATACATATATATATATATATGTGTGTATAACGAATGAAAAAGAACGAAGAATAAAATTTCAACTTCCAAAACAATAATTTAAATCATTCCTCAATATAAAAATAGAGCAATGAATATTTACCATTAAGTATTACTTTAGAACAAGTGAAAAACTGCAAACTACCACAAAATTGTACATTTTGTTTCGATATTGAAAGAACAATATCTCATCAGGTAATTAACAATGATGTTATTAAAAGCATTTTTTAAAGATTTATTTTTGATTACATGAAAACAACACTTTCCTTTAATATTGAAAAGAAAAAATCCTTATATGGTAAAAGGATATTAATGACGAAAAAAGAATAAAAAAGATAAGAGAAGAAAATAAGATGAATCAGAACAAAAGAAAAGAAAGAGAGAAAAAGTACCATATGTAAGAAATAGAAAGTGAAGAAAAAATAAGTGAGAAAATCTAAAGAGGAAAAAGCCAATGAAAACGGCTAAAGGGATTAATTCAAAATTTGGGCTGAAATAAATTATAGTCTGATATTTACATAGGTTACAATGTTAGGACCAAATTCTTTTCGCAATTACAAAACATGATAAAATCCACACACAAATATTCTTCATAAAACGTTGAATATAAGTTATTTAAAAATGCGAAGATGAATATTCATTAGACCTAATAATATAAATTAAGATAAAAGATAAGATAAAATAATACAAATTAAAATAACCACAAAATAAATACAATGAAAATAATATTATTAGTAAAATAATAATAAATATCTAATATATAAATAAAATATGTTAATACCTGTCTGCAATTCACCTGCACTCTAAATTTGAAGCCCAATGATAGAAAATAGCTTGTAGTATTCACTACATAAGCTGGAATATTTTCATAATCACTGAGCAAACACTGAATTTTATCCTGGCATATTGAAAAGCAGCACACTCAGGAAGGTTTATTCTTTTAAAACTCTAAGAGCAATGCATTATATGAAGCATTTCTAAAGAGGCTGGCAAAATAGTCGGTTGCTTGTATCGATCGAGAAAATAGCTTTCATGTTATGTTTGTATAAGGGCCACTTCTGACAGAAAATTGACAAGTTTTGCTACATCTAACCTAACGTTGATTATTTTCCACTTTCTAGACTTGATTAATTTCTTAATTTCTAGTTTTTCTAATTTTCTATGCGTCTTTTTAGCTGATCAGTTATTTTTCATTCTACAGCTTTACCAAATATAAAAAGGTGCAAAGTCGTCACTACTATATCGTTATTTTCACGGCAAATGTTTTGAGGAGCTACATTCGTGAGTTGGTCTAGAACTTATAGGATACAAATCCTATATAATCTATCAACCAACTAAAACACAAAATAAATATAAAACCAGCAAAATCGGATTCAAACTGACATAAACTACTTGCAATGAACGAACACATACGGCAAATACAAGCTTCAACTCAGAAAACTCTTCACTGGAAAACGACAAAGAGCAACAAGCACAGAATCCGATTTTCAGCAGCAAGATCAAACTTATCCATTATTTTCATGCTTTAAACGACCATAATAACATGTATACGTACAAACATGCATGAACATATATTACATACTGAAAAATATTTTCAATATTTATCAATCTGCGGGGAGTGGTTATAGGATACAAATCCTATATACTCAATCAACCAACTAAAACACACAAAATAAATAGCACACCCTGAAAATCGGATTAAAACGACTACAACATTTGTGAAAAACCTAAAGTAAAATTGCACACGCGCAAAAAGGGATTCAAACGACTTTGATAAAACCCAACTAAGAAAAATTCATAAGTCAGTGTGAAAACCTATTTCTGAATCGTGATTGGAGAAAAATAACAGTAAATTCATATATGACGTATTTTCACGCCTATCTGTAATATTAGCTTCGCTGGAGCCTGCATCATGTGAAGCTTGACGATTTAAACCACGACGGGATCCTGTCAAAATCAGTCAACATAGGAACGGTTAGCTAACAACCTCGTGGCAATGTAACGAAAGACAATTCAAGAAGCCAACTGTCTTTGCGTCTTTTTCACTTCACGCCGCTATAGGAAACAACACAACAACAAAATGAACGTGTTAAGTACCACTCGTTTATTTGTTTTGCCTTCTCTATCTCTCAAACTGACGCGACCTACTAAAAGGGAAAGGAACAATGATTTACATTCTGCTACTACACAACCATGAACTCTAAACTTCTGCGGACATTTCAAAAACCTACATTACTTCTACGAACAATTTGAACTACAAAACTGCATGCATTTTTTCAATGAACATTTTTTTTTCGCAACAATATTATACTGTTCATTTAACAATATTTCACTTATATTTTCCTTCTTATACTTTTGTCATTCTGTAAATAAATCTTTACTTTGATGTACACACGAAGTGATTTATCCATTCAGATTTCAACCTTCAACCTTCTGATACTTAAATTATGGGGACTTTGGGTGTGTTTGGCACAACACCAATTAACCAAGCCTAACCGAGGCCCCTAAATAATTACCATGAAACGTACACTGGGACAAATCATTCATTTTCTTTTCACAATTTATTATCACGAAAAATGTTCGACTCGATGTTCTACTTTTACAGAAAGCTACTTTATGGAAAAAGACCCCAAATTGATGCTCCCCTAATCGGTAAAACTTCAAACATTTAATGTTAATTTCCCAAGCGCAGCTTAAATGTGACACGAGACCGAAAGTATTGGTTACGTAGTGGAGTTCTAACTTACTAGTAAGTTGTAATGGTACTAGCGAGACAATATTGCTAGCCATTACACCACGTCAAGGTGTGCATTCAATTATTTTTCCGAGGAGAATTTAAACATAAAATTACTTATTGACCACTTACTGAGAGAGGGTTTCATAACTTATTATCATTATTTTTTTATCACTTGATAAATACATTTAAAATGAGTTATCAAAGCCAAAAAATACAACTCTAATATGGTGCAATGTTAATCATTTTTATTCACATATACTGGTTGCCCTCCATAAGGTCGACAACAGAAGAGTAGTGACCTCCAGTCAAGATAATGCGCATATTTAGTGAACTTACAAAGATTCATGATATCACATTTCTGAGACATGTGGAAATTGTAAAAAGTGGGTAGAATCATGCTTAAATATTGATGAATGAATTTACTATATTCCATCGATTCAGCGTACGTCAGGATAGTTTCAATCCAGAATGCAATGGGGAGAAAAAACATGGCGTGATGTGTTTTGCACACAACTAAAAAGCAAGAACGAGCTTTTTCTATTGTCTGTGCTGAGCGTTCTATATTCTTTTCTATTTTGTTTCAGGTACATCTGGTTGCATGTACATTTTTATCTAGCGCGTCGGTCGAATCACAAGATTCATTGAAAATGTTTTGTACATAAATGACCTTCGATTCACTTTAAATTATTTCTACATGTTGTCATCGTTCACAGTGCAACTGACGGAGGATAAACACCAAATAATGCTAGGTGACAATCGACACAATTCACTGGTTCGTAATCTGTTTTATGATGTCTTTATTGCGAAAGGTTTCTAAATTGCTTCTGACGCTTAATAAGGTGAACCTGGTTATTTCCAAGCAACATTCTATTTCCAAGTTACCGCATATATATATATATATATATATATATATATATATATATATATATATATATATATATATGTATGTATGTATGTTTTTCCAACCATTATATATACACACACACACACACACGCACACACACACACACACACACACACATATATATATATATATATATTGATAATTTAATCACTTAGTTTTTGGTCATAATAGAATTAGATCAGTGCACATTTATATTGAAAAGTGTTCAATACAATTATATTCTAGAACTTTTCAATATTTTCCATTTGTAATGAAAGAAACCTTGACCGTGTAATAACTCGTTTACAAATGAAGTATATATATATATATATATATATATATATATATATATATAGTGGTTGGAAAATTATGTCAATGGTTTTGCTTGTGTCCTAACCTAGAACTTCTCAATCTGTGAGTCTTTAACACAAGAGTTTGATTTCCCGAAGCGTTTCTACGGTAATCCCTAGGAACATATTTCTCTTCTAGATTTATTAAGTAATTCTATCTGAGATTGTTGCCATGTTATGCAACTCTGCCCTCTTAGTAAATCTGATATTGCTGTGAAGTCATTAAATGTCTCTTTCTCTCCAGCTTCACCCAGGAACTTCTTACAAGCAAAATATATTACTACTGTCAACGATCATACTGTGACTGGGATTCCCTTTTGCGATGTCCCTTGGAACAATTATAGTATGTCTGTTCAAGATATCGCCTATGAATTCTCATCCTGTGTGAAAGCCGGCATCGATGCTTTCATTCCAGCCAGATATTTTCAACTTAACCTTCGTTCATGTACTTGATTCTGTACTGCTAACACAGCTGCCATAGCCCAGAGAAATCACTTTTTCATATTTACTTGAGGGAAACGTCTGATCACAATAGGCGCCACTTTGAGTCTGTTCGTAATAAACAGAAAATAAGTGTGTCCTAAAAAACACTGAGCTGTTATTTTCTAATAGAATAAAACATCGTTTAGCATCTTACATGTTTGTTTCCAAAGTTTACTGTCAGTTTTGTAAGTGTGTGCCTAACAACAACAAATCTTTTATTTCTCCTCTTTTCAATCAAATTTTGATTTCTCCTCTTTTCAATCAAAAAGGTAAAAGGTAAAATCAGTTATTAAAAATCGCCTGAAGAAACGACTCATGGGGGAAACTAAGGTAGCGAAATAACACATTTAAGAATGAAATATATATATATATATATATATATATATGACCTAACGAACAAATTGTCACCTTTTTATATTATTAATATCGCGCTTTTTTGTGGCGGGGATTTGTCGGATGTAAGGTGTAGAAGAATTATTTGCAAACAGTTTGTGAGAAAAGGATCCACATCAAGTAATGCACTCCACCACCCATTATTGAAGCATTCTGCTTCACGCCAATACGAATATTTCAGACAGTATATGTGTCAATCTGGAAAGAGTGCTTAGGATTCGGAAAGTTTCATGAATCTAATATGGATTACATTGCTATTTCGAGTGATGACAGATGATGGCGATGTTATGGCTCCATTCATTTTCCCATCAAGGCCTCAGTCTTAACAATGAGTATAACTTTAATCACCTTGAGGATGTAGTGCTATCATGGATCAATTGAGTTGCTGCTATAAGAACCTATGTATGTCTAAATATCTCTTCATCAAGCCACACAAGCAGGAGAAAATATTTATGGCTGTCAGACAACTCCTCTGACTCCAACCCTCCTTACATTTGACCACCTAAATCCCTAGACTGCAAATACCCTCATTATTTTGTGTTGGCAGCTGTTGATCGAGAGACCAACAGAACTTTTTATAACACTGAACTGAAGCCAAAGATTATGCCAACATTGACCGACTAAAACAAGGATAGAGTCCAGATAGATGCAGAAGATTTCGAAGTCGTCTAGAAGCAGGTGTTTAATTCATTAGCAATGTAATTGAAAAAAATACTTTTAATATTTCACGATATTTTTTTATAATTTTGGCAAAAATATCTTTCAAAATGAGATATCAGCGTTATTTTACTCTTGGTAAAATTTTGACGTTAATTAATCTTTCTTATCATGAATATGCACGGTGTCCATAAAGTACGTGTGTACTCTAAAAATATTATAACTTTATTTGTATTTATGAAGAAAATAATCTGTAAAAATGTTAAAATGTTTAATGTACCTTACTTTAAGTACAGATATTGAATAATTTTTTACAACAAAATTTGAAACAATTTTTAGATAACAAAATATTTTCATTTTTTTCAGAATCAATTGGAATCAACTGACATGTGAAAACAATTGTGTATTCAACCAAAGCTCATTCATTAGAAAATTTGAAAGATAAAATAATGTGATTTCAGGCATGACTGTAAATCAGTTGGCAAATATTTTCGGTGAACTGCAAAATCATATTATCCATTGTATTGCTAATGATGTAGAACATGTTTAAACTTAACTAAAATATGATTAAAACCGTATAAAATATAGATTTATTTCTTTGTAATCCATTTTAAACATTATTACAAATACAAATAAAGTTATAAATGGTTTCAAGTGCGCACAAATTTTATAGACACTCTTTGTATATATATATATATATATATATATATATATATATATATATTTGCAGCAAGTGCGAATAGTTACATCCTATTTAAAATAAAATTTTTACTTTTATACTCACATAAATAATAATATTTACATGAAAATAGACTAATCAACACTAATGATCAAAGACTTTCTTTTTAACTACATAACTACCTAACTATTCTCTTTGTGAATATTCATAAGCTATTTCTCAAACTACTACCAACCTTAACGGAGCATGCAGTAAAATATTTGCACGTCTTTGGTCAGTACGGCGATGTTCTCAAGAGTTCAAGTGTTCATTAGTATTTGTTCGAAACTTGATGATTTATGTATCTGTAGACGGCCATCTCTAAATGCGAATCAATGTAGGAAAACACGTGCCGAAATAGATCCACATGAATATGTCAGATAATTTTATCGAAAAAGATAATTGGCAAAGTAAACTAACTATAGATATAGCTTTAAAATAAACTCAGAAAGACTCAACGTGTTATGTTTTTACATGGTTTCGGTGCTTTATCTACAACATTTGAGTGAACAATTGGGCTATCGAATTGCGCCTTCAGATGAAAAATGTATACATTGTAGCATTTTTTAAATGATTTAATTACTTTATCATAAATAAAAAGCCAAATCTATTTTAAAACCAAAATTATACTAACAGAAATTTATGGTCATGGCCCACCATTGCTTTTATTTCTTACAGTATGTGACAGTTTACTCCGAGCAATTAGACGAAATGCAAATGGCTGAAATGGCAGTGTACTTAAGCAAAATATTTCGACATTGATGTAATTCTGCTTAATAATAATGTTCGGCCATATATTTTCAGTATGACATAGATGGTGCTCACCGATTTGCATACGAGAATTAGCAACATACACTTTATTTTTCACTGGACTAGCGTTTTTAACTTTTTTATACAACGGCACAGTTAGCATCAAATGAAATTATCATGACATACTGAGCAAAATTATAAAAAGGTAAAAATTTATGTTATGAAAAAAAAGTAGGAAAAATTACTAAATCTATTCCAATCATTTGCTTTTAATTGATTTTGTTGTGCTTACGTTTTTTATTATATTTTATTGTGAAAAATAAAAATAAAATAAAAATAAATCAAGCACCTGCTGATAATACAACAAGCAAAATTAATTAAGGTCAACACAACAAAAGCAGGCTAAAGCAATTAAACATGTGCAGAATCCTTCGAATACAAAAATATTAGATCATACCAAGCTTCATATAAATAGGAATAAGAGCCATATGCAATAGCAGATTTTTAACAATGACCTGAAGAAACAGAAGATATAATTCTAGTGTTTCGATGAAACTATGAAGTCGGTATGACTCTGCTCAATTAAGTGACAAATTTCTCAACATTATATATGTGAGTGTGTGTTTGTAATTTTGTGCAATTGTGTGCGTGCGTATGATAGTGCGTGCGTATATCTTCTTCACGTCGCAAATAATACATTAAGATATATTAAGGCATTATGATTTTGATTACATTCGTGGGTTGTATTGACATTTAATCATATTTAGCTTTGCGGGGTGATGGCATGTACAGAAAGAAACGTCCGGCAACTCAGAGCAATTTGCAAAAAGTAATAAAAACAAACGTCTAACGATGGACATTCCAAGTGTCATTCATTATCGACCTGGTGCGCAATTTCGCACAGTAGTGTTATTTTATGAAACAACAAAAATATTCAAACTATCTAGGATAATAAAAAAAAAGATATAATTTTAAAAATAGTTGATTGTTTTGAAAATTAAAATATATGTGGAAGGGCAAAATTATTCAGGTCAAGAAATTTGGATACAGAAATGTATTTATAGTAAAATAAATATTATTGCATTGAATTGTTTACTATTAATTTTTGTTCTTTGATAACGAGAGTAGGTCAGTTTTTGTAAACATGGGAATTGTTTTTATAAACTATGTATCTGAAACGTACTTGTTAAAACGAGATTTGACCGATATAGATGTCGGAAAACTTTTGTATTGTCATAAAAGCCCAGGCAGCATTTGAATAGAAAGATGGCGGGCGATTCAATAGACACACCTGGCCCGATGCGTGTTTGCTAATCAACTCGAATTTCCTTCTACTCCACATCTGACATCACAAAAAGTGAATAAAAACGTGTTGGATACCTTCATTTATAGATACGTGTTACAGTTGTCATCTTATCAATGTGAAAAAGACAATCGATTTTATAAGATAGAAGATAACAAATTTTGAGTCCCCGTCGAATACATTGTCGTCTTCGACGAAGGGTACATCATAGAAAATAGAATCTACCTTTTGCAGTCAAAATTAAGGAAGTAGAGTAACATATATTTGGGAAGAGTTTTATAGATGTTAGAAAATGTGAAACTGAAATCCAAAGTTGCATTATAATAGCTTAATATACCTTTCAAAATTTAAACAATGAACAAAAAGTAGGAATTTATGTAACAAACATAAAATCCTAATATCTAAATATATATAAGTCAATATGTTTTTATGTGTGTCTGTCTGTCTGTCTGTCTGTATATCCTTTATACAAATCCACAATTTTTATCCGATTCTCACCAAACTTCAAAAAAATATTATTTAGGCGTTTGGTCAGGTCATGGCTTACATATTTTTCGATTTTTCCCCGATATCGGAAATCGATATCCCGATAGCCGATCAAGTCTGATCAAGATCAGAATTTCAGCCCTTTTATCGTGGTTCTTGCTGCAGAATTTGTCTAACTTGGTAAAATTATAGTTTTTAGTCTCAAACATTAGTTGATATTCTCAGACGAATAATTTTCCCCGATATCGGAAATCGATACCGCCGATATTCTATCGAATCTGATCAAAAATCGATATTCAGCCATCAATATGGCTCATTTTCTCCAATTTTACTCCCGATGTGTACGATAGGTTTGGTTGGACTTACTGACCTTAGTTTATCCATGATACGTATTTGACTCCTATATCTTATCGCGTCTGATCAAAATCAGGTTTTCAGCACTTTTTATTTTGGTTTTTGCTCTAAGTAGGTATAATTGTAGTTTTAGTCTCAGCTATGATAATATTTACTCAAAGGACTTATTTAACCTTCAAATTTCAGTTTGCGACAGAAATATTATTTGACATCGATACTGGAAATCAAATTTTGACTTACATCCATTCATTTTTCTTTCAATCTACGGTCTCTCTTTGACTAGAAAAAACTGTTGCTTTTTAGTGTTTCGTGCCAATGTCCAAAATGTCTGAGCTTCAGGACCATGGATTAGCTTTAAAGTTTTCATTAAATCCGAGCAACGCCGGGCAATACAGATAGTATTATATAATAGCAATCCTTTTTTATAACAGTAAACATATACCACCCCATATAAAAGGCAGAATAAATAGATAGAATGTAAGAAAAGAGTAGCATTTTAGAAAGTTATAGAGAGCTATGATCGTTCACGCCATGACGGGACACAGCATATAAAAATTAAGATAATTGTATAAGCTTTAATGCTGTTTATTATTTTTTATATTTTATTTGCTTATGTGAGAGAAAGAAACAATTAAATAAGGTACATATTTAACAATAGAATAATTTCATTTTTCATATTGAAATCATGCCTTTCGCGAACTAACCAAAAAGAATACATTATAAAAAATGTTATCGAAACTTTCATATGGCTATATCAAATATCATAAAATTGAAAAAACACCTACTGAACTATGCTACGCAACAGAATTCTTTTTAAAACACTACGATATATATTCTTTTCGATTCACTTGACAATAAAAGATAGTTTCATTATAAATTTCCTGCTCTCTAGAACATGTTTTCGTGTAAGATGGCGTGCTACATTTGAAAGCGACACTTTAATATCTTTGGGGACACTACTTCCTTGCTGTGATAAAATGTGCATACAACCAGAGACACACTCACACACTCAAGTGCACACGCACACAAAAATATGTAGATTTATATATTTGCCTGTGTATATGCTTATACGCGAGTTCGAGTGTGTTAGTTTGTACTCATGTATGATGAAATATAGAAGTACCATGTTTTTCAGATATATATATATATATATATATAATGTAATGAAATGTAAATTATATATATATATATATATATATATATATATATATATATATATATATATAATTTACATGTTTCTATGGTCAATGACTATTCGATAACATTAGTTCTCCAAAATTCTCTTTGTTTCAAGATCTTAGTAATTTCTGTCTAGTTGGTATGTCTCCTAAACCCTGTTATGCCATATATTTATAAATGTTCATTGGGAAGATTTTGCGTTCTTTTTTCTCTATATATCTTGTATTCAATATATCCTGATTGTTAAAGGGATCAATAGGATGGCTGCTCGAAGAATATATAACTTGCAACAAGACTCTTCATCATGCCACTCAAGCAGGAGAATACATTCATAGCTGTCAGACAATTCTGTAACCATAATCCTTTATTTATTATGCCACTTACCTCGTCAGACTGCAAGCACAAGCGTTGTAAATGCAATGTCAATAGCCATCTCTAATCTCGTTGATATCCATCCTTTCCTTGACGACAATTGTTTCTTGTTCTTCTCCGATTCCCCTCTACTCTCATGCAGCTCTCTTCATACATGGGTTTCAATTCTTCTGTTATCTCTTATCCATTTTCCGATTCCTTCTGTGACCTGTTCCTCGTTGTCTTCATTATCCTGTTATGCAACACTCTGCGCACAAGTGGCGGCAGTGCCTTGTTTGGGGTGAAATGATTATATAAATATAACTAGTATGAATAGCAAAAAAAATATATCATCCTTAGTCACACTACAAAAGACTGAAATTTCTGGTGTGCTATGATTACCTGTTTCCTCGAAAGAACACAGCGCATTGAAGTAGAATCTCTGTCATTGTTTGTTTCCTGCCAAAATATTTCAGAAACTACTTTGTGAATAATGTAGCTCATTTTAAATAAGCAAAACTATTCAATAATTGTTGAAATTGACATTAATAATTTCATAGTTTTTCTCTTCTAATATAATCGCAGAAATAAAGATTTAATAAGAATATTTGCGTTAATTGTGATGCTAAATTCAATTCATCTTAATAATAATAAGTTCAAGACAGTTAAAATGGTGTAAATAAAAGCGAAGGTTATCAATTTTGAAAAAAAGTAAAACTAAAATACGCAAGTATTGAATTCTAATTTCAGAATAACAAAATCCCTTATAAAAAAAATTGAATACGCCCATCCTTAAATAATGAAAGTTTCAATTAAATATTCAACTATTTCATTAAATCTGCATTTATAGATGATAACATATAATTTTAGTTTTTTAAGTTTTCTAAAGAAAGTTAAAACTTTCCTTCGAATTTAACTAGAGCCTGAAATATAAGACGAATACTAGACATTACTAGAATAAATTTGAAATAAATTAATGTCGAACATGTCTATGAAAATACTTTATAGGAAACCTTAAGTGATAAACTGTTTTAAAATTCACGTCTTAAAAACTAAAGCCAAATTTATACCTCATTAACAACGAGCAAGTGCTGAACAAAATAAACAAGGAGAAAAAGATGTACACCTTAAATGAGTTTTTACTTTTTGATTTTATTCGCTGAGATCAATTAAAAAAGTGATTATCTGCCCATTTTGTTAGTCTGTGAATATTTATAATTTAATTGAATTTGTTCTTTAAAATGTTGAGTTAGTTTATTGGTTAAAGAATACGTGTTACATTTAACAATGTGACCAATCAGAATAAAGTGTACTCTTTTTTGCAATTAACAGAAACTTATTTTAAATAATGAGAAATGGCATAAACGTTCGAATAATAATATATTTCTTGATTTTATTTGCGCATTCCATTTGAAAGTGAATAAAATAAAAAAAATGAAATGTAATAATTTACATATCATTCGAAGTTTTCTTATGAAAACGTGGTATATAGCTTCATTCCTTGCCTACCAGTTGTTAAGCTCATCTAACCAATCTATCTGTGATAGGATTTCAGGACGTCTCACGTTGAAATAACGATTTTTGATTGATCACCGAAGTTAAGCAACGCTGAAATTGGTCAGTAAGTTGGGAGAATGCTGGGGAATACCAATTATTGCAATGTTGAATGTGAGAGTAGTGCAATCGATAAAGACTCGGGCTGAGAAATCGCAAAGCCGAGTTCGTATTACATTCAGGTCCGTTTATATTAGCTTAGGTGTAAAGATCATTGAGATACATATGGATCACACCGCTTCTTCTCGTATCTACGGGATTAAAAGTAAGATTTTTCATTAATAAATAATTATTATCTCCAGAAAATTATTACAATCCGAAAATATGTTTATGCTTTAGATAAATTCAAAAAGATTGATAATCTGTAAACATTTTTTTAAAAAAAAGCAGCAAGAAAAAATCAATCACTACGATACTAATGTCGATCTTTACTTGAGACGAAAAGACTTAGGTTTTTATCCAAAGAAGATGTTTTATGTACCGTGTCTCTTCTGGGTATTTGTGATCATGACTCACCAAAACCGTCTTTTTTCTTGTCTAAATAACTTTTAATATTTGCTATCCCTCTTTGCATTTGCTTTGTTATTCATGCATGCTTCTCGTCTTACTGTTTCCCTTGCTTTCAATAACACATCTGGTCGGGTGCCCCTGCTATATCGGTTTAGCTGACCGCCTGCAGTCACTCTCTCACCGGCGTGGCGTGGCTTCCCTTTGTCTCATCTATAAGTACTTTCACGGCTTCTGCTCGGATGAACTTAAATCACTGGTGCCCCCTAGGTGTGAATTTGCATGAGATACTAGATTGGCTACTAGGTCCCACCCCTTTACAGTGAAACCGACGAAATGTAACCGCAATTTCTACTCCAACATTTTCTTTCTCGCACTTCCCGCCTGTGGATTTCCCTTCCGCATGATTGCTTCCCCGTCGGCTACAACCCCCAGGAGTTTAAATGTAAGGTCAATAGACACCTCCTAACACACTACCTCGCACCCATCCCCTCCAACACTCTCCCTACGTACCTCCTAATTCGTCTATCACCCTCCCTCTGACATTTCCTATACCCAATCGCTCTATGTAACCCCCTGCGATATAGTGGCAGTGGACTGCCTTGCTTGGGGTGATATTATTTTAAAAAAGTCATGTAAAAGTTAACTTAAACTCATTTCTCTTTGTGCGCCCGAGAATATCAACAGTATCTTTGTTACTGTTAGTCTGCGATATTCCTTATATAAAGTAAATTAACAGTAAGAAATATAATGTTGATATATTTTCTATATTCCTTGGATGTGCGTTGTGATGCAGTGGATATCGACTCGGAACGACAATTTGGAGAGCTGAGTTCGAATTCCAGTTAAGATCCTTGCATTCACTGACGCACAAAAATCCTTGGGAAAGGTATTAATCCGTCTCTTCCCTCAAGTTATGGGTTAAGAAAATAGGACAGACTTTGTTCTATAGCTTTAGATGGCAATCAGTCTACCGCAGAAAGAAATGGCAACCTGCTGCGGTATAATCTTCTGCAGAGTCAGTCATGTCTCTTTCGAGACATGATCGCCCAAAGCGTGTATTACGTATGACACTTAAGTGACTACATATATTCCTTAAAACTCCCACGTTGCTCTAATATTCTGTCGGTAAATCTCTGAGCATTCATTCTTAGGACCTGTCTATCTCTTTTTCATATAGCATATAAGTCGGTGGTTGGCAACCTCTTGGAGATTGAGGGCCAAAAAGCTATGCAGATTCATGGAGAAGAGCCAAACAGATATGACTCTAGTGACATGGAGGAGAATTATGTTATTAAATATTTGAATACAATTTTGAAATGATTTGGAAATTATTTTCGATAACTTTTGCCTTGGAAAACGCATTTTTATATTTTTCTTGTTTTTATTTACAACAAGAAGAAATCTACCAGAAAGCGAAAAATATTTCACTTCTTTCTCAATCTGATAAAAAAACAGGTTTCCAAAGCATGAAAAAAAGAAAATATCTGACTGGAATTTTGTTAAAAATAATATTACATCTTAAATATAAATGTTTTATAAATCAGTATTGAAAAAAAATTCCATTAAAGTCGGTTGAAAACACTATTTTATATTTATTTAAAAGTGACCACTCACGAAGTAATTTCACAGAAAAAGTTAAATTGAGACCGTAAACTAATTTTGTCGATCTCTACAAATACAAAATAAAAGGAAAACACATTCTCCACGTAAAAATAAATATTTTTTGATTTCGACGTAATATATTCAGATTATCAACCGTCACTTTGGTTTGGGTTACGTTTATTTATATCCTGTCCAGAGTAAGGTAGCGGGCCGGATAAAATTCACTCGAGGGCCGAATATGGCCGACCGCTGATATAGGAGAAAAAACACTACATATCCGTTCGGTATTCTTTTCGTCGTCTCTAAGAAACGGCATATTAGTGTTTTACTGCAACTTCACAGTTAAGAATACGGTTTTTATCGCTTAGCGGCAGGTTTTCTGTTGTGTTCTTCTTCAGTGAGTCATTTAAGTGCCATACGCGATACATGCTTGGACGATCATGTCTCTTTTGATCCGTGACTAACTAAGCAGAATATTTTCCCGTTGTAGTTTGCCATTTTCTCTACGGTAGACTGGTTACCAACAAAGGCTAAACAAGCCAATATCTCTTGCTATTCAGCCCATGACTGGATAGAGAAAAAAATAGATTAATTTCTTTTCCCAAAAATATTTCCGTATATATGAATACAACAAATTGAGCTGAAATTCGAACTTGGCTATCGGATTTCTCATTCTGAGCAAATATATTTTATCTACTCTCTTCAAAACTTTGTCACTGCTAACAATGTTTATTTAACAGTATACTTCGTATTTGTAGTCATGCATCACTTAAAGACCATTCTTCATGTTGCAGGAAATTGTGAAGTACGTACGAACATACAAGAAGTTTATCTATACAAAACGGTTCAATACTATTTTTTTTATCTTTCTTGAATACTAAGCCCAATGAATAACCATTTCATATATATATATATATATATATATATATATATATATATATATATATATATATATATATATGGGGGGGGTGTAAACAAGTGAAAATAAACAAATAATGAGTTTCAAATCAACAAAACAATTCGAGAATATTAGATCGTATGATTACATCTTCGTTATTATGAATTATTTAAGTTCAGCTTGAGTTTTCATCACGGTATTAGATTAGGACACCCAGTGAAGATCGATGTCACTATATTAAAAAAAGATCAGGCATGACTCAAATTACAAAGCAAAGCTATGTATCGGAAACTTGACATCGATATATGTTTTTCAGATGAGTTTTATTTACACTATTTCTGTTGGTAGATCTCCTTACTTTATAGTCATATTCACGATATTTTGGCCATCGAAACTTCGGCATTTTTCAGGTAAGATTTGTTAGAATTTCGAACCGAAATTTTTATATAGTCTACTATTGTAGGTTTTTCTAATTTTGCTTTTGGATATCACTTTAATTAATTATCATGATAGCTCTCGAGGTTTTTCTTTTCTCTCTTAATTAAACTTATAATTATTACTGTCAACTCAGCTGTTCCATGAATCAACCAGCGATATTATTAACTGGTTCATCTGACTTGCCAACAAGTTCTCTGCTTATTGATGTTAATATAAATCTATTCAATTTAGTATCTAAACATTTGATGGACAAATAGCAGTTCTACAAAATTCGAGTTGTCAAGGTAATTTTGGATATTTTTATTTTATTTCTTAATTAAGTATGCTAAACATTTGAAAGCCAGCCTGTCTTCAAAGTGTTACCGTAGAGAAATACACTAGTTGAATAATACTTTTATCATTCATTTATATATATATATATATATATATATATATATATATATATATATGTAGATACTGAAGAAGTGGTGGATACATTGCGCAAACAGGAAATTTATACTGATATCTCATCTTAAATAAATATTTTATCAATATAGCACAAAATATATTGAAATACTAAGCATTAAATTGACTCCGTAAAATCAACATTGGCTTCAGTCATGTCTTCTGTATGACATCGAAATTCTCTGCCCAACTTTTGTCTTCGTGTTTAAGTTAGTGAAGTATATCACAATCATTTCTTTCAGATCATTTTTGTTGTTACAATGTTTCTGTTGATGTCTTGCTCAACTTTATCCAACATATAATACCCAAGCGTGTAGTAAACTAAAAAGTTGTGTATTTCAAACATAGGCTGACAGCCATGTTTGGCTTCTTTTACTTGTGTGGCATGGTGCAGGAACGTGTTTTTATACGTAGTGTTTACCAGCATCCAACCGCTTGACCCAGAGCAGCACTATCTCTTCAAGACATTTGATGTAGGCTGCCGTGTTGAGTTTGAGTTTTTTGTGAAGTTGAATGGAGGCATAACGTCATTTCAAATGATCACTGTAACCACCATAATGTTGATTGAATATATCATCTAACTCATTTCGAATCCTCTGTAGATTGACATCAACACTCTTTTAAATGTTCGTGTTGTAGATTCTAACGTGAAGTCTAAGCAGTACAACATCAAGTTCCCAAATTTTGGAGGAATGAATTGCATCATGTGTCTAGTTTACTCACAGATGATGGTCAAATAACCCTATTATTCTGTGATTAATATACATCATATTTGGAGTTATCTATCCAAGCTAATGTAAGTATAATACATAAAAATTACAAGAGACTACGTCTGTCTTAGAAATAATATGTTCTTTAGAATTTAAAATATTCGCAGATGTTGGTTTGGTTTGGTTTGTTTTACGGCATATCAACCCTTTGGGTTTCATTTAATGCCAAAACATTAGTTGTCTTAGTATGGTGGGTAGTAGTTAAATGTTACTATTGTTTCAGAGAAACCTTTTTAATATAACTTGTTGTATAGTTTTGTTGTTTTTAGGTATGTAAAAATATTATTTTGGTCAAACTTCTTGAAGATCTTCCTTAGATTACTTTCTTGTTAGTGCCGGGTGTTTTTAAGATCTATACAGCTTGTCAGTATATGTTGTACTGTATATGGCTGATGGCATGCTATGCAGATTAGTACTTCTTCCCCTTTCAATAAGTATGAGTGGGTGGAATAGATGTGTCCTATTCGGAGTCTAGCCATTACTACGTCCTCTCTCCCTGATAATCTTATATTGGTATCTTTTGTTATAATGGTTTTTGCAACTTGGTGCCCATTTTTTTACATACAGGAGTTTCAGGACTTCTGCCACATTTTGAGGTTGCATGTATTTATTTTGGGTTTTAAGTCTGTATAATGGATTTTTTTTTTTGGTTGTGTGATTTAGTTGTGGTGAATCTTTTGCTGCTTTATCTGCATTTTCTTTCATGTTGATGCCAATGTGGAACGCAGATGATGAAACCAGCTGTCAGTAAATAATTATTAATACGATTTTTCTTTTCGCTTCCCTGTAATGGTTCCCTTCAGTTGTTTTTCTCACAATATAAACGCACTAATAAAATTCAAGTATTATCCCCATATTAATTCATGTGGCAACAATTTTAGTAGATGAAGAGTTAATGCTTTATTCTTCTTCTTTTGTTTCGTATTTTATATAAAGTGTATCTAACGTTTTAAATGCAATTTAAGTAATGATCCTGATGATAGAAATTACTTTTTTCCAACACATAAATAATTATTATTATTTCAGGACATAAACACCGTGTAAATACGAAGTAATTAACAAAATTATATTAACTTCTGTTCATTTACTCAGGATCCCTAACAACAATAGTTAATATTAATGAAAGAAATATCGATTAGTTTTAGTTATGCATTTGTTTAAATGAAACACTGTTTCTTATTTTGGGCAGATAAAATATATTCATGAAGTTTGGGCTCTCTTCGATTCAAAAAATTTAGTGAATTGCTTTAAGGATGTATCGATGGTGAAATGATGAACAAGTTGCATAGTAGACAGTGTCTCGGACTGACGAATCGAGGTCGAATTTTAGTTGTGAACTTTGCATTAATGTACGCGGAAGTACATATCTTTTACATGGATTAAAAAGCATCGCAGATTGGTATCTTAATGAGTGGATAAATATCAATCTAGACGAGCAAGAAACTCTTATTTAAAAACTGTATATGATCTTTGAAGTAAATCAAGACATTTATTTGGCAAAGCATAAGCCTCAGGGGTGACACTGAAAATATGGGCAGCAGTTATAGAATGCAGAACCTAACATACACAATTTTGGTTATTTAACTGCAATGTGGATCATGCAAACATCATTCAAATTGGATAATGGCTGAAATTATACCCAGTGAGAGATGGATTCATTTTCTACGACTTATCAACTTGCATAGGTTATTTAAATCTATGAAATAGTTTTAAAATCAAATTCACTCCAAGGACGAATGTAAAGCAATCAACGACGGAATTACTTGATGTAAAAAATTAGAAAACAGAAACACAATTAAGAAGCGAGATAAAAGAGAAGTCTAGAGAACAGTAAATAGATATTGACATTGCATATACAAATTTGAAGATTAAAATTTGTTGGATATCATGGAAACGAAATAAAGATTTACAATTAAGAAGTGCAAGAAAGAACGTTAGCGTACAAATTACTCTTATATTTATCCAGTTCAACTAAAATTGCCACTCTAGTACTTACTTTGAATGTATAAACCTTAAGTTCCATAGAAAAAAGCTCATCCAAACAATTACCATGAATGTATTCAAAGAAAAGTCACAGGAAGCAATCTTACGGCGTTGGTAAAGTGACTGAAGCAGTAAAGTTTAGTTTCAAAGGACTTTTTTGGAGATAATAATGGTATTTTTATCAAACGAGTGAGAACAGTTAGATTTATACCTTTCACAAGGATATGTAAACTTATTTATAAATGGAACTTTGTCTGGGTGTGTGTGTTTATGTGTCTGTGTCCGTTACCTATAGACTCCGAAACGGCTGAACCGATTTTCTTGAAAATTTACACAGTTGCACTATAAGCGTCTGCGAGTGTTTTTAGCTAGGTTTTGTGTCGAGGTACCCCTGATAAATATCTAAAATCGATAATCGAAAAAATCGGGTTGTAGAAGATGTCGTACGATTTTAATCAAATTTGATATATTCATAGACAAAGACATAAGAAACGATATTCAGAAGTTTCAAGGTTGCAGTTCTTACAATAGTGCACAAAATCGATAATATATATATATATATATATATATATATATATATATATATATATTTGTGTGTGTGTCTGTTTATCTGCCTGTATGTTTGTATTTTTTCAGCCCTTTTATTTTAGTTTTTGCTTCGAGTTTGGCTCTAAGTAAATATAATTGTAGTTCTTAGTCTCCGCCATGATACCATTTACTCAGAGGACTTGTCTACCTATCAAATGTCAGTTTACGACGAAAACACTTATTTGATATCGACACCAGGAAATTAAAGTTTGACTTACATCCATTCATTTTTCTTTCAGTCTACGGTTTCGCTTTAACTGGAAACAACTATTGCTTTTTAGTCTTTCGTCCGAACGTCCAAAGAGTCTGAGCTCCAGGACCATGGATTAGTTTTAAAGCTTTCATTACACCCGAGCAACGCCGGTCTGTACTGCTAGTTGAAACGTAAGTGAATATCACGAAACCAACGTGAATCGAAACTCGGCTGTCCAATTAGCATCCAGGACTTATATTCCCCAACGATAATCAATCTAAGCAGTGACAAGATTCGATGTTGCTTAACTTCGGTAATTTTAGGGGAACCCGTGTTCACACGTAATGTGACCGTATGTCTTAATGCGAGCGAGATGAGAACATCAGGGAGACGTAGATTAGCGACTTATGTCTCTTGATAGCTGTGCAATCGAAACACCTATGATGACACATGGAAGCGTCTCGACTGACGACGTAATTAGTTAATTCGGTTACGAATCCACAATGGATTGTGTTTATTTAGACTTTCATGTTGTCGGGTCAGTTTGCTTGTAATTCAATAATCGTAATGCTTAACTTTACATGTGTGAGTTCAAGAAAGCCTAATAGAGATAGAAGAAATGAGTCTGTTTCAAACACCAGAAGACGGTGTTCTAATATATTTGCTTTTAAGTTGCGCTAATGGTATCTATATGTCAAATGAAATGCACAACATGACCGTTTATAATAGTGGAAATACAGAAAATGCACACATAATATGAACTATGAAAACGACAAAAAATAATCAGTAGCTAAAAAAATTTTAAAAAATAAAAACAGAATCATTATCCCGTAAAATCTAATCAGTTAGTGCCATTGACTGACACAAAAAACGACCGATTCGAATGACATTATATATATATATATATATAAGCCGTGACACTTCAGAAATGAATTGAGTTCTTTCGGTGATTGTCGTGCGTATACACTGATAATATAAGACACGTCCTTTGGTTAATACGCTTGTGGCTTAGGGAGTGGGGACGCCGACTGGTATAATAATCGTTCGAGTTTCGATCTCGGCCAGGAGCGGGTGGATGTGTCTAGGTGCTGTGATGCAGCGGAACGAGTTTGTAAGTGGATGAATGTTATATAAATTTATACATATTTTTATATATAGAATATTGAGTCGTAATCTATTTGTTTGATTCGTTAGAAATGAGGCTTTGAAATTTCGTCTTTTTTATTTAATATACTATCGTTGTATTTTAACTAATCTTATGTGTATTTTACGTATAAATGTTTAGACGTTTTAGTAAAATAACAGGAAAACAGAAATTGTATACTATACCGGATTAAACGAATAATCTTAACAGTTCGTGCCAGTTGTGAATACAAACATCACTGACATTTTCTTCCGAATGCATCCAGTGGCTTTTAAGGTATTGTCCAAAGTGTGACAGACATATGCGACCAAAAACAATACATCTGTCTTAAGGTGGTGTAAAAAATGGATATATTACAATTACTATTAGTACTATTGAAACTAGTCATAAATATAAATTACTCTTCCGTATTTAATTATTATTTTCTCTCATTCAAGTACAAAAATAAATATTTGAGAAAGACGTTACGGACTTAAAAAATAGAATTAAAAATATACATAGGGGTATTATAAAGATTTATCTATACATTTTCCAGTGCTTATCTTGCAAAATTATATACGAAAAGAACACTTATGTTTTTGTTTAATGCAATATTTGGTTGAATAGTGAATTTAGATAATGTCATTTTTTGTGGGGCTGTTCTGTAATTGAAAGAAGGAAGGTAGAGAGACGTAGCAAACTGTGTCTATACTAGAGTAAGGGAAGTTGTAATGCTAAGCTATAGTTGAATCTTTCGTGTGTCATTAATTAATTTTCGGATTTCTATTTATTTATATAGTTAGATAGACAGATAGATATTAAGATACCTCAAAAAATAGATAGAGGGATAAATAGCAATTTCATGAGAGTTCCACAGACGTGAAGTGCGAAAGAAGAAACTGCAGGAGTAGAATTGTCATCTGCATTTGGCTAACCTCACAGTGAATGGGTGGGACCCAGTTGCCATTCTGGTTGCTCGAGTAAACACCTGTTAATGAGGCACCAGTGACTTAAGTTCGTCTGAGCAGAAGCCATGAAAGTATTTATAGAACAGACAAAGGGAGGCCACATTTCGTCGGTAGGGAAGTGGCTGTAATCGAGCCGCCAAGTCAGCACCTATCACGTTACTAACTCTCGTTTGGAGCCTGTCGAGAACACTGAGGTGAGCGGCAGGGGCGCCTGACCATAAATGGCAGCAGTACTCCGTGGAGGGTCGAATGGTAGACTTGTATATATGTAGGATGGATTCCGGCGGAAAGAACATCCTGGATCGACACAGTGACCCAACCTTCTTAGCAGTTGATTTAGCTATGGATTCGATGTAGCGGTTCCACTTGAGATCAGAAGAGAGGGTGAGGCCGAGGAGGCGCAGTGTATTGCACTAAGGGAGAATTGCTTGGTCCATGCTTATGTGAGGCAGCAAAAGTTGCCTGTGATGGTTGACAGACAACAGCTTGGTCTTGGACGCATTGAAGTTGACAAGCCACTTCTTGTCCTAATTCACCACAGAGTGTAGATCCCATTCAAGGTCATCAGCAAGATTATGTCTGTCCGCCATGCCATCTTTCTTACTTGTGTGGGAGTATATTGTGGTGTCATCTGCGTAGATGCCTACTTGGGACTTGATCTCATCTGGGAGGTCGTTGATGAAAATAAGGAAGAGCGTCGGGCCCAGGATAGAGCTCTGGGGGGCACCGGCATTCGTGCTGTAGGATGAAGAGGCATGCCCATTCAAAACGACCTTCACTTTGAGGTTGTTTAAAAAAGATTGGAGTAGATCAAGCAGGCGTCGGGTAATACCGTAACTCCGTAGCTTGCCAAGGAG
The DNA here is from genome assembly GCA_037127315.1 of Ascarosepion bandense. Classification (NCBI taxonomy): domain Eukaryota; kingdom Metazoa; phylum Mollusca; class Cephalopoda; order Sepiida; family Sepiidae; genus Ascarosepion; species Ascarosepion bandense. The sequence goes on along the minus strand of JBBBDQ010000256.1, from coordinate 5,393,609 downwards.
GCCAGTGTGCCAGACCCTATCAAAAGCCTTGGAGATGTCCAGAGCAACTGCACGAGCCTTGCCTGACTCATCGAGGGTTGGGAGCATGTACTCCGTTACGGTTGTTAGCATATCGGCTGTGGACCTGGCAAAGCGGAATCCATATTGCTTGTCAGAGAAGAGTTTGTGGGCAGTAAGAGGTTGAACTATTTCAGCATTGATAATGGCCTTGAACATTTTCCCGAATATCGGCAGAAGACTGATAGGGCGATAGTTGGATGGGTCCGAGGGTTCACCACAATTCTTAAAAACAAGAACAACTGAAGAGAACATCCAGTATGTAGGAAAACAGGAAGCAGAAAGGCAGTAGTTAAACAGTTTAGAGAGGACAGGGAAGAGTTCAGGGGCACACTTCTTAAGGACTATCACCGGGATTCCGTCGCCACCGCTCGCCTTATGGGGGGTCAAGTTTTGAAATTACTCGGGATACAACCTTCGGGGTAATATGTACGTCGTGCGGTTTGGCCTCAGTTCTAACGGGGAAGTCAGGTGAGCATACTCCAGATGAGTCAAACGTGGAGTTGGATGAGAATCTGCGGGCAAAGCACTCAGCTTTGTCCGCAGATGATGTGAGAACCACGAATTCATGGATTAAAGGAAGTATAGAGGATTTGCAGTTGTTAAGCACCCGTTTGCATATCCGCCGGTATTTCTTGAAGCCGAACTTGCGGTCAGCTATGCGCTGTCGCATTCTCTCAGCGAACAACCATTTGGCGACATTCAGGATTCTCTTGCACTTATTGCGTGAATAGGCGCCTGTTGTGATCAGATGACTGGCTCCTGAATATTCGGAAGTAATGGTTCCTGTGGGCAATGGCGGCCGAACAGGCAGGAGAGAACCACGGGGAGGTATGGGGTTTTAAGCAATAGTTCCTAGTGGGCATGAAGGCATCAATGCCAGCTTTCACCAAAGACGAGACCTCAGAGGCACAGTCATCAACTGGGAGATCGAACACTTTTCCCCAAGGGACGTCGCAGAGAAAATCGCGAAATGCATCCCAGTCAGCTTTTTGGTAGCGGTAGGAGGTCCTATAGTTAGGAGGCTCCTGAGGGTAATGAGAGTGGAAATAAATACTGAGAGAGACAATAGCATGGTCAGAGTTGCCGAGCGGACAAAGCAGCGAGGCTTGACAGGCGTCAGGGGCAGAGGTAAAACATATATCTAGCAGTGAGGAGTGTCCGGAGGGAGTGCTTGGGAAGCGAGTGGGGAAGTCCACCAATTGCGTAAGGGATTGGGAAAAAGCGAAGTTCATGGCGTGGACGCCCGCTAGATCAGTAACAGAGTCTTTAAGCCACTCAGAGTTATGGGCGTTGAGATTTCCGAATACAAATATGTGAACGAATGGGTGGCAGGAAATTGCCTTATCAATGTTGTCAGCAATGCTATCTAGAAGGTAGCAGTCATGAGAGGAGGGAGAGCAGTACAGAAAGAATAAGTAACTAACCGAACTGAGGAGAGACAGACGGAGACATACGTATTGGTGTGCAGCAGATTCAAGTGAAGTCACCCTAGCTATAGGGAGGTGTTCGCTGACGTAGATCCCCAGCCCATGCATGTGGACAGTAGAATCCTTCCTTAAGAGGGGGAGATCGCCAGAGATGGAGAGGTCAGAGGTGGGAATAGAAGAGTTGAGGCTAGTTTCGCAAAGTGTTAGGATGACCGCGGATTTTTCATGAAGGAAAGCTTCTACGCTAGGAAAGTTAGTACGAATGCCCCGGATATTAGTGAAGGAAAGGTTAAGGGCTTTAGGTGGTTTGATTTTAGCTGGTTTAGGGTTGTTTCTGCTTTTGTTCGTCATATGTTTTGTTTAAAGTGAGGGACCTAGTGTAGAGGATACAGACGGTCGTTATCCACGATCTGTGCTGGGAGGGTAACTGGCTAGAGCTGCAGAAGGTGTGGCCTCAGGGTTGCCCACCGAAAGCGCTTGCAGGGACACCTACCCATGCGCGACATGGCACTATAAGAACCCCGATATTATACAACAGTTGATCAGAGCAGCCGCTCTTGACGCTACGCAAGAGTTAGGGCTCCTAACTACCAGTCGGAAGCAGCAACCAGGAAACTACCAACCCGCTACCCTCACAATGATGAGCCATTGCCACCAACCAGACAGATCGCAGGAAAATCACGGAAGCACCAATACTAAGGTCAGAAGTGAGAGAAGAGAAAGACGGAGACCACATCCTAAACAGGGAAAAAAGGCAAGCCTCTACTCTTGTTCAATAGACGTGGGAGGAATATGAACCGGGCGATAGTTAGGGCTATCTACTCCAATTTAAGAAAAAAAAAAAACAAGCCAAGATAAGTATTATAGACAGAACGGAGAGGAAAAGAAAAACGATTTCTCATGCACTTACCTCGCAGAAAATAATCTCTGGAAATTTGAGTAAAAATAACATAAAAAAAATAAAAAAATAAAAGCAACAATATTTTCACTTTCCAGAAAAATAAAGGTCTCTATAACTGCGATTTGTGCAGAGAGTTATGGTCAGTGATTAAATACATGTACGAAAATTAAAGATTCCAATGGGGTTGGGTGGGATTAGCTGCCCCTAACTTTAGCATCGCTCCGAAAATAAATAGAAGAACCTGAAGACAATGGAACAATATTTTAACCAAACGTAGCATAAAGTCGAAACTGTTAGTAAGAGAGAGAGAGAGAGAGAGAGAGAGAGAGAGAGAGAGAGAAAGAAAAAAAAACAAGCCAAGAAAATTATTACAGACAAAACGGAGAGGGAAAAAACGATTTCTCATGCACTTACCTCGCAGAAAATAATATCTGGAAATTTGAGTAAAAATAATAAAAAATAATACAAGCAACAATATTTTCTCTCTGTCTTTTTTCCAGAAAAATAAAGGTCTATATAACTGCGATTTGTGCAGAGAGTTATGAACAGAGTTTAAAGACAAGGTCCGACCATGTACGATTTTTACCATTTAAAAATTTGCTTAAGTGCTTAATAAATGATAACCACTGGGTGAAAGACCAGGAGAATGTGGAGGATGTGATAAAAACTCGTATACAAAATCTGAGCTTTGCAACGTCATTCTTTCCATATCCCGGAGCAGAATTAGACAAAATTCATACATCTATGACGGTCTCATTTTGTGCAGATATGCATGTATCTCAGCAAGGTGATTGCAGTAAAGCTCTGCATTAATTCTCTGATTAGCTTCCAGAATGCTGTATTGGCTAACACTGACTGCAGCCTAACCGACCGATACCATAATCTTTTGCTGATGGAAATTTGGCTTTGGAAAATTCTGGGGGGAATCATCAGGATCAAACCAATGACCTGATAGTTGATAAATGGTCTATTTTCTATCACAACGGATTATTCGGTCAAGAAAAAGATCATTGATGTTACGCAGAAAAGGTGCCGAGCACAATCAAAACGCTTAAATATTTCATTGAAATCCCGAGGACCCTATTTATCTAGCTTATTCACTTTTCCAATATTCTGCAAATGGGGGGAAAGACTTGAGTCTCAGTCATTTCTCTAAAATTTTGATGTAGGTCTTGCTCAACAACTAGTTGCAATAGTACGTTGTCATGACTGCAAGATCGTTCTCTAACTTCATCTTCATCGTACGGTAATTCAGCTAAAATCATTAACGTAAACGCATTATTATGAGGTATATAAAAATTCACTTAATATATACCGTGAATAACATTTTAAAATGACTTTTCAAAATAAAACACTTCGAGCGGCCATTATTTTTGTAATAACCTAAAACATTTTTTTCCAATCTGTTAGGGTATTTATTTGTGTAAATCTCTCTCTATCCATACAAACACACACATGCATACATACATACATACATACACACAATCACACACAATCACACACACACATACACACACACACACACACACACACACACACACATATATATATATATATATATATGACCAAGAACATGATTTGTATATAGTCAGAGACTCTAATTATTACATATATGTTTAAAACATAAATTACAATCAAATTGTTTGTATCAAACACACACACACACACATACACAGAAATATATATATATATATATATATATATATATATATATATATGTGTGTGTGTGTGTGTGTGTGTGTGTGCGCGCGCGCGCGAATGTACAGGGTGAGATGTATCAATTCTCACATAATTTTCAGCTTTCTACTGATATTTGACAAAGTGTTCGAGGCTGTTACCAATACTGGAGTCGTTCAACATCTCACAACCTACGGCCCCTCGTCTAATAAACACTATGGTTTCCGCTTCAATAGGTCTGCTTCAATGCGCACGACCATCACAATGTATATATAACAGACTCTCGATAAAAACAGCTAAGCTCGAACTGCTGTCCTGGATATATCCAAAGCATTTGACAGAGTCTACCATGATGGCCTTCTACGCAAGCTACAGGGCTGTTGTATAATTGAACGCTTGTTTGATCTAATCCTGTTGTTCCTTTTAAATCTCGTAATAAATCGTGTATTGAACGGACATGCTTCAAGTTTCTATCATACGAAGGCGGGTGTCACTTAAGGCTCTATTCTAGGTCCTACGATTATTTTCATCTTCATCAACGATCTCTCTGAGGCAATCAGATCCCAAGTAAGCATCTACGCTGTTGACATCACCATTAACTTTTGCCTCGGTGAGAAATCTACCGAGGCTGATAACACAAACTTCGCTGCTGATCTTGAAAAAGACCTTTAATCTGTAGTGGACTGGAGTAAAAATGATCTGTAAATTTTAATGCTTTTAAAATAAAGCTGATACATTTTAACCACCATAGAACATCGCTCAACAATCATAAGCATGGTTCAGGTTAGTATCGATAAAAAAAAGACAGCTTCCCTCCCGCAAGTGGAATGACTACATAAAATCTATAGATAAAACTTCTGTTAGGAAAGTTGTTTCACTGTGTAGAGCCAGGAAGTTTTTCTCCTCCGAATCATTTGTGTAAAATCCTTTGTACAATAAATATACATTTTACATATATATATATTTAGAGCTCTCTTAGTGAGTTATACTACCACTGTATGTACAGGATACACCTTTGGATTCTTCTATATCTAAACCTCATGCATATATATATATATATATATATATATATATATATATATATATATATGCAGATACTATAAGTACAATAATAATGTTTGTCCAATCATGAGTGATGTCTATTTATCTAGCTCTCACTCTCAATATTTCTTTCTCTCTTTCACCATATATATATATATATATATATATATATATATATATATATTTGTGTGCATCTGTAGATAGATACATAGATAAAAAAGACAGAGAGATGAGTAAAGATGTACTACAAGTAAATTCATGTAATTATTAAAATCTACTAATGTATTTTCTGAAATTATTCATATGTGAGCGTCTGAGATATAAAAATTAAAAATTGCGCTTATTTTTCTCTAAAATAGTCCATAAATTATTGTCCTATATTGCTTTAATGTTAAGTCCGTTACTTAATGTATGCAAGCAATAATCATACATTTTTTTCTATTTTTTCCTAAATGTAAAATTAGAAAAAGAAAATCAAATTTATTCTTCGTTTAGAATCACTTCATATGCTGAAATATTTTCCGAAGGCGACAAACGATTTCGCATTAGATAAGTACAAATGACCAATGATTTCCTGAACCATAAGGAGACAATTAGTACCGACTTAATTTATTATTTCGCTCTTCATCATGGTGTATTATTTTTAGTTGCATAATATGTGATTATATTGAATATAATCATTTCATGAGAAATTGGACCTTCATACTTCCGACTCGTCAACGTAATGGTTCCCAAACTTGGAAAGACAAAAAACAAATACTGGGAGTAAAATGCGTTAATGATCACAACATTCGACGATAGATGCTTAGAAAGAACCTGATCAGGTTAGCCTCGAATTCTGCTGAGATACCCGGGGGAAGTAAGGCCAGAATTTCATATAAGTAACAGGAAATTATGTCTGTATCTTCGGTACAAGGTGAAAGTGATATAGAGAATTATATCTTATTCATACATTATGAAACTTGGTATAGATGAAAGATCTTTGAAATGTTAGAGACTACCTGATTAGCACTTGGCTCACATCCCCATAACGCTGGTGGCCACTTGAAAATGAACTATATATCCAGTCATAATATGAAATGAGAAATTACCTGATTTTTTGTGTGTCCAATGGACTTGCACACTTATGGATCTTAAACAATAAAGCGACTTGTCATTGAAGGAAAATCATAGATGTGCTGTCAACCAATTTATAAGATGTGTTGGATTATTTAATAAATAAATGGACTGAATTATATATAAATATATCAATATATATATATAAATGGAATTGATCGAGAAAGTTAAATCTTGCAATAGATGCATGATAGACTTCAGTGTTAATTTGTACCAAGCGAACTCGTTTTTATTATATATATATATATATATATATATATATATATATATGTTTTATTTTCAATCTGCATAAGAATTTAAATCTCTTTGAAAAAGACGCAAAAGAAAAAATGTAAGTTTCTATGTGTATTAAAATTCTCATACCGAAAAATTCGCCTTATATATTGTATGTCCCTCGTATCATCTGCTGGGTGTTGACCTCAATGCCTAAAAGATAATTTTAGTAAATTTCAGACAATACAATTATTTATATATATATTCGTTAACCTGTGTAAATGTACATGATTATCCACGTGTCACTATTCGTCGTTTATAAATTAGTCTGTTTGTGTCTGTTGGTTTATGTATACGTATTATTTTGCCTTGCATATATGTAAGATCTAATGAAAACATTTCTTAGTAAATCGGGGTGATATCGAATAACATTTTATTCAGATCAATTCACATTCTAATTGAATGATATTTCTTAGCGCACATATTGCAAAATGTTTGACATTTGTAATCCGAAATAAAATCTCTAGATAAAAAAAAAAGTAAAAGAATCATCACATTGAACTCTACTTTTTAAAAAAAAGTTACTGAAACTTAGTAATAATTTTGAAATGTACTCGCAACACACTCTCACCGGTGACTAATCGATTCAATGCGTCTCACGTCGAAGCACATTAATAATCTTTTCTTATCGCAAGTCAGATATGAACTTCTGACAACTAAGTAGTTATTTGAACATGTCAATTCTGATAGGAATCTTAATTGTGGAATGGTATGTATCAGACTGTTTCACTAAGGAAGCGGAATCGATTATATAAATATTTTGCGTTGAAAATTAGACTGTGTATATAAGGGAGAAAAATGCCATGCATATCTACAATGTATCATCGGAGTTTTATTGCCACATGGCAAACTTCTTTTTTATTTTATCTTGGAAAAATGAGTTTACTTAATATGACTTTATTCTCTTCTAGTGATGTATTATTGAATAAATTGTTTGCCTAAAGAAAACAGTGATGCGTAAACGCATATCAATCCCGCTTGGCAGAATATGACTGGTTGAAAAATACATCAAAACTAGCCACTTGTCAAGCGAAAACAATCTTACATAAATAAGCTAGTTTTATTTAAATAATGAATATTTGAAATCTCTGATGGGATCTAATAGTGTGTATGTGTATAAATTATGAATCCGTCCATACACAAACATAGAAAAATAAAACTATTTACTTTTTCGAACTATTGTCGTCATCTTTATGTAGTTAGCTCCCTTTAAATTAACTCTCTAAATTATATATTCACCACAGCTGTAGACAAGTAGTGAACTCACAACATTTTGGTTCAACTCAGAGGAACTAACCAATGTCTGTACCCACTGGGCCATATGTCCTTGAAGATATCATTTCATGAATATTTGAGACTACCATAAGAGGCATCGAACGTGAAATGTGAAAGATATGCCCTTGTAATCGTAATAAATACTCCTGTTTGAAATTCTTAGGACCTGAAGTTGGTCGAAGCTTATAACGGCCGAAAGGTCGTAACAATGGTTAGAAAGATGAGAACAATAGTCCAGACAATTTCAATAGTGTAAATACTACCTCATCTCAGGAGTGTAGACAAATATAGATAAAGAAGTAAGACGAGTTTGCAGTTTCTAACCTAGTTTATTTAAAGTATTTACTGAAATAAAACCCTTATTTAAATGTGCAAATTTCAACAACACAACATATGCATATAAAACTGTGTTGATGACAGATATTAGAAAAGGAAATAAATATGAGAAGGAAATAATAAATATTAAAAGAAAATGAACAAAAACTAATGCATATTATAAGAAAAGAGAAAAAGCAAGGAAAAACACAAAAAGGAAACCGAAAAAGAAAGAGTAAACATGACAAGAGAAAAGGAAAACGTAAATATTACAAGATAATATAGAAAGATTAAATACTACCAAAATTAGAGAAAGAAAGAGTACACTTTAAAAGGAAACCGGAAAAGAAAGAATAAACATTACAAGAAACTAGAGAAAGTGTAAATATTGAAATCAAATTTAGAAAGAAATTAAAAATATTATTGGGTTGTTCCTGCCCACTTTTAGCCTTTTATGTTCCAACACGTTAGAACTCGTCAAATCTATCGACAGATATAATATGCTTACATTTCCGATTAAAGCACTCTTCAAATTGTCTCTTAAGAAAAAAGGTTTAAAATTACTTAATTTTGCATCCGTAAGAAAATGGAAGATGAAAATGGAAGTGCATTCTAGATTTACGATTCTTTTTAACATCGTAAAATTAACAATGCCTAGCAAGCAACAAAAAAGAGTTTCGCTAAGTTTATAGTTGGTCATTGTAACTTTACCGATAAAGATCCATCAGGCAGACACCCATCACTACGAAAGAAAATCAAATCAAGAATTTGATTGAGAATAAACCGCATTACACAACCAGGTGAATTGGCAGAAAAAACTAATGTACTAAAATTCATTATCTATGTATATTTAATGAAGCTTAGGTGCTGAAATTACTACACGTTTTGGATGCCACATAATCTGAGTGAAAAGAATCTTTTAAATCGCATTTCTGTATGTGATTTGCTGCATAAACGCAAGGATTATCTCCCTTTTTTCATCAAATTGTGACGTGTGAATGGATTGTTTCTAACAATGTTCAACAACAAATATCCTGGTGTAAATGACATGAGCAAACCGTAGCATATTTTCAGCATAAGAAATGTTGTTCATCTAGTAGGATTGGAAAAGAATCATGTATTATGTGCTTCTGTGAAGTGACCTGTCAAGGCAGCAATTCGAGAAAAAATACCAAGAATTGGTGAAAAGGAAAGAAGTTGTTTTTCATCAGTACAATAGAAGACCTGACGTTTGTTTGAGCAACCGGCATAAATTGTTGTAGCAAAGCTGCTATGTGTTACCCCACGCACCATATTCACCAGACATTGCTCCTTGAAATGTTCATTTATTCAGGTCTTGCACAAATAATTTCAGTTGTAAAAATTTCATTTTTTTTAAATGATATAAAAAACATGTTAATGAAATCTTTATCAAACTTTGGGGAAGACGGAAAATTTATGTTGAGGGAAAAAGAGATAAAGATGTGCAACAAAATTTGGAAACAATTTAATGCCTCCGGTAAGAGTGAGTGATTGCAGTTAATTTTCGCGGGCATCTGCCAATTTTACTTAGTCGGGTTCATCGCACTTACTATAAAAATGTAGTAAACCGTTGTATCGTAAACATAAAATGCTAGATGGGATCTCATGACATTGGAAATGTCGTTGATGAATACAAGAAAAAACGCAACATAAAAAATAAAGCATTAATCTTAAATAATCTAAAAGCGTGGTCAGTATAATAAATGCGAGGAAAAGTGTAAATGTTACAGGGAAAGCGACAAAGAGTAAATATTAAGATTAAGAACATATAATATTTGGCTGTCAGGTGTAAGGGTAATTCCATGACAGGTTATATGAGAGAGAGAAAAAGCAATTTCAAGAATGTATAGAGCTTAAAATATATGTGTAGTGTAAAAACATATGACAGAAATTATGACAACCTAAAGATACATAGAAATACAAAATGATGACATCATGAAAAGTAGGAAATATTAAGACATTTTTTGTTAGAATGTAAGCAAAAATTGAAATGGTTGGTAAAAGTCCAACCTCGTCGTCGGTTTTATATCATATCTAAGAATCTATTATGCTCTTTTCTGATCGCTTCCTTTATGATGATAGTGTTGATGATAAATTAGACCAACTTTTGCATGAAGGAGCCGATGACATTGACAGCATATTAATGTTGCTGGAGAACGTGATCCATTTTGTTTGGAATTTTTCTCTTACTGTTTGATTTTTTTTTCGGGAGGCTTCAGAGTGTTTTCCTAATGCTGATGAAACATCTTCAGTTGTTACAGTTTGGAATTGTGTTTCAAAGGATTTAGGCTCAAGTCCAGTGATTTTCAGTGTTTTTCGAATTGGTCATTGTATCTCCGTAATCTACGTCATGTTCCCCTCAACCTCTTCAGCGAAGATATTGGAATGAAATTCAATTTGAATAAATGTGATAAAGCTACAGTTTTCCGTGGATCAATACAAGAAACATCCTCAATTAGCTTAGAGCCTGATGTAACAATAAAAGAATTGACACCAGAAGAAGCTTATAAATACCAAGGTGTAAATGAGAGTGAAAGCATTCACCATAAAGAATAAAAGAAATAGTGCGTGAAGAGTACATTAGAAGGCTACGAATGACATTAAAAATTGAATTGAATTCTCAGAAGAGAAGTATGGCCATTAATAGCCTTGCAATCCCAGTTGTCCAATATAGCTTTAACATCTTAAACTGGACTCTAAACGACATCAGGCGAATGGAAGCTAAAACAAGAAAGCTTCTTTCTAAGCATAAGATGCATCATCCAAAGGCTGATGCAGACCGTCTATACATACCCCGTAAAGAAAGTGGAAGAGGTTTTATTCAGCTGGAATTGTCATAAAACACAACAACTATTGGCTTAGTAACATACATCGAAAAAAAAAAGGATTGGATGATACAATTAGTAAGGCAACATGAAGAAAGAAAGAAAAAATATTCAATAATAAAAGAAGGCAGTAAATACAAACAAGAGTTACAGTTAGGAGATTCTGTAGAAAAGCAAAACAGAAGCCAAGAACCAAATATTGCGGCAAAAAATATGAAAAAGAAAGCCAAGTATAAAGCTCTTGAACAGATGAAACAACGCTGGCAAGACAAACCTCTGCATGGCCAATATCCAGAACGTGCCAATACATCCAATGTTGATAAAGTTAATACTCATCGATGGTTACGTGCATCTGGATTAAAGTCTGAGCCTGAAGGCTTTATTCTTGCAGCGCAAGACCAATGTCTTCTCACTAGAAACTTTCAGGCAAATATTATACATAATAATATGAATCCAAAATGCAGGTTTTGTGATAAACACCAAGAAACAATAGACCAACTAATCTCAGGCTGTTCTGTACTTGCCCCAAATGAATATAAAGATCGCCACGATAGGGCGGGGCAATATTTACATTGGACAATATGCAAACACTATGGAAAATCTGTAAACAAACACTGGTATGAACATCACCCAGCACCGGTTACAGAAATAGAAGATGTCACCATTCTATGGGATTACACCATCTACACAGACAGAATAATTGAATCAAATAGGCCAGACATTATTGTTAAAAACCAGAAAGAGAAAACTTGTCTATTAATTGTAACATATCAACCAAGGAATTTGAAAAAATGTCAAAGGATAATGACCTGGAAATTGAAATAGAAAAAATGTGGAAATTGAAAACAAGAAGTCGTCAGTGATAATAGGTACACTTGGTATGATAAAAAATGGAACAAAACAACACATTGAAAGTATCTCTGGAAACCCCAGCTTAAGAGATATACAAAAAATCGTCTTATTAAGTACAGCCCACACACTAAGGAAAACTTTGTCTATGTCACGCTAGGGTTGATAAGGAAGATAGAAAAAAACATGAAATGGAGCCATTAAAACACGCCACTACTTGCCTGAGCTCTTCCTGCAGACTTGGTTGGTAGTGAGACCAAAGCAGAAATCGAAATATGATGAAAAATGACATAATAATAATAATAATAATAATAATAATAATAATAATAATAATAATAAAATGTGGAAATTGAAAACAAGAGTTGTGCCAGTGATAGTAGGTGCACTTGGAATGATAAAAAATGGAACAAGACAACACATTGAAAGAATCCCTGTAAACCTCAGCTTAAGAGATATACAAAAAATGTCTTATTAAGTACAGCCCACACACTAAGGAAAACTTTATCTATATAATGCTAGTGATGATAGGGAAGATAGAAAAACATGAAATGGAGTCATAACAACACGCCACTACCTGCCTTAGGTCTCCCCGCAGACTTGGTTGGTAGTGTGAACAAAGCAGAAATCGAAATATGATGAAAAAATGACACAATAACAATAATAATAATAATAATAATAATAATAATAATAATAATAAGAAGAAGAAGAAGAAGAAGAAAGATTTTGAAATGGAAATCTTAAAAATGCAACACATGTGAACATAAATAATTCTACCCTGTAGGTGAGACATCTGATTGATTGCAAACGGGTCCTATAGACTCATTGAAAGGATTCCTTGTAGCCCATGTCTTAATGAAATACAGAATAAATTTACTCAAAAGCACTGCTCACCTCTGGGCAAAATCTTTATCTTTGTAAAACGTATTTTAATAAATGATCAGTGGAAAATATCATGAAGACATTTCTGAATTTAGCTCTCTGGTCGAGACCCGGAATAAAATGAGTATTAACAGAATTTGAGATCTGTATATTCTTATTGCAATATCTAAGTGGGTTATTATGCAACCCTATCCGGAAATAAATAAATACGAAAATAAATAGAAAAAAAACCCCAAACATAATCGACAGGCATTATTGAAATCATAAGACAATCTTAACCCTCTAGGGCCATTCGTATCATATTTGATACAGTATGAAAACAAGCCTTGAAAGAAATATTTTCCTGAAAAATTTTTTAAGAGAAATATTTTATAAATTGCAAATGAAAGCAGTACTGACTGCTCAGTCAATGAATACCAAAAGTTTCCTGATAGGGAAATACCAAATGTTTCCTTATAGGGAAATACTGTATCAAATATGATACGAATGGTCCTAGAGGGTTAAAGAAAATTGTTTTACTCCTAGAAATCTCAAATGTATATATCTAGGATATATTAATTGTGGAGGGTGCAGGGCTTTTGTAAAGCCAAATCTGATGAACGTTTTAGAAGAAACAAAATTATGTAAGATTACATCTTAAATCTAATTGAAAAAAAAATTTAAATTTAAACTTTACAGGAAAAGTTTTTTAAATACATAATTTTTAGTATAATAATTTGATACCTGATTTTTAAAGCCATCCCAACAATAAAATTGTTTGATTTCATGTTTTCCGAAAAATCAATTAGAAATTCGCACCCGAAAGAAACCTTGAGACTTCTCCCGAGATTTAAATACGGAATTGATTAGCCTTGTGACTGATATGCAAATGATGAATCTTACGAAGAATATACATACATATATATATATATATATGCGCCTATGGCGAAGGTGGATATCGACTCCGACTGCCACCAAATCGGTCGAGTTACGATCCTGGCTAGAAGCTATTGGATATGTCTAGCCATTGATGAGCTGTGATACAGCAAAACAGGCTTGTATGTGAATGACTAATATATATATATATATATATATATGTGTGTGTGTGTGTGTATGTGTGTGTGTGTGTGTGTGTGTGTGTGCAAAGGTACTCAGGAAATACCAAAGATATGACTTATCGGCTGACAGAACATTGCAAAATCTACAATTAAATAAAATACAGAGTGGGATGTGAATATTCTCGCCATTTTATATTTTTATGTTTGCACATAAGAGTTGTTTGGGTTTGATTTTGTCGATAAAAGACCATATTTGGGTCAGTTGGACACTGTGAAAAAAAGAGAACCATGACGCAATTGACTCCGCCAAAAATTTGGACTTCACTACTCTTCTGACTGCAATCCCATTGATTATTATGTGTATGTCGCAGTTGTCCGAGAGGCAAACAAAACTATTTGTAACTCCGAAAATGAACTGAAAGCAAGATATTATGGCTGCCTTCACCAACTTGATCAGGATGACCCTCCACAAGTATTGGTACTGATTACAAAGTCATGATGAGGCTGTTCTTGAAGCAATGGGTGATTTTATTGACTAAATTTACTCTTTAGTATTTTAATTTATTTTTGTTCTATATTATTATATACATCTTTCAAAATGATATGCCTGTTATTTTTATTTTTTCGTAATTTAGACGAAATCTTATTCGTTGTATTCTGTGTAATATACATTATGAAATATTTTCTCTGATGTTCTCATTTACCCGGGCAACGTCAATGTTGAAAACTTTTACTACGAATTTGCTGTTCCCCAAACAATATCAAATATTTTTACTCACGAATGATTTAGTTTTTTAAAAAGCATTTTCTTGAAATGTTGAAATCTATTTGCAATTTTTCTATCATTTTAATATATACATCTTTTACATGTTTGTTTCAATGTTTAATCATAAATGATCTATCTCTTAATCCGAAAATATTTCGTTCATATTTTTCTTAAATATATTTTCAATTTATACATAGCAAGCTTTAAGATAAGGAAAATTATAGACGTTCTGTTAAACAAAATCTAAGAATATCTTCTTTCTTTTTTACTATTATAAAATTTCAAAAATTTTTGCAACTAAATGTAAAGCATTTTTAATAAAACAGTACTCATTCAATGTAACACAAGAAAACAGCTATTAAATCTCTAATCACTAACAGAAGAGTGAAGATTCAATGACTCTCCTTAAATTATGCTGTATTATTGTCCAGCTAGATTTTATCAAATTCTTTTCAGCGTAAAGAGATTATTTCTTCAATCACGTACTCAAGATACAAGGTTAATGCATCCGTAGAAAATGATTTTTATCGATACATTTTATTGATTATTAAAGAAAAAATCAAGTTTTAACATTACGATTGGTGGAAATGAGGAATTCCATTCTATATTGCGATGAATTCTCATCGAATGAGTATGAACATTCATTATTGCATAAGAGCTCTTAATGTATTGAGTATGAACAAGGCAAGCCTGTATTGTTAAACAAAAGCGATTGCTTGATATTGATCCACGGAATGTAATCGGCGCCGTTATGTCATTGTAATGGTTCAAGCATCTGCTTCCGCATGCCTTTAATAATTCTCTGTAGAGGACACACTTTCTTAAACATTCGACACTGCAGCCAGACATTTTTATTGCATTGAGTGATTATCTCGTAACTTGAGTCAATATGTATAACATTACTGATGATATCTGGCAATAGAAAAATGAATATTTTTGACCAATCAGTGTGTCTAAAACATGTCCAATGGGTGCCTTTCGAAAAACTTTGGGGAAAATTTTGTAAGAAAAAAGGGAAATGATATTTTATTGTAACATTTTCGTAACCACAACAAAACAAAAGTGAGCAATGAAAGACACTTGAAAGCAGTCTGAAAGTCTTTGGTAAATATATATTCTTCTTTATGTAATGTTCCATTTCAGAATGAAGGTGATCATGAGTTTCCATTTGCCCCTTGTCGCTCTTAATATTTTTCCTTTGGGTATATCTCATTGACCCCGCTCCGCAGTCGACCTGCTCAAGCCAATGAAGTAGGTCTCGTGCTGTTTCCCTTTGTCTTTCTTTCTTGCTCTCTATCCGACCCGTGAGTATCAGGTTCACCAATCCTTTTGTCCTCATTAAGAATTCCAAATCCATCAGCTGTCTTTTCTTGATGCCAAGTATATTTTTGATTTTCGTTTGTATTCCCCACAAAACATCGGTTTTGCTCAAATGTTCTGTCTATGCTATCCTTAGCATCCATCTATAGAACCACATTTCTGTTGTTTGATGTCTCCTCTTGATCCTTGAGAAGATCGTCAAGAATTTGCTGTGATATTGAAGGACCGATATCATATAATATTCCAGTAGGTTTTCTGTTTATCCAACGAAATCTTTTTTGCTTTCAATGTTCTGCTTAGCTATAGAAAAGCGTTTTTGTCCATGTCTATCCGCCTTCAGGTCTCAGTTTCGCACTATATCCAAATAATAATAAACCTTATTTCGAATATCAAATGAGTAATTTCGATACAGAAAATATTTGGCAGTCATTGCTGATCACATGCATTTATCAAAACATTTTTCTTAAAACAGTTCATCCTTATGATGGGAAACGCAATCTCTTTTAAGAGTTGATATAATTGCATTCGATTTCCATTTCGATATACTATTCAAAAGTTTTGAATTCAAACATAGAAATGTGTAACATTTTAAATAACAAGAAAGGTTCTTGGAACAAAGAAAAAAGCTTTTGAGAAGAAAGCAGAAAATCAAAGCCCCTAAATTCATGTGTTTATACCCACTCGGTTGCTATTTATTCCCCTCCTTATTTAAAAACAATGTTAGAAAAACATAGGCATCTTAATTAATATACTATGTGTTTTCAGTAATCTGGCAATCATGGCTTTCTACAACTTCCTGTTTTTCTGGCCCTATTAATTCTTAGACCTAACCATATATCTTTATGCGTTCTGATATTAATTCACACAAGCGCTGTTTAATCTGTCCCACTTGATTTCAATATAACATTTCTGTATAATTTCGCTAAACTTTATTTAAACATTATGGGTCGGAGAAATATCGTATGCATTTCTGATTGTAAGATTAAATTTCCTTTTTCCGATGGTTAAAATTTTTATTTTGTCATCTAAATTTTATTTGTATCTTATAGATCACACAAAATCATTTGGGAACATACAATATACCTTGTTAAACTGCTAGAAAAAAACTATATATTTGGAATAGATGTTAGAGTACTGTTATCATTTCACCCCAAGTAAAGCAATGAAGCCACTAATAAGCAAGCGGTTACTTAATGTTAGAGAATATGAGACAAATCTGCTTTTAGCGAGAGAAGACAGTGAAAGGATATGAAGGCCAAAAATGAATTGACATTACATTTAAATTTGTGGTGATGGATGTGTACTTAGAAGCAAAAGTTAAGTTCTGCACGCGAAATGTATGATATAAAGTAGTGTTAGGACGTACGTTACGCTTGCATCTAACAATTTGATCAAAGAAACGGTTGGCATAATTTACGGTTGCATGTATCAACTTAGAGAAGAAACTGTTAGCATATAAAATGTTTCAATAGCAATTACATAAATGAAACTCTTAGCATATAAGTTTCAGTTGTATCTAGCAATTTCATAGAAGAATCTGGTAGCTTGTGAGTTACATTTGTCTCTAGCAATTTCATAGAAATAAACTATTAGTTCATAAGTCACTGTTGCATCTAACAATTTCGTAGAAGAATGTCTTAGAATTTAAGTTACGGTTGCATCCAGCTATTTCAATTGTAAAATGGTGAGATATTATCCCCAAACAAATATTGCGCTAAAGTTATTAAAATTTACCTACAATAGAGCAAAAGTTATTTGAACAATGGTTTGAAAATATTCATAAAAATTTTACTGAAAGGCTACATTACAGCTGCGGGAAAGTGACTGAAGCCAAAATACCAGGTCAGATCTGTTGATTCGTCTTTGGATTTGATTCAATAATTCCTAAATATCTAGTACAAAATCCAGACCAAATGTTGCAGTAAAATTACAAGCAAGAACTAATTGTCGACTTTTCAAATGTAAAATAGAATTGTCTACCACGCCATAGTAAACCACCTTTCTTAGCTGCCAACTGAGCAATTGATTAAATATAATTTTTTCACTTCCTGTCAACTGAAAATATCAGTCCTAAATCCCAAAACTTACACTGGATTTAAATCAACTGCATACGGATAGACGAAATATTGTGTCGCTACACAAAAATAGAAAGGGATGTAAGACAATGAATTGTTTTCCTCCTAGACTTATACTGGTTCTGCAACAATACTGTCATAAGGGATCGAGAGAAACTACTAGGATTTATTTTCGGTGCGTGAAATTTTACCAATATGAAATATTTGGGCGACACTATGTAATGGCTGACATATAAATCTATAAGGCCTCCGAGACAGGTAAGAGAAAGCGTGAAAAATGGAGAACCAACTCCAATATGTTAAAAGTCTTGTCATCTGCAACAGGAAAAACCGAAGATGGGATATATGTAATGGAGATTACAATCACAAGAGTGTATAGAAATCGGGCAAGACTTTTAACAGAGGATGGAACACGTTACGCTAGCGAATATTATATTCCGGAAGATAAGCAATGTCCTGAGAAACACAAATCTTTATTAGAACTAATTACTATACAATATCCGTTTTTTTATAGGGCAGTGAATTCTAGAAACTCACCCCACTGATGAGAAGCAAACTGCAGTTAACATGAACTGGATTCTAAAGAAGAATACTTGGAGTTTCATGGATGGAATGAGAAAACAAATGAAAAATATGGCAAAAGAAATACATGCTCAGACTCCAGGAGAGACAAAGGAAATTCCCTGGGTATAATGAAGAAGTGGTTGAAAGATATACCTCAAAAGCCATATTCAGAGAAAGAGAAGTAGTTGGGGGCAAAGATCAACCTACCTGATGAGTTTGTATCACTAAATGTGGAAATCTGATTAGTGCCACAAATGATAAGAAGATTTGAGAGCAATAATCACACATGCTCATGTAAGGCATAGATAAAGAATCATTCGTTTATGGATTCACGTTTGTGTGGCTTATGTAACTCCTTCATCTCTGAGAGGACTGTCCGGGATCTTCTAACATATAGAAGATTATTCATCGTCTATGGGCTTGGTTCATTCAGGATGTACGTAATCATGTTTTTCCACATCTCCCTGCAACTTGTATTTTTGACACTCTTTCTTTTGTTACCCCTCCAAAACAATGCTCTGACATCTATTTGATCAAACACATCAAGTATCTCATACCTTACTTTCTCTTGCTTATCTTTCCCTAAAGACACATAAAAATCCTATCATTTTACTTTCTTTCCGACAATTTTTTTCTGTTTTCAATATTCTGTTTAGCATTTGGTATGCACCATTGACCATGCCAATACACCTTCGGATTTTGGTGTCGTACATTCCGGCCTCTGTTAGGAAACTTTCCAGGACTTTAAATTTCTATATCTGTGTGATTTTGGTATCCGCCCGACATTGCATATGACAAAACAGATCAGCGCATTTTTTGGTTTCTTTTTTATTTTGTTAATAGAAAAGTTATGTTTCTTAATACTTCACGTAGTTTCTGGAAAGCATCATTCGCTGTGATTATTCGACTTTAGAGTTCCATGTCCATTTTCTACAACATCAAGATTTGGATTTGATACCGTCTAAAAAGCAATCACATGTCGCGCTGTCTACTTTGCTGACTGATGTGAATTCTTATCTATTTTTTATGTTTTTTTTTTCAGAATGTTTATCAACGCAAAATCATCCATACGTCTTGCGTTGCTGAAATTATGCCCGCTAATTAATCATTCTGAGGAACATGTTAAATAAAAGCGATGTGAAAATGCATTATTGCTATATCTCTCTTTTAATAATATTTATCATTCAAATCGTTCCGCATATGTATACAAGATAATTGTTTCCTATGTTCCTCAAGAAGTTGTGCCAAAAAATATTAGTCACTTTTTTACATGATATTTTGCAACATTTCTTCGAAAAGATTTGCTATTTATTATGGCTTCATTAGGAATTACAGCAAGTTTTAATTTAATTTAAATGTTCTAGAATTTCGTTTTTATTATATAAACCAATAAAATGTCTAAAAGCCCGGCAGTTATATTCTCTTTGTCTACAATAATTCTCTTTCAATAGGTCTGTCCGTCTGAACTCAGCACAAATGCAACACTATAAGACAGAAAGCGATGTAAGCAGTGACGCAAAATGTTTAGTGAATACCTTGGCCATATTACGTTGAAATGCCGGTTCCCGTGCGATGAATCAAATTATGTAACGTCGAGCCTTGTGAGTAACTAAATAGGTGACAATTTGGGAAAGGAAGGTGCTGTAAACTTCAAGGCCAGAATTATCTAATGGATAGTGGCTCGGAATTGTTACTGTTGGGTCGAGTTCTAATACCCGTGGGATCGCTATATTTATTTACACGCAAATATCTTTGGGAATGATATGAAGCTCCACTTTTCTCCTAGTTATGGGATAATTAGTAAGAATTGTATCTCTAAACAATTATTATCTAGGAATGTTATCCTAAAATCTAAAATATTTTCTGACTTTAAATAACCTGCAAAAGTTTATAAGTCGTAGGTAACGAATCAATAAAATAGAATCGATGGATTACAATTTGATGGCATTTTATTTGGAAAGAAAAACTTGAAATTATAAAGCCGCTCTTTATTTAGCAATCTAATGTTTTATGATTACTAAAACTTAATCCTTTGAAATACTCATTTACGAATCATTAACAAGTGTTTATCATACTGAATATTGACAGATATATAATATACGCACAAATATTTCAACAAAAATGTTGTTATAATTTAGATCCAATAAGACTTTCTTGAACATTTATTTTCCAATCTCCTAAAACAGTTCGAGGTGAGCATTTTCTGGCTTTCAAAGAAAAGCAATTTTGTTATGTATTTAAACATTAAAACATCTACTTTGTATCATATTTCGCCGAAATATTCACTGTGCAACTTTGAATCGATATATCCAAAATATAAGATATTTATTGCTACATTTTTGTTTGAAAATTTCAGCTATTTTTTCTTATCAGATGTGAACACCAATAATATATTCGGGCAAATAGAGGAGTGCCTTTTTATTCTTGGCAATTCAGTGTTGTCCTAATGGACTGGCTACCACATCTGTTTCGAGAGGCCAGTCTGGTCTGCAATGTAATCCAAAGAAAGCGGTGAGATTGAAGTAAAGTTTTTTTATAATAATAATAGTTACCAAGATAATTACTACATTAACCTGAAAAAATCTACACTTTACTAAGAAAGAATGAAATTTCTAAAATATATATGGTGTTTTTCTAAGCGTAGTTTGGATGTGACACAGAGCAGAATGTATTTGGTACCCAGTGAGAATAGAACTCACTGCACATTCGCAACTGCTTTAACGTGACAAGCTTGGTAATCATCACACCACGTCAACGTGTCCCCTTTATAAGTATATATTAGTAGAAACGACGTGAAAAAACATATCGGAAACAAACTAAATAATTTAGCATAACCAAAAAAGTAGAATGATTGTTGGGGTCTGTATGCATGTTCATTTAATTCTAGATGAGATTTAAAACACTTGGAGTGGGTGTAAACTCTTATCAATCTCACGACCAGGCACGACCAAAATATTTTGGTATGGGACATTTGTTTGGTAAATGTTCTATAAATTAATGTTGTTGGTTGTTTGATTTTATTTTGTAGCATACCATTCACTATATGTTATCTGATGCCGAAATCTAAATATTTTTACGTAATTCTATGATTTTTAACAACAGATATTTTGTACATATTGTAAGGGTAAAGAGATGTTTTTAGATGTATATTTTGTAGATTATGAAATGTATTGTTTATAATATTATTATACAATTATATATTTATGTTTTTCCGTTTCATTAATTCTCAATTTGCTATAAAATGTATTGTTGGTCATCAATTTATATTTTAGAGTTGATTACTTGCCTAAATCTGTGAACTTAACATTTATTACTATAACGGGTTACGGTGAACTTGGAAACAATAGCAATTAAGAGGTAGTTACCTCAAAACCTCCAGTCACCCAACCAAATGCCTTTCTACCTGATGCTACCAGGGCAATGGGGCAATTGTGAACTAAGATACGAATAAAAAATAGGAAACATTTTTGCTGACGCTGACGCTTTCGTCTTTTACGAGATTTTGTCAAGGCAAAATGTATATGAAATTTTTAAAATTTTAGCTGGCAATAAGAAGTTCCACAAAAAAGGAGCAGTTGCCTAACTAGAAAGTGTCTATAAAATAGGAGTAGTTTTGCAACCTAGAAATGCAATACAGTAAGCGGCACGAAAAGAGAATACTAATTTATTTCTACATGCAATAACAGACGTTCTGTCTCGGTCTCGATGTTGAAGCATATGAATAAACATAGAACTGTGTTGTCTCGTGTTACATTTTTCATCAAAGTAGTCAAATTACAAACATGACACTTTTTTGTGTATCCAGGCATAACAATTACACGAGAAGCGTCGCTTGAAACATAACCGGGGGTTGATCTAAAGGGAAGCGCTGTCTTGAAGTTATTTTATCCATTTGGCGTTAGCGACCTTTTTGCTTTCAGTGGGCGTCGGATTTATAGTTATTATTTTTCGGTTCTTAGAGCATTTCTATTTCACACTTTTCACCAAAAAATAAAACAAAAAAAGACGCTTAATTTTTGTGTCGCGTTGTTTTGCATTTCCTCTTTCGTCCCAAAAATTAAATCATGAGCTTATGCCGCTCTCGTCAAGCGTTCACAGACATTGTTAACATTGCCTGAATAATTTCAGTTATTTCTGTTTGTATCTGATTTAAAGGAAATCTAATTTACAGCATCAAGCACGTTAACGATATTCATGAAAATATATAAATACAAAATCCGCTGATAAATTCCGCTATTTCAATCACATAATTATTCTCTTCGGAATATGTTAATTAAAATGTACTTCATATTGCGTGAGACAGAAATCAATTGAATTAACTGAAGGGTAATATTTTGCTTGTAAATTATCACAATGCATGTATGTTTATTAACGTAAATATTAACATCAGTAATTATATATTTGATTTTCGATCTACGTTAATGAAATCATATGAACAGTTCTAATCACTAAATAATTTAAATAATCAGCCACATTGCTAATATGAATGTTTATTTTGAAGAAACTAATTCACTTTTTATTTCATTGTACACATAACCTGGCGTTGTGTGGCATAAGGCTATTAGTATAAAAACCCATTCAGGAGCAAAACGACGGCTGGTTTTCTGAAAGTCTACTCACCTAACTATTCCACAAGTATAAAGTAGATGTAAGCAATGTTGCAGCAAAATCAGACACTTCACAAACAGACAACAAAATTGGTAATAAAAACAAAATTTGTATATGCAGTGACCCGACAGTTTATTTAGCAACAGTTACAGTTACATAATAAATCATTTTTCAGTGTAACCACCAGTGTCGGCGACGATCATCTCAAGTTGAACGTAATATTAGTCACCGCTGAGATGTGCCAGGAGGTCTAAGGAGCGTAGTGAAGCCCTGGATTGACGAGATCGCCGCTGGACGCTCCTAGGCCTTCAAACAGTACTCCGCACCTGCACACAAGGCCAAGACGACCCAGGCGTGGCTGTTCAACAATGTTCTTCACCACTGGTTTCCAGACTTGTGGCCTCCCTCCTCAACCGACTGCAACCCCCTTGACTATTTCTTCAGTGGGTGTGATCAAGGCCAAAACCAACAAGCACGCCCACAATACGGTCGACAATCTGAAAGCTGCCTTAGTGGAGGCATTCGCCGCTAGGGACAAGTATATGGTCGCCTTGAGAAGGTTGTCGCAAACCCACCGTCGCTCAGCCATCGCCGCCTATCCGCCACCGCCGCCTATCCGCCACCGCCGCCGGTTACACGTGATGAAGTAGGAAAGACCTGGAGAATTTAATTCTTACAGGAGAGAGAGAGAGAGAGAGAGAGAGAGAGAGGAAATTAGCGCGAAGACTTTTTGATTGGTCTAAGCAAATGGATGGCAGAGCGGAGTATAGAGACCAAAGAGAAAAAATATTGAGAGCGACAGCAGACAGAATCAAATGAAGTTCATGTTCGCTTACGTCCTGAAAAAAAAAACAGCACATGAAGAACATATATATTTCTCAAGGCCTAATACGGACTGATGAACCTTGAATGAATCATTGAATAGCAGCTAGGCTTAAATTTTTTCTCTACCTATATATATATATATATATATATATATACATATAAATCATAACTAAATAGACTCTGTAAGTATGTAGGCCGTAAATTTATACTAAAATGAACCTCCAAAAAAACCATTAACAAACAGAACCTAATTCCGTTACAATCCGGTGCACTAAGACGTCGGATAAATGGGGAGAAAAAAAAGAAACCCGCGGAACAAGAACAAAACTTTCAATACTCCGCAGTAAACAAAAAACCCCAAACGGAACTAAACACAAGAAAAAGTGCTCGATACAAAGTACAAAAGAAAATATACAAAAGTAGAGCAAAGACACACAAAAATTTAGAGTGAGCCAAAACCTACTGCGGTTTCACACTACGGATCGTCAGGGCAAAGGCTTTTGCCCTGACGATCCGTAGTGTGAAACCGCGGTAGGTTTTGGCTCACTCTAGATTTTTTGTATATATATATATATATATATATATTTCTTTAATCATTTCACCCCGAGCAAGGCGGAAACGCCACTGATGTGCAGGGGGCTACATAAATGTAAAAAGATTAATTAGAAAAGAGTGAGGAGTACAAAATAGTTAGAAAGGAGCAATAGAAAGCTGAAAAAGCAGGTGCGATGACAGATACATAGGCGGAGAGAAAGGGGAGGTTATACAGGGGTGGGGAGAGAGCTAGAGTCCAGTGGTTAGTAGATGAGTATTGACTTTGCATTTAAATTTCTGGAGGTTGTAGCCGCCAGGAAAGCAAGAATACGGGAGGGAGTTCCACAGGCGGGAAGTACGAGAGAAGAAGCTGCAGGAGTAGAATTGTCGTCTGCATTTGGCTAACCTGACTGTGAATGGGTGGGACCCAGTTGCCAGTCTGGTTGCACGAGTAAACACCTGTTGAGGAGGCATCAGTGACTTAAGTTCGTCTGAGCAGAAGCCATGAAAGTATTTATAGAACAGAAAAAAGTGAGGCCACATTTCGACGATGGGGAAGTGGCTGCAGTCGAGTCGCCAGATCAGTACCTATCACATTACAGACTCTCCTTTGGAGCCTGTCATGAACACTGAGGAGAACGGCAGGGGCACCTGACCATAAATGGCAGCAGTACTCCATGCACGGAGGGATGGTTGACTTGTATATATGCAGGATGGATTCAGGTGGAAAAAACACCTTGTTCCATGCTTATAGGAGGCAGGAGAGGTTGCCTGTAATGGTTGACAGACAACAGCTTGGTCTCAGAGGAATTGAAGTTGACAAGCCACATCTTGCCCCAGTTCACCACAGAGTGTAGATCCCGCTCAAGGTCAGCAGCGAGATTATGTCTGTCCGCCACGACAGGTTTCTCACTGGTGCGTGAGTATATTGTAGTGTCATCTGCGTAGATGCCTACTTGGGACTTGATCTCATCTGGGAGGTCGTTGATGAAAATAAGGAATAGCGTCGGGCCCAGGATAGAGCCCTGTAGGACACCAGCATTCGTGAAAGTATTTATAGAACAGACAAATTACGAGACTTATTCCCTTATCACTAACTCCAACTACATCCTGAACATAACTCGCCAAATATAAGAAAAGAGACTTTCCATTCCTTTCCACACCACGTGAGGAGACATTGTCATTTCAATGTTCAAACAAAACGTACACTTTGTACAGGATAAAAATTTGTAGATGTTCTAAACTATAATTTATAATACACACACACACGCACACACACACACACACACACACACACACACACACATATATATATATATATATATATATATATATATATATATAAACAGCAATCTTGCATTTGAACATGTTTAGTTTTAGTGTTAGTTTTGTTAAAAACGACCGGAATAGAAGATTTTATAAATTTGTGATGTAATTTTCCCATTATTCTTACATGTTTACATGTATCTTTTTTGCCGGAGATAAGGAATGTGAAATAATCCATAATTTTCAGCTATCTAAGCTCTTTCAGCCGCTTCACAAGACATTTTCAAGGATGCAGTTTTTTTCGCTGCTGTTATGCCTTTATGTTTGACTGTAATATAATTTTATTCTCTTGTTAGTATCAGTTTTTTGTATTTTGAAAAGGATGGTTCTTTAAATGTGTCACGTGATGCGCGAGGCACGCATTATTTGAGCGTCTGTCTATATTTTTTTTAAATTTCAAGACTATTTCTACTGTTTTGTACGGTTGATAGTAAGAGAACAATATTTGATATATAGTGTCTCTCTTAAAGCGATGTGTCATTGATATTGTGATTTAAATATCATTTTTGTATTTTTAATTTTTCATGGTGTTTATTATATGTCATGGTTTAAAAATGTTTTTTTTTATTTCACTCTAATTACTAGATAGGTTGCAATTAAGGCCTCTGATAAGGGAAGTGGAAATATGGCTACTATAGGTAATTGGTTGATGACATGAAGACAATCTTGTACGGGGCAGTGTAATCCATACACTATATTAGTCATCGCTAGTTTAGATTTGATAGGTTTACTATTATTTAAAAAAATAACTGCTGTCTTTCATTTTTTAAGGTAGTTTATAGATTTTACATTGTTTGAGGAATTATGGTAGAAGTATGGTGCTTAATAATTTTTTTCTATAGAAACTTCTTCCTGTTTAAAATTACGAAGCATTTGGCTAATATAAAGTTTATTAGTGTTTCCTTGTGTGTGTTTTTTTTAATACTGGAGTCATGTATTTTTGAAAAGAATAAATTCATTTATTTATCAATGATGTAGTTGACGTCAATAAACGGAATTTTGTTTATGAGATTCTGAGTAAATTTCAGGGAAGATTTATTTCCAAACTTAAATTTTAGATTTACGATTACGTCCATATTTTACATTAAAACAAAATATCGTCCGCGTACCTTGTGTAAATTGCCGGTTTGTTAGTTGTTTAAACACTTTTCTTTTCGATATGAGACAAGTAAAAATTCAAGAATATAGGACACAATGGCTTTCTCATACTGCCACTGTTATTTTGTATGTAGATGTTATATTTAAGGTCCGAAAATAGAGTATGAATGGTGCACGCGGTAAGTAGTTTCCGAAGAATTGCTGGCTGGATTTTGGGAGGAGGAATAGATGTGTGTTTGTAAATGCAGTCCCTAATTATATTCTATCTTTCTTCGATTGTGATTTTAGTAAAAAGGTTTTTAAGATATATATATATATATATATATATATATATATATATATATATATATATAAGATGAATAAAAATATTAAAATTGTCACTTAGCTAATTAATGATAGATTAACACTACAACCGCGGAGTTTCATAGGTTAACTTTGTGTAATTGTAGTATATTTATATATAAATGACTAAGAACAAATAAATTAGCAGTAACGTGCACAACATTCATTTAAAACAGGGCTCAATATAAAAACAGAGCAATGAATATTTATTATTATTTGTTACTTTAGAACATGTGTAAATTACAATCTACTACGAAATTGTACATTTTTGTATCGACATTGAAATAACAATGTCTCATAAAGTAGTTTTTACCGTAATTATTAACTACCTGAGGAGGCACTGTTCTTTCAATGTGAAACAAAGTGTAAAATTTTGTATTAGTTTGTACTTTGTAATAATTAATGATATATATGTATATGCTCGTGTGCGTGTGTTTGTGTATGAGTATGTATGCTTGTGTTTACTTGCGTATGTGTTTTTATGGAGCCGCCCCTTCTACTCCTCAGCTTCTTTTCTCGAACTTACCGCCTGTGGAACTGTCTCCCGTGTAATGGCTTTCATGATAGCTACACTGTACACTCTGACAGCTACTGTAACCGGCTCCTCTTCGGTTCCACTTTCTTTTCGCTTTTCTCCTACGTAACTCTTCACTCTCATCTTATGGAGCTCCCTGCGCACCAGTGGCAGTGCCACCTTACTGGGGGGGATGATATATATATATATATATTTATAAATATTCCATTTGTAAAGAAGTTACTAT
Source organism: Ascarosepion bandense (assembly GCA_037127315.1). NCBI lineage: Eukaryota > Metazoa > Mollusca > Cephalopoda > Sepiida > Sepiidae > Ascarosepion > Ascarosepion bandense. Next base: position 5,365,694 of record JBBBDQ010000256.1, on the reverse strand, counting down.
GTGACCCAGGTTACTACCATGAGTGGTGTCCCTCAGGTGATTTCCAATAACTGATTTTACAGTTTACCGTGATAATTAAGAACGCTCTCTTAACAGTGTTTTTTTTTTCAACGCTCCCCTGACAGGGTATTTTTGAACGCGCAATTTTTAAAATTACAAGAAATTATAACGTTTTCGTCTATTGTTGTATGAATCTAATAGGATTTTTTTTAGTATGTCTACACTTAGTCACAATTTCTGTTCTTTCATTCAATAGTCAATTTTTGTTTGAGAATAGCATAATCGCTAAATATTCTTCCTGGTACAGTGTACATATTTTACCACCGTTGTAAACCTTGGCTGTTTTTACTATATTCCACGTTATGTATGGTTCTTTTCTATATTTTGAATTCAATTTGCACACGTGGCTAGCAAATTTTGTACAGTTTTTTATGTGTACTACCTGGATTAATGGTGTCTTTGGTTGAACCCAAATATATTTATTTTGATCATTTAAGTCATGTACTTCTGCCTTGTAAATGACTTCTTTTGTAATACAAAGTCCTTGAAGTAGGCATTCATTTTTATCTCTGCAGTTGGATACTTTATTAGCAGTCTTGTTTTGTACAAAGCTATCTAAATTTCTGGCGTTTTGTTTTTTTTATGAAACTTTCTAAATTACTAGTACAACTATAACTTAGCTTGCTTGTGTTTCTATTGAAAATTTTATTTAGTTTTGAGCTTTTTGGAAAGTGTCTATCTATCAGTTTAAAAAAAATATTTGTCCAATTTTGGTCTTTACCTCTAAATTATATAATAGGTTGAACCAGATAATGTTTCGTTTTTGATTATCGTTTTTGTTTGTCTGTTTGGTTGCGATTTGTAAAATGTTTTTATGGCCCGATTTTCTTAGTGAATCTTCAAAGGTTTTTTTTTTCAGCAATTATTGTTTTGTTCGACCAAAGTTTTGATAGCGTGTGTTCTATTTTTTTGTGAATGTGCCTAATTATACATTTGGGATGGTTGGATTTTGTATTTATGTACTTTAACTTAGTCTTTGTTTTCATGTATGCAGAGACACTGCCAGTTAGTAAATTTAATTCCATATCTAAATATTGGACTACTTTTGTGTTTGTTTCTCCTATTTTCTCAAAATATAGTTTTTTGAATCATTTAAAATGTTCTTTCCTCATTTTATCATTTTCTCTTTTGTTGTCTGGTGCTATCATTAATCCGTCATCTCCGTATAATTCGTGGTTGACTATATGGATTATTTTGTTGATTTTATGTAAAACGTATATGCCCATCAATTCTGAAATTTCTGCTCCGTCATACGATACTTGTGGTACATCAGTGGTGCCGTTGTTTGATATTTTAATCCATGATTTACCTTTGTGAAAAAAGTATTGATTTGCGGTAATGTAGGATTATATAAAAATGTTCAGATGGTATGCTTATATATATTATAGCAAAATTAAACGCTTGCATTAATTCTTTTCAGAAATTGATGTTAAGGCTATTTTTGGAACCATGAAATGCAATCACTTGTGTTCTTTCATTGATTAGATTGAGTGGCTGTTCTTATAAAGTTACATTTTTTTTTAATGTTTGATAGCTTATTTTGCCGACTTCTTTTTTTGTTAGATTTAAAAGTCGGTATGATGGGTAATTGGGAAAACCTTCTTTATGGTCTTTGATTTTTAGGAAAGCTTGTCTGCCTGTTAAAATTTGTATTCTTTGGCTCAATTTAATTGATCTGTAATAACATTAGCTTCCTTGTTAATTTTTTCAATATCGGAAACCGGAGGTTTTTTAAGAGTTTGTGATTTTTTCATTTAGCTTTTTCTCTTATTCCCCTGAGTTTATTTGATAGACGTTGTTGGATTTGTCTCCTTTAATAAAGATATTTTGTGCTTTTTTATTTTGTTATTTTTTTTAATTCAGTGTTTAACATTTTTTTCAAGTTGTAGTTATTTTTTAAAATTTTTATATGGTTTAGTATGGAAAACACATCTTTTTCGAATTCAATTAACTCTTTGATTAAACCAGGATAACTCGTTGTTTTAAAATTGAAATTTAAATTATTCACGTTTTTATTTTTTCCCTCCTGCATATTTTTTAGGAAGAATAATGCTTTCCATCTTTAGATGGTACGGAACTGTTCAATGTTATTTTATAGGTGCAGAATGTATGCTCTTCGGTAAGGTATCGGTATATATTTTTAATTCCTGCATTGTTTTTATTTTTTCTGTTTTGCTTTTTTCTTTGCGTTCAGTAAAATCTGTATCATTTCCGTTAAAACACACTGTTAGTTTTTTTTGTTTTTTTGTTTTAATGTGTTTGAAAAATTCTGTATGGTATATTGTTAAAATATGGTAGTGATAAAATTGCTTAATCGTAAGCCAAGAGCATTAATGGGTCGATTAATAACTCGTGTACAAATGAAAAATATTCAATTGTTCTAAAATATAATTGTATTGAACACTTTTTAATCCAAATGTGCACTGGTCTATTTTTTTAAAATCACAGTTTTATTTTGTTTATTTCGTAGCATTTTGCTGGTTTCCATTGAGTTTAAATATAAATTATTTAATGTATCAACTGAGTTTGAATTAACGTGTTACATGTGATATTATAAGAATTTCTAAAATAATTTCAATGTTTTCCTTGGCTAAATTTTACCGTTTTATTCAAATATAATTTCTTCAACTGATATGTTGATATTTCAAATACTGTCTGTCAGTTTCGTTGTTTACATTTAAAAAATAAATTGCGTATATTTATTCCAAATTTAATCAATCTACATTGATATTCTTTGTTTATCTTCCATCTTTAATTGTGTTCTTATTATAATCGTTTGTACATTTATGTGTGTGTCCGTGTGTGTGTGTGTCTATGTGTGTTTGTGTGTGTGTGTCACATTTGACTGTTGAAATTTATAAGCTGCTATTAAGAATAAATTAGGAAAATTATTATGTCAGTAGAAGTAGCTCCTATCATTTTTTTTTTTAGGGTGTTTCTTTCTTAACATATGTTTTAAAATATTTTGCAATATGAATCTCTTGATCATGTCATTATTTTCTTTTTGATGTTAACACACACACAAACACACACATATGCGTATGGAGAACTTTCTCATATGGGACGACAAGTGAATGTCTAATATATATTCATCCGCAGACAAATCTGTTTCGCTGTATCACAGTACGGTTAGACAGCCGATTGCTTTTTACCCAGGATTGAAACCCGACCGAATTGGCATCAGTCGGTGATTCTACCTCTGAGCTATGAGCGCTCGGTAGAAGGTGGCAGACTTTTAGCGTGTATATTATCATTATACATGCCGAATAGTTGAGAGTGTTATAATTCATTGCTGAATGAACGATGCGTATATGCTAGAGTAGCTACTGTTTTTCAAAAGTGAGAGAGAGAGAGTTAGAGAGAGATAGAGAGAGACAAAGAGAAGTATAGAGAAATTTAACATTGAAAGAATAATATAAATTTTGCAGATTTCTTTGTAAATTTGTTGATCTAAAATGTTAAATTTTGTCAAATTCTCCATAAATATTCTTCAAGACCAAACTCTCTATGTGATGACAGTGCATGATCAGTATCTGTCCAGTCGCCTTTTTGAAAAATGAGGATAAATTTTATTAAATAAAACAAACAGATCCCAATCAGTACAAATTAAGACTTCAGTTCAATGTCTAAATCAACAGAAAGCGTCCTTGAAACGATCATATAAATCAATTTTCGTGTCATTTCTCAGGTCAAACTAGTATGGATGTCAGAAAGCAAAATCCGTTGCTGTTGACAATGATTATTCATCGTAATTAAATGAAAAACTGAATGTTCGACGATATTTTTTATTGCGTAGACAAAAAAAAATTCATGAGTAATTATTCCGAAGATTGGTAATTTATGTTCAAGATGTGATTATGTTTTTCAAGAGTAGACATGCCCACAATAAGGACAAACATTTGACAAGAAATAATATTTGGATTTCAAGTATTAAGAAAGTAATTCCTGACATACTAAACTAAATGATAATTCGGATTATACATAAAGAGATTATCCTGATGCTTTAAACTGGGTTTTCTAACGTGTTTACAGCAGAAGTCTTCTGAATAAATCTATCGGAATCTTTTACAGTATAACCCGGATATAAGATAAACCCGGGATAAGAGCTATTTTATGGTCCCAAATTACAGCTTGTGGTAGTGTAACTAAACAGACAAAACCCGGATATAAGAGCAACACGGATATAAGAGAACATTTATCCGGGTTCCGAGAACTCTCTTATACCCGGGTTACACTGTATATAGATATTATAGCTTCCCCCAACTCATCTACGTTGTACTGTAATGTATAACGTTTCAGAATGAGAAGCTGAACAGCCATGTTCAAATTCGGATCATTTACTTATGAAAAATATACCCTTGTGTTCGGCACTAATAAGTTTATTTTCTCGCCAGCTATGAGTTGAATTGCAGAGTAGACTGTTTTCTCTAGCCTTGGTTGGCAACCATTCTACAGCAGAAAGAATAGAAAATGCTGGAAAATGTTCTGCTAGTCAGTCATGTCACGAAAGAAACAATATCTCTTAAGCGTGTGGTATAGTAGTTGACATGCCTTTTCTAAATTTGTGGCAGATTAAATTTCGCCATGGACTGTTTAGTTACAGAAATAAAATAGTAGGTAGCGTGTGTGTTTAGATCGATCTTTTATTGGATAGGCAATACAAACAATAAATTCGTTGGGATGTGAACAACAGTATGTTTTTTTTTGTTTTTTTTTTAAGTTGCATCAATTTTATAAATAAATGTAGTACTCACCAAACAGATATTTATTACACGGCTCATATCAATAAGTTAATTTTTAAAAAAAATAATTCTTATCTTTTTAAAGGTATTTCTCTTTCTTTTCGTAAATAAAATAATTAGATGGAATATATTACTTTTCAGAAATTATCTCGAAGGAAAATATTATTTACGCTTCCATAATGATATAATCAACGCAAGAGGGAAGCTATCAGTATTTGAGAAACTTCTTGTTTATTCTTATTTTTTATATCAGTTACTCGATTAATAATACAAAACACGTTGCGCTGACATATTGAGTGATAATGGGCTTTTTCAATGAACAGTGTATATTCGAGTGAAATATCAATTTAGAATTAGTAAAAAATAGAGCAGGTTTAGATCTATTCTCTCAAAATCTCTTGCTTGATTAAGCAGAATAAAGTGACCAATGAATATGTCCATACAAAGAGTTACATTACTACTTATGTTATACAGTATCACCATCGTTTAGCGATCAAAATATTCTAATAACCTTAACTTAAGATGTTTAAACTAATGGATATATATTCCACAGTTTAATAGTTATTTTTCATAAAAAGTGCTCAGTACAGAAGCAGAACATTTATAGATACATAGTTATTATTATTGCTCCATTAATAGCTTACTCCAGCTCCAAAGCTATTAAGTTTAAGTGCTCAATACACCATCAGTAGGCAGTCAAAAAAGAAAATTATGGGTTTCCCGATGAGGTTCGAAGAGACTGCAAATGTTGCATTAAATATTTCTGTAATCGAGGCGAGAGAATCAGAAACAATTCCAGCTGAAAAGCAGTATATAAACACGTAAAATCCGACACCACAAATGCAAAAAATTCAAGATTTTTAATTCAAACGTAGAAAGTGACTTATTTAGCCTATAGTTCCCATTATTTTATTTTTAAAAGATGGATATTTACATGGCTATTCAGAGTCAGATCTTTGTAAAAAAATACAACTACAACAAGAGAAAAGAAATATTTATTTTTATGTGGGATTAGATAAAACTCTATCAAGGTCAATATTATTCTAATATCAATATTTTTGATAATCTAATCCAATATAATTGATAATGTGATATAACATTATTGGTAATCAATATTATCTGATATAATTAGCAATTAAGATTTTCATTGTCATTTTTTTAGCTGCATAACAACTTAATATAAAGCTTAAATGTAAATGTTGTGAACGCAATTGCATGCTTTCAACTAAAGATTAAATATATTATTAGTCATTTTATGTATTGTTGTTCATTTTACTATAAAAATATATTGCGGGTAATTTTTATATAATAATGTATTTCTGGTATTTTTGCTTAAAAATGTAGTTTTTATAGTGTTCTGATTTTTGTTTGTGAGTTCACTATTTTTCCATTGCTTTGGAATGAACGGTTGAGTTTGATTTTTGCTTAAATTTATAATAACAATTGTTTGATTTTTGTTTTGAGGTTTGTTTTAATTTTTGCATTACTTTTGTGTTATAATTTTTTTTTTATTTCATTTTGTTCTATCAACTTTTATTTCACGTCAAATATATGCTAATCAAACGTCGTTAGTAAGAACCGATTTTTCTCAGGACCGTTTCATTCCGGGTAATATATTTAACTTACTTGACAAGGAAGACTAACTAGTTAAAGTTACAGTAATATTTTTTTATAACTTTTATACATTATTTTTTCAGAGCGCGTGATAGGCGGACATCTTCTTCGCCACATGCACTAATATAATTAGTTGTAATATTTTCTGATTTGGCGAATCATTTGTAGCTCTTGTTATTTTTATTAATATTTCTTTAATCATGAATCTAAATTCTTTAACCACATCAAATCGTAGGGTCCTCTATCTGACAAGAACTAAGGCTTTTTTATAGATCAACTGCCGATGTGTCATAGATTATTGTGAAAGAGACTCTTCAATTTCAAACAATAATGGTGAAGCTCGAGCTACTGTTTGAGTATGTAGGTGTTTAACAGGTTTTGGCGTACTAGTATTTCTCGCAAAAGGAATACTTGTGATATTTCTGGACAAAGTTTTGATCTAATTCAAAATTTCTTATCAAATCGCACGATGAAAATTGTCTTGCAGGTCTTTTTGCATTAATGCAGTACTCCCCGAGGTCGTTATCCCTGGCCTTACGTTGTTTCTAATTTTGAGTAACGACCTTTTTCGATATCATCGGTTGTCACTTCGGTATCTGTGCTGATGTTATAACAATTTACCCTGACTTAATGGTAAACATGATCGGTTCAATAAGGTCAAATTGTCAGCTGATCCCAGAAATGAACTCCAATATGTTGTGAAATGCAGTAAGAACTGTCTTGATAATATTAAGGCCTCCAAAATGAAATATCGGATTAGCATTTTCTGCTGACACGAATGAAAAGATTATTTTGGATCCAAGTTTGGCTCGCTTCTAGGAAAGTTGACTTTCGTGGTCATGTCAAATAATATTTCTGAACATAATCTATCTTACAAATTTACAAGTCTACCATTCTTTAATGCTTTGAATATTACTGTTTCATCTTGTCTAGTTCTTATGCTGTGCATTCAGAGATTCTAGATAAAATCCAAAGAAGAATCTACAATGTTATTAGTTCTGACCTGGATTATGGCGTCAGTAACATTCACACTCTCGTAACTTGGCGTCCAGTAGATTTTATAAAAATACTAATGGTGATTTCTCTGATAGGCTTCCATCTTGGGTATTTCGACTTCACTAATTTAAGCGCAATCCAAGCTGGGTTACGGGGTCACAATATTTTATATATATAAGCGGCTAGATGTAACCATAATTTGCACCTTACGCTTATGAAACATACAAATGCGTTCTTTTCAGTCAACGTAGCTCTTGAAAGCTTTAAATCCATGATCTGTCGTTAATTTTTGTCTTCTTAATTCCAATGCTTTCTTCTTAAACATATTTGCATTATTTTTCTCATACTTTTCGAACTGAGTAAACCTTGAGTCTCAGTGGTTATATTGCATTTATTGGGGTGAATTTATTTTCATGTCGCAGGTAGATCATCGTGAATGCCCATATCTTTCAAACGACTGTGACATATCAACCTGGATATTGTGGTAAGACAATAAATTAAAATGAAAAGCTTATAATAATTCAGCTCTCAAATTATAATTGGCAGATAAATAATCTACAGAAATTTAAGCCACGCCTCTTCTCTTAACATGCCAGGCTTAAATGTGCTAAACTGGATAAAAGGTTATTTAGTGTAAGTGTCTATTTGTCCAATACTCAAAGATTCTACATTATAACAGATTAAAGAGAACGACTGGCATCTTTTGCATAGCCTTTTTTATATAAATTTCCAAATGAATTATATTCACGTTGTTCAAGTCAAAACATGAATTTTAGGAATTTTAAAACTATCCGATGAAATAGAGTGGTGATAGGAAAATAAATAATAAAAAACAATTTGAACATTTGAAAACGTTCAGCAGGCAAAACAAAAAAAAATGGTGGCACGCAACTAGATCCTATATTAACAGTATAACGATATAAACAAATGGTTGATATAAAACATTTTTTAACCTTACATTAAATAAAAGGTATGGAACGAAATTTTCTTAGTAAGAGAAATTGCGAGAAAAATATAAATAAGAGGAGTTATTTCCTGATAAATTATACTTTATATAGATTAAAGTTATAATTTATATTCATACAAGCCCGGAGTTACTCGGGTGTACTGAAAGCTTTAAAACTAATCCATGGTCCTGGAGCTCAAACTCTTTGGACATTGGCACGAAAGACTAAAAAGCAATAGTTGTTTCGAGTTAAATCGAAATCGTAGACTGAAAGAAAAATGATCGGATGTAAGTCAAATTTTGATTTCCTGGTATCGATATCAAATAAAATTTTTCGTCGTAAACTGAGTTTTGAAGGCTAAATAAGTCCTCTGAGCAAATGGTATCATGGCTGAGACTAAGAACTAGAATTTTACCTAGAGCCAAACCCGAAGCAAAAACTAAATAAAAGGGCTGAAAAATTACAGACATACAGGCAGATAAACAGACACACACACAAATTCTTGCCTTATATATATTATCTATATTCTGTACTATTGTAAAAACTGCAACCTTGAAAATTCTGAATATCGTTTCTTATGTCTTTCTCCATGAGTGTATCAAATTTGATTAGAATCGGATCACTCCTTCTATAACCCGATTTTATCGATTATTGATTTTCGATATTTATCGGGGGTACCTCGACATAAAACCTAGCTAAGAACATTCGTAGGCGTTTATAGTACAACTGTGTAAATCTTCAAGAAAATCGGTTCTGCTGTTTCGAAGTCTATAGGTAAGAGACACACACACAAACACACACAAAGTTCCATTTATAAAAAGCATAAATTTTATATTTTATATTTATTAATATTTATAAATTATATAAATGATAATGAGGAAAAACCGATTTTTGTTCGCAATTTCTTCTTCTTCTATGAGCCAGGTCATTTGAAGATGTAGGTGATCATTCACATCTACCGGTCCCTAATGGCATTTAACACACATTCTTCTGTTGCACTATGAAACCCATGTTCCCTCATCCACCTGATCAGGTTATTTAAATATGTTATCGTTGTTTTCCTCTGTCTGTTTTTCCCTCTATCTGGTCTGTTAGTAACAGGTTCTCCAAGCCCGCTTTCCTCATTGCATGTCCCAGGAAATTTAGTTGTCTCTTCCTGATGCTCAGTATTATTTTCCTTTTCGTCTTCATCCTTTCCAAAACCTCGTCATTGCTCACATGCTCGGTCCATGTTATCCAGAGCATCCTCCGGTAGAAACACATTTCAGCTGCTTCAAATTTTTTCCTTCAGCTTCGAAGATATTGTCCAACATCCACTGCCATATTGAAGAACCGACATCACATAGCAATCCAGTATTTTACACTTTGTTTCTAGTGAAATTGTCCTGTTTCTTAATACTTTACTCAACTTCTGGAATGCTTCCTTTGCCATGCCAATTCGCCTTCGGATCTCAGTGTCGCACTTTCCGTCTTCTGTTAGAACACTTCCTTGGTATTTAAATTTCTGTACCTGCTTGATTTTAGAGTCCCTTGCCTGTATTTGCCATTTTGATCTGCCCTTTTTACTGATGACCATGCATTCGGTTTTCTTGCAGTTTATTTGTAGTCATTTCTTGTCTCTCTCTTCAGTTACCTTCTGTAGGGGGTCTTGTAATGGAGGGTTTTCTCTGTTTATCCAGCAATGAAAAATATCTTTACACTCGTAACAATCTGATTTTTATGCTGACGCATCAGAAAATAATATTTTTTTAATAATGATTTGTTATTCGTTAAGACAAATCCTCGTTAATACGAAGAAAAAAAATACTTGATTTCGATGTTCCTTGAAAATCTCATCATAGGTGAAAATATAAGTCTCATTAAAATGAATGTGGGTCAACTAAAATATTCTCAGTAGTAAATGACCGAATAATTGAGCAATGCCGAAGTCTTTGGAGAAAATAATATCATGAAAGACATTTATACTTAACATCAGAAAGAGATAGTTGAAGATCTAATGTAACGCCCCAACGGACCCGTCCGAACAATTTCTCCGGCGGCTGTTCTCCACGCTGTGATGTTTGCCGGGATTTTGTTAGAAATGTCGGCCGAACAGCTCGGGGTACAAGATTAAACTATAAGGAACGAACTTCCACAATTTGGATGAGTTGAAAGTATACTTTATTTCGTTTAGGGCTAGTTTTTTCAGTTGGGGCAGGCGAATGTGACACACAGCTCTAACTCTAAATAATGAGATCAACAAATCCGAACCGACCAAAACAAGATGAACGGAGGTTCATTTCACTCAACTGATTCACTTAACTGACTCTCTCACTCTCCACTCCTCTACTCTACTGATCTCACTCGGAAAAATTACCTGAATTTATTTAAAATTGATCCGGAAATCGGGAAATCCGGAAATGCTTTAGACCACCGGTCTAAACATTGGCGACTGTAAGTCTGAAATTTCAGTTATCTTTGTTTTTCTATCTTAATAAAGCTTCCGCCGGAAAATTCTTAATGCGTGGTCAAGATACAGTAAAAGACAGCCTTTGACCTGGTCATTCGAAAACCCACCTCCCGAACACTATTTCTTGAACATCTCTTTATGACATTAAATCACTGAGTCAAATATTTACCGGAAGAGTGGTAGGATTTAAAACAGTAATCGGATACCCTTGTCTCTTCCACAATTTTCCTCGTAAAAGAAAAAGCGTTTATTTATTTATTTTTTCCTCTTCTTTTTCACTTTTGTTAAATATGTTTTTAAACTATATTTTATTCTTAACCATTTTCTATTTTAATCTATTATAATAAAATACATATTTTACAAAGCACCTTAATATACGCCTAGTTATACTAAGATACATAATGAGGAAAAAGTCCTTAGATATTTTCATGATTATATGACATAGCAAATGCAAGGGGAAGCGGCGAAAGCAGAAAATGTCTTAACGAAGTAGCCGTTTACGTAAATAGTTAGTAGAACAAGGATTAGGAGATATAAAAAAACTTCAAATATTACTAAGAGCTACAAAGAACAGGGAATTGTTATTCGCGCGCGCAAAGAAGGAGAAAAAGAATATAATGAAGAAAAAGAAAAATTAATCATCGTTATCTTTTTATAATCTTGAGGAAATCCTTAGCTTAAAGAATATTATAATATTATTTATGGGCGTGCTACTTATATATTATTTCATTTTTTATTAATTGCAAAAACGTTCGTGAGCAGAAATGATTTTCGTAAAATTTTGATTATTCAGCTTCATACATTAGCAGTAAAATTCTCTGAGTCATACATTTTACATCAGGGAGTCTATCAAATATTTTACCAATGACAAATGACGCCTACCGCCTAGTCTGGTTATAAATCTGATCTAAAAAAGCAATCGATAAATCTTATAATAGAATATCGATTAATAATATGTTCGCATTCTACGTAGAAAAATATTGCTGATTGACTCGTACGACTGGGATAGCTGAAACACCTCACCAGAAGTGTTCTTAGCTAGAAAACAAAAGCTATCCTAAACCTGCCAAAATCACCAAAAAATTCATAAAGCGAATTTGAATTTTGTTGCTATATAGCATGAAATAGGGTTGGAATATTTAAATGCAGTCTTTCACTAATCAAAACCTGATTAAGCATTATTTTTATAATATTAGATTTTATATTAACATAATTCGTAACTTTGTAGACTTAGATTTACCAGAGGTTCTTTATAAACAACTCTAAATGACGCTCGACTTCGTTAGTTAGGATTAAACAAATGTCAAATGAACATTAGAGATAGGGAGAAGGTTATTTTAATCATAATTTTCTGGAAATCTATTAATATTTATTTATTTTATTTTGTTTAATTACTTATTTATAATAACTTAAATATGATTTAAAAGAGGTTTCTATTTATTCTATCATATTTTAATAGAATATAAAAGATTTTACAACAAAAGTGAATGATTACTCTTCAAGACAAAATCACGAAAGAAAAAATAATAAACTGTTATGTTAAAGCAATTTTATTATATTGTAGTCAACACTGGACAATAAATAAATGTGAGAAAAGCAGTTTTCTTATATGAAAACATAGACAGTTATCGTTAATGTCATTTGACATGTAGAATTTCCTCTTCTAAAAATGTTATGGCTCATTTTTCGTATTGATGACGGCATTTATTTCGTTATATTATTATATTTTCTCTTTGCAAAATCTTCTCATTTGATTTAATTCTCAATATCCATTGTGTCCGTTTGAATTGCTTTGGAAAAAATGATAAAAACATAAACATATATGACGAAATAATTACTTAAATTAATGTGACACTCTACAGAATCATTTTTTAAATAAACAGCTTTTAATATAGAATTAAAAGAGTTTTGCATAGAACCCATTCATATGTTTTGTTTATATTAACGAAACGAAGTCAGATCATTATTTTCACATATAAATGAGTGATTGAAATAGAAGAATCAAGACTTCTGCTGAAGGAATATTTACATTTTTAAAGCAAGACATCGGAAGCGAGTTCCATAAGAAAGAAGTTCCAAAAAATAAATTATGAGAAAAGAACGTAAACGATAAATGGATGATATTAAATTCATGTGGTTTGGGTAACATCGAAGGGAATCAATTAGATCAACTGCCTTGGAAATATTTATCGAAAAGACAGAGTTACGGCGTTTACAAAATGATTGAGGCTTAGAAACCTGTCTAGGAACAACACCATTATAGACTTGTCTTTCAAGTTTTTCATGAATCACATTATATTTAGCTGTATTCAATACACAGAATAATAGTAGATTTATAAATGTGCAAAGTTGAGTATGTCGAGAAAAGAAGGCATTCTGCTACAACACATTGAACCAAATTTCCACAAAAATCGCAAAATGAAATGATATTATTTATATCCAGTTTAGAACAGTACTTTCAGCCAATAAAAATTATATTAGACAATAAACATTCATATCGTGAATGTTGTAGGAATAATTCGTTATATAAATATTCTATGGCCACAATATTTAATGTATTAATTTATCACGGATACGTTAATATCAAACAAGATTGAATAACAAAATAGTATATAGTTGATCTAAATAAATAAATTAACAAAAAATAAAAGAGAGAAATAATGAAAAACAAACTTAATTTATTTTCGTATTGTCTAAAAAAATGAAGACGGATTTTATAATACGAAACACTAAAGACATTTTTTTTATAGTAGTTCGAATTATTTTCGTGATATATCAATTTAAATGTCGGTGTGAGGTCGTCCGTGTGAAACGACGCAATTTTTTCCAGGATTGGTGGTGTGCCTGCCTAGAATCGACCGAGTAGAACTATTAACTGTAATAGCTTGACGCAATCGTTCTGTGAGTCAGAGGTTGGTCTCCATTAACAACCAGGATTGCGCTTACTAATATGTTGACTGAGCGTTAAGGATGCTGTACAATGTTCGGTCATTTAAACATTTACGGTTTTCATCAAGCGTCATCGGGTTACTTTGTGCAGACAGAAAGAGATATTTCTTCATTCTTTGCATCATGGTAGATTCGGGAATAATTGCCGAATGCTTCATATTCAACAATAGCTTATTTATATAATTTTCCTTGTTTTGTTTTCAGAAATAAATTTATTTTAATCGTGGATTTTTATTTAGCCGCCATGTCTATTCTTTTTTATTTTCATTCTCGGCGATGTGTTTATTGTCATTCAAGTGAATCTTTCTGCAGAAGAGTAGGATGAAAATGTTCCCTCAAAATCAATGCCTTCAGTCACTTTCAAAGCCATATATATATATATATATATATATATATATATATATATATATATATATCTGCATATATATATCTGCAGACAGATTTGTTTTGCGGTATCATAGCTCATCAGTACGGTTAAACAACCTATTGCTTTTAACCTACGATTGAAACCCGACCGAATTGGCGTCAGTCGGCGATTCTAGCTCTGAACTACGGCCGCTCGGTAGAAGGAGGCAAACCTTTTAGCGTGTATATTATCATTATACACGCCCAATAGCTGAAGTGTTCTAAGTCACTGCTGAATGAGCGATATATAAAAATCGCAGATTATATATATAATATGCGATTGATAAATTATCGTCTAAATTACGTAAAATAAAAATAACATTCACATGTCATTTTAGCAGAAATGTTTACTGAAATTGCACTAGAATATCTTGTAATACTAAAAAGAACATTAATTCAGTATAATTAACACTGACTTTACCAGACCTTCAGAGATTTCTTGATCTCTTGCATCTTTCTGGACGGTCTTTTTGTTTAAGTTAATGAATGATGCCATAACTCGTGTCTGCATTACATATTTGATGATAAACAGCTTTTTTGGTGTATTGCCTCACTGCGTCTTGCACATAATTATTAAGTTAGTACAAGTCTGGGGAGTCAGGTGGCCAGATGTAAGAGGTGAAGTGGTCGGAGAAACTGTCTGACAGTTATGATTGTGTTCCTCCTGTTTGTGTGTCATAGTGAAGTGTCTTGTTGCCAGACGTGATGTTTTCCAGCAGCAGACTTCTTAATCTAGGGGAACAACTACATTCTTAGCGTGCTTGATGTACGTAGCTTTGTTGAGTCTGAGGTCATGTGAGAATATGACATGAGGCTTAACATCGCCATCACTATTTGATGTTGACATGATATATTTTCCAACTCGTTCCGAAGTCTCTGCAAAGTAATCAGATTGACACACAAGCACACTGAAATGTTCGTTTTGGAGCTTCAAGTGAGAATTTCAAGCAGTACAGCATGTATTTTATAAATTTATGGCGGATTAAATTGCCTCATTAACTGTTTATTTAAATAAATAAAATGGTAGGTAACGTGTGTATTTGGATTGATGTTTTATTCGTTAGACAGTAAAAACAATACCTGTGTTTAGAGATGAAAAAATGTCCTTTTTCAAACTTGCATCAATTTTATCAACAATTTCTTTTTGTACTCGCCACAGAGATATTTATCTTACGGCTGTTATCAGTAAATTAATTTTAAAACGAAAATACAATGTTATCTTTTTAATTGTATTTGTCAAAATTTTCGTTAATAAAGTGATTAAATAGAACGTAATACTTTTCAAATGTTTATTAGATGAATATATTCAGTTTCCATAATCAGCATTTGAGAAATTTATTACTTAATTTTTATTATTCAAATTAGTTACTCGAGTAATAATACAAATACGTTGCATTCACATATTGAACACTAGCTGAGATAACAATTTTAGAAGGATTAATTGATAGTCTTCAAATCATACTGAAACAACACCAATAAACTCATCATTCGAAAACACTGAAAGACTAGTGATAATCTTTTTATTAAATAATCAAACGATTGGAGTGTAAAACATTACTGATTTTGCGAGGGTATTATTATTAAAGGCATACACATAACCTCACTTATCAGTATTCATTTTAGTATAAATGCGTTTCCATTGACGTCAGTTATTCTATCTTGCTTCTGGTACAATTAAATTTGACTTTGAAGATAACAAAACTAAATGCATTCTGTTATAAATGTCACTAGACACAAAAATACAATATAGACTGCCGAAGGCATCTGTCAAGTTCATCCCAATGAAGTTCCTTTTCTCTCGTGCCAATCTTGCTTGTTTAATAGAAAAAGAAACAATAAAAAGGAAAGAAAAGAAAAAAGGGAGGCTATTCTACAGCGAAATAGCCTTTGTATCGGAACTAGAAACGAGTTATAGTGAAACCAAGACGGAAGCTACTGTAGAAACAGACGGATAAAAATGGTTGCTTTAGTTGCTGGCAAATCCGTAGTAGAAACTATAAAAAATCTCATAAAGTACTAATCGAAAAAAAGTAAGGCAGTCAAAAAGACGTCATTAAACTCGAGATAAACAAGGTTGAAATTACCAAACAAGAAAACAAGACATTTTACAAAATACTGAATGAAACCTTATTAGGAATGATTAAATAATAATATTGTAGCAATCTTTGCACACACACGTACAGATACATAGTTATTGCTCCTCACCTTTGCATCATTTGCAATGGCCTCCGATCTGTTGATCATTCTTGTGACAAGCAGTCCTTCATATGAGAGAGACCAACAATGTATGCATAATTGGGTGGATTGCATCTACATTTCCAAAAACTCTGCTGTGTACCATCATGTGCCTATTTATTTCAGAATATGAACTGCAAAACTTGTTGGAACTTTACAAGTGTGGTTGTTTTGATGATGAGTCATGGAGCGTAGTTGCCATGTTTCAGATAGTTTACATGACTTATCATAGAAAGCAGTATGCACTTGCACACACCACACATCGAAGACTACATATTAGTTAGAAAATCTGTGTGAGTGCCTCTTCAAATAACAGGTTTTGTCTAAGCAAAAATGAAATATTCATAATCAAAAATATTTCAAACTTCTCTTATAAAGGGCCTCCACTCTATACGACTTACTTTTTTTCAGTGGTCTAATCGATGTGCAGTGTATTCTGAATATTCTTTGAATTTTATTTAAACCTTTTCCTTGGCTTTCTTTAAAGACGTGTTTCCGTCTTCTTTTCCGCGTAGAAAGGTTGTTTGTGAATTCTGTTTTCTCACAGTCTGCTTTGCTTTCTGATATCTGAATTTCTTGAATCAAAGATCGTAATTGATATTAAGGATGCATATCAGCATAGAATTGATCAAGTCATTTGTCCTTGTTTCAGAAATGCACAAATTACATGTTAAGACAACGGTTGTATAAGTACTTTCTTTGTGTATGTGTTTGGCTATCCACTTCTATCCAAAGATACCTGTCTACTAAGACATCGAAGATGTCTGCTCAGACACATTTGCATTTGTTCACCACACACAATGTCTCCCGTTGTTTTTTAATGCAGCTGTGCTGAAAGGATATCGGTTATGCTAGCATCATAGCCCGGCGTTGCCCGTGCAACTCAGAACATTTTAGTAGTAGGACTTTATAAAAAGAATAATTATATAAAAAATTTATTGTTTAAAAATTGGTCAAAAATTCAATTAAAAACTCTTTTTCTTTTGTTTTGCGTAAACCTGATTTGATGTTTTGTGTGACATTCTAAACAACAGTGCGTTTTTCTTTTTTGTTTCAAAAATACGGGGGAAAATATTTACATATTTTTTGACTAAATGAATTTAACATAAAAATAAAAAATATTCATTTTGTTTTAATGAAATTAGAAATATAAAAACTATCAGCCTCTCAGTTCAGAAATTTTCCAAGGATATTTTAAAATGTAAAAATATAAAAACTATTACGCTCTCAGTTCAGAAATTTTCGAAGAATATTTACAAATGTAGATATATAAAATCTATTACGCTCTTAGGTCAGAAATTTTCGAAAAATATATAAAAATGTAAACATTTAATTTTAGAGGAAAAATTACATTAATGCCACACGAATTGCAGATGGTTGGTTTCCTGCATGAAATATTTAGCAAAAAAAAAGGCTTTATTTTTTAAACTTTTACTTTCTGAAGTATGAAATATTAAATCTGAAAAAAAAGACTTAAATAATTAAATTAACCATTGGCACTTTTTATATATTTTGTTTTTATTTGAAAAAACAGTTATTTTTAAAAAAAATATTTCATGTGTTTCAAAATAAAGGGGAAAATATTCATATTTTTTTGTTGACCAAATAAAATTTTAAAGCGTTGGAATAAAAATAAAATATAAAGGCTCAATTTTTTTCTAATCAAAAAATATTTTAGTCGCGTTTGACATGTGGAAGTTGATTTCTGTGACGTAATTCAGCAACCATGTTATATCTTAGATGTTTTACGGAACAAAAGTAAACATTCGTCTCAGTTGGCCAAAAAGTGCAAAAGGGAAAATTGCTGAACTTAAACTCAAAATTTATGTATCGACCTGGCCTTCATGTAGATATATTTCCCTAAAAAGTTTGAATGGCATAGCTTAAAAAATGTAGGCGTGCATAGCTTATAGTCACACACATACTCACAGATTGCCTTTTATATATATAGATTTTTATGTGAGAGAGCGTGTTATTTAGTTTGAACAAGAGGCTTAACAAGAACAGGATACTCAAATTCTCCGTCAGTATGACTTGTGACTTCGTGCGAGCGAAACCCAATTTCACTTAAAAGACATGGGTCAACTTTGGATATGTTTTTACGCACATTCTAAACATACCGAACGCTCAGATTGCCTACTTTTTCCGATAACATCAAGAAATCACTTTCCTGACAATTCGACCATAATGAGTTTCGGAGACGGGCTTCATGGTCAGAAAGCGAACACTCTAACCACTCGACCACGCACCTTGCACTTTCTTTACTATATGACTAAACTCTACTTCTTCAACGTGCCAAATCAAATTTTGCTTCCTGAATACGTGATGAAATTATCGGTATCTAGTGAAACATATATTGAGAAAGTACTTTCAAGTTATGGGAATATGTCAACAAAATTCAGCGTGGTATTTTCAAATATTGTTGGTTATTTTCAGAAGCACACGGTAAAGGTTCGAACATCACTTTTGTTTTCTTTAGACTAATCTCAAAACATTATTAGCAGCAGAGAAGTGATACATTATGACTCGGAAATCTCAGAGTGCACTACAAAATCAGCATCATTTAAGTAAGATTTGCTGTTGAACTTCCTAATGATCTGAATCTCCAAAAGACCCTTTCTTACATATATAAGTCATACGTAAACATGAAAGTGTTATGTGAAAAGCATTTGTGCAGGAATGGCACCCTACGTTATGCCATTGTTCTCTGCAATCTCATTTGAATATTAGCTATTGAATATTAGATGTGGCTGCTGCTGATCATTTTGTAGCAGATTCAGTAAATTACTGAAAGTGACAGGTTAACAAGCAATCGTACTAGGTATCCTCCACAATGCACCACGATTCATGGCATCAAAAACCTTTGTCAAATACAAGAAAATCAGGTCAATGGTACGTTCTGGTCAATGTATTTCTCCTGCAGTTATCTCACTAGGAAAATCATATGCATATTTCCCTTCAGGCTCTGCAATCATCGTGCGATTCTTGAATAACTAGAGGGTATATATTGCTTGTTAACCTATTCACAAATTGTTTGTGAAGATCCTGCCAACTGATTCAACAAAAGCTATAAATCGGTTGATAACAAACACTGATGTAGTATACTTGCTTTTAAAGATCGCCGAATTAAGCAACGTGATGTCCGTCCTTCAATATGGTAGTGAATGCTGGACAATACCATCAAAGATGAAGGAAAAACTTGAAGCAACTGAAATGTGATTCTACAGAAGGATGCTGAGAATATCATGGATCGAGCATGTGAGCAATGATGCGGTCTTGGAAATGATGGAAACAAAAAGTAAATTAATACTGAGCATCTGGAAAAGACAGCTAAAGTTCCTGGAAAACGCAATGAGGAAAGAGGGCATGGAGAATCTGATACTAACAGGCCAGATAGAAGGAAAAAGAGACAGGGAAAGCAACGGATAACATATTTGAATGACCTAATCAGGTGGATGACATAACGAGGATTGCACGGTGTAACAGGAGAAGGCGTACTTAGAGCCAACAGGGATAGGGAAACGTGGTAAGCCATGATCGCCTACGTCTTGAAGGTACAGGGCACATAGAAGAAGGAGAAGAAGATCCAATCAAAGGAGCGCATTTGTATACCAGTGTGATCAATTCGAAAACACCTGAAGCAACAAGGAAATATCAGTATTGCCATTGAAAATCAAAATGCTCTCCCCAGGTATATTTTGTTATGGTAAGTTGTAAAGCTCTGAGAACGCACAGAGTTAATTCATCAATGACCTTCCTCATGTGATCAGTTCACAATTCAATGTTGGTTAAACAACCATTTACTTATCAGTCAGTTAAGTGCGTTCATCTCACTTTCGAGACATGACTAACCCGCGCAGAAAATTATCCAGCAGTTGGTTGGCATTGATTTCTGCGGTAGACTGATTGCCAGCCAAGGATATAGAAACCAATTTGTCCTACTATTTAACCTATAACTGGATAGACGAGATGGATTAATGCCTTTCGTAAGAGTATTTGCGCCTAAGTGAATGCAAAAAATTTCACTAGAAATTGAACTCGACTCCCCGATTTTTTGTTCCAAGTAGATATCCACTTCAGTACAACGAACTGAATAATAAGGATGAGTTATTCAACAGGATCAGACTGGCAGATGATCTAAAAACAATACGGATATTCCGTTGTAATGACTGCTTTATTAATATTAACTTCTATAAATTAAACGGTTTCCTGTTGATCGTGTGAGAGATGGCGCTAGCATTCATAATAGTAACACATTTCACCTTCTCAGATTAATGTTTTCTACCAATATGAAGTGGAAAGATTATATCGAATCGGTTGGTAGGTCTGCTCTTACGACCGTGGGATCACTGTATTGGGGTAGACAATTTTTTCTCGACATACACTTTCTTACATATCTACAAGTCTAGCATTCAGCGATAGTTAGAATATTGTTAGTTCTGTTATATATTTAATGATTGTTGAAAAATCCACACCCAAAAGATAAGCAACAATATTGATTCTGACAGGGCATTCTGACTTCACTCAATTTTCCAATGCCGTAAAATAGGTTCCCTATAATCTCACGGTAAATGTTCTGATGAAATCTCCTGTATGTTACCTAGATTCTGTGAATTTAAACACATTACTAGATTTGGCTATATTTTCTATTTTTACGGTCGAAGTAGCTAAATTTAACAGTACGTTCTACGCTATGTGTTTACTTAGTAGAACTTCTCGCTTGTAAAATTTTACCTCACTCTCTCGCTCTATCCTTCCCTCTCTCTCAGCATGCATTTAAGTTTGTTCATAAAAACTAACTGCAAATTAAATCGTTAACTGTTGTTTTTTAACGATGACTTTTTTATTGATATACCTCCATAATGTTTATTATTATTATTATTATTATTATTATTATTATTATTATTATTATTCTTTCACACACAATTACCACCTGCGTGTTAGTGGTTCTGCTGCATTGCAAAGTGTGAATTGATTAAAATAGTCAACAATTGAGAAAATATTTACTTATGTTTTTTTTTCTTAGCTGACCAAGATATAAATATAAGTAGAGACATCAGCTGGCAGACCAAATAATATGCTTAGTGTACCAGAATGCATCAACTAATCGTCCATGAAATGTAATGTCTATCATTATATTCTGGCTTCTAAAGTCCTGTTACTTTATTTTATTCTGTCCTGGTATGACGATAAACTGCATCCAGAAGCAATCAGAGTTTTTGAGAAACGTTGAAGCACCAAATAATTGACGTTCTTCTCTTGTACAACAAGAGTCGGGGTGGTAACACAAGTTATGGTCTCAGCTATGGGTAAATAGTCTCAAACTGAGATCAACACATTATGAAATGATAAAAATAGATCATTATAATAAAATTACCAGCAATATAGTCTGAAAAAAAGACATCGCCAATACATTCGAATCGTAACAAAAATGCTCTTTCCAAACATACTTACAAATTATAAAAATTCTTTTCATACAAACCTATTCTAAAGTTTTTGTCGGGAATGAATGAAAGATATGCAGTTAAACAAAATATATGGAACCAAACAATTAAACCACTTTACAATAAAATATCCACGATACGTAATCTACAAATGGATTTTGTACAAATAATAAATATTTTATACATATGAAGCTATACAAAAAATCTTGTCGACATTAAATAACTCATTGAGGTTGATAGACCGTGAAACGAAATAAAACAAACCAAATGAAATTAATTTTATTCGCTCATTATTGTTTATTTTTGTTCTATTCACCCACAAAGTGGCTCTTTTCATCGGAGTTGCTGCATTAGCTATCTTGGAAGTAAATGATTATATATATATATATATATATATATATATATATATATATATATGCGTGTTTGTGTGTGTATTACAGAAAACCCTATTTTTTGTAGAAAGTGTCATTTAAATAGACGCTCCTTCTATTTTTAGCAATATTTATTTCATCTAGAATTTATGTACATGAGAAAATTTAATAAAATAAATCTTCCCTCTCGCATGATCCTGCCGAAGGGCATATTATATATATATATATATATATATATATATATGTGTGTGTGTGTGTGTGTGTGTGTGTGTGTGTGTGTGTGTGTGTGTGTGTGTTAGGTCAGTAAAATGAGTATACTTACTTTACTGACCTATCATATTACTGTTCTTATAAGTTAAATATGCCTAAAAGCAATGAAATAAAATTCGTTGTAGAGATAAAGCTATAAATGAAAAGCATCCTGCTCAAAGTAAAATCACAGTTAAATCGTACATTCAATTAATGGTATATTTTATTAGCTATGACTTACTGATCGCAACATGGTAATTCACAAAATGTATTGAGAAATAAACGTTGAAAAGAACTCAAACAGATTTTGAGAAGGCTAAGGTCAAAGTTTTTATGCAAGAAACCGTGTACATGCCTTGTACATGTACAAAAAAAGGAGAAGAAGCAATAACAGATTAAATAAGAGGTTACATAATTCCTTTGTAGAGAAGAGAAATCACAGAAAAGTAAATAATATCTGGAGGAATTAATTAGATGCCACGTCTCAATAATAATGGTCGGCATGGTAGGATTTGTGAGTGATTTTTATTGTAGCGGAATAGCAAGAAATTATGATGAAAATTAAATTAATGTGTTGCTGTTAATTATGACAAATTTGATTATAGAGATGATGATAGCGTGTATTGTGTTGCTCAACACGGAATGAGAAATCGAAGAAACTGGGTTCAAATTTCAGTTGAATTCATTGTATTCACTTTCGCGCAAATATCCTTGGAAAAGGTTTTAAACTTTCTTTTCTTTCTCCAGTTATGGGTTAAATCGTAGGACCGATTGGGTTCTATAGCCTTGCTTGGCAGATATGATCGAGACATGATCGACCAGGCGTGTATAAATATGTCACTTGACTGACTGATGATGATTGATTGGAGCAAAATCAGCATTGATAACTTAACCAATAACAAAGTCAATATCGTTAATAACATGTAAATAAAAACTGACCGATGATAAAAAGGAAATGCAGCGGTCAGTCTAGCGAAAGTAAACTGTATTCAGATATACAATATAAAATCACGATTTGCTTACAACCAAAAATAATTATTAAAACCTCTTATGGAATCCTTCCCGTTTTTTTATCTATCTATCTATCTATCTATCTATCTATATATATATATATATATATATATATATATATATATATATATATATATGCGATCTATTGATCCAGTCTTACGTCTAAAACTTGTTGGCTGCTTTAAGCCTGAAGATTTTAGAGTTGATGGCAAGTAAACAATTTTGACATCAAACCCCTAGGCATCAAATCGATCTGCACTCTTCGTCATTCCTTCTCTTCTCTGTCTCAGGTTAGTTCTTAGTGTAAAATCTGATTTCAGGTCATTCGGCAAGAGGAAAAGCATCAATAATTCTACTATAAATCACTTTTCGTTTCTCTTTATGATAAAAAAAGTAACTGGGCAGTCTTTCTATGCAGTGACGTTTTGCCTCGAGGCAGAGATTATATTAAATCCTTTTGTTTTATATACGTCAGGCGCATCTGCAGATATTTCTTTTTTTCTCCTTCTTTGTTTTGCTACTAAGCTCTGCTAAAGAAGATAGATTTCTTTTTATCTACTACGGGCCGAACACTACGTAGCCAATGCGAAAAGAAATATTTTGAAATCATTTCCTAATAAGATTCACGAAATTTACCGAGTATACGGTATGGAATAATTGTTTTTTATTGAGTTATGTCAGAGTAAGTTAGTATTTAAGTCTTAATGTTTGTAGTGATTTTCGTTCGCGTTCCTTCATGAAGGAGAACTCTGTTACCCAGAACCAATGAATATCGTTGTCGATTTTCAGAGTCGGATTAGATATATATTCATTGTCAGTACTAGAATTAAGCATTTATTTTTACTATAAATAATCTATTTTTATTCTTTCATAATGTATTGATCACAGTTTAGGACTTAAATATTTAACCATATCTGGGACACTAACATATGCTACCACACCGAGTTATGTAATACATGTTTACCCGTTCAATATTTTGATTGGATCTTTCTGAGTCAAACCTTCTTACAAATGTTCAATATTTTAATTATTTACTTGTAAATATTAGTAATGAAAAATGATATTTTTTATAGAATATTTATTTTCCTATTCAACACAAACACACACACATATTATGTGTATGTATTTAGGGAGCCATTCTTTTTTATTCAAATTTATTTAAACATGACAAACACGGTGTTATTATTAATATTATATAATTTTTCATGCGATCGTATATTATATACTTCATTTCAAAACAAAACTTATATAAAAATAGAGACGAAGGCGCTTGGACAGATAAAATATTTAGACAATTTTAATATAATTTCCACTCAGAACAATAAATAAAAGATCACATGAAAAATTATATAAAAATATATAACAATAACACATTCTCTGTCAGTAACAAGGAAAATTCAATACATACCTACACACACAGACACACTCACAAACACTCACACACACAGAGACACACACACACACATATATATTACTTATATATATGTGTGTGTGTGTGTGTGAGTGTATGTGTGTATACATGTGTATGTGTGTGTATGCATATATTTGTGGATATGTATGCGTATGTTTGTCTATGCATATATCTATATATATATCTATCTATATATATATATATATATATATATATATATATATATATATATATATATATGTGTGTGTATGTATGTATGTATGTATAGATCGTTTATGTTTATAATTATTAGGTTATTATTATTAGTGAGGATCTATTTTCTGTCTCAATAATAATAATAATAATAACACTGTTATTATTATTATTGTTTATGTTAATATTTATATATATATAGATATTTTCTATTTTTATTTTCATCATATTTATTATTTTTTATTGTTTTTCTTATTATTATCACTTACATAATATTATTTTATTACTATTATTTAGGTTATATATTTTTCTAATAATAACATTATTATTACTATTCTATTATCATTGTGAAGAATGTTTTATATATGTATTTATTATTATGTCATATGATTATTATTATTATAATTACTATGAATATTATTATTTTTTTCAATATTAAGATCCTTTTTTATTAGCATTGTTATTATTATTGTTGTTATTAGTGCTTAAAAATTATATATACATATATATTATTACTATTATTATTTATATTATTGTTATCTATTATTATTAGCATTGTTATTATTATTAACATTATTATGTAAGATGTTCTTTTAAGATTGTATTTTAATATTTTGTTGGTCTTCTTCTTACTAAGAGTTATTATTTAATTATATTTATAATATATTACTACTAGTTGTTATATAGTAATTTATATAAGAAGTATGATTTATAATTTATTTTTACCATAAATATATTCTATTGTAGGCATAATTTAATCTAATTTTAAATCACATGTCGTGTTTCTAAGAATGAATATAATTGTAATAGATGTTGATATCGATCTAAAAGGTTCATTTTGAATAATTTTAAATTCTTTTCTATCTTTACTATTTTCTCTCTTTTTGACGTTTCTTTCTAACTTTTCCTTTTTTCCTATAGTTAATTGTAATTTTTATTTTATTTTCTTTTATAAGTTTTAATTATTTTAACTGAATATTAAAAATAATATTAAAGTAGTTATTTTTTAATCTGTTTTAAATTTATTTTTTACCGTAAATATATTGCATTATATTTGGAATTAAATTTCTATATTAAATTTTCTACGTCATGTTTTTCTAAGAAAGCAGACGAGTTGCTATAGACGCTATGTCGATACTTGATGTTAACATTTATTTCTCTGTATACTGTTCGCTTTCTTTCTATTTCTATTACTTTCTTTTTTCTTTTTTTTCTCTTCTTTCTATTTATCAATTGTCTACTTTTTCTTTTTTCTTTTTTCTATCTAGGGGATTTTTTTTTTTTTGAATGAGCGAGGAATTTTTTTGTAAATAACCGTTACAAATATCTATTCTAAATATGGATATGTGAGCGTCCGTATATAAACTTATTTTGGCGGGATATTGTGATGTATCATTCGGGTCTGACGAGCCGCAATGTCATTATTGTGCGGTAATATGTATTACCCATGAAATTGTAGTATATCTAAAAAAAATTGTAAATTATATTGCTCTGTTAAATTAAATAAATGAATTTAACTAATAATAAAAGCAGAAAACGACAAAATATCAAAATAGTTCTACTGTAACGAGATGCACGAATTATGAAATATTATATTTCAGCTGTACATCTCGGCAAAAACGGATTACATTGGCGGAATATTTGGCCAAAAATTGTAGTGACAATAAGCATAACGGATAATTTCTACACGACCTTATTCCACCAAACGGTAAAAAATTACGAATTTATGCAAACTACCTCAATTATTCATTGTTTCATATTCGACGAATATATATATATATATGCTAAATAATACTTTCAGTAAAAGTAATCAATAGTGCGTTGATGTTAAATAAACATAAATGATGTAGTTAGCATCAATTTCAAATATGTTATATATTTAATCATTTTTACTTTATGTTGAGATATCATATAAAGGGTTAAATAAAACCAGAGAGATTAAAACACAAAAAAAAATCACAAGAAAATTTTCATGAAAATTAAGGGAAAGTACATCAATTTACAAAAAAATCAATCAAAAATGTGTAAATTATACCTAAAAAGAAAAAGGAATAATTACATTCCCCGATCAATATAACAAAAAAAACCAAAAAACTACAAATTAAACGAGTAAAAGTCATCTCAAAATGCGAACACGAAAAATCTTTTTCTTGGTTACGTAAAAATCAAAATCTAATACCGACTAAGAATGTATTAGAACAAATAAATAAAAAAAACAAATAGAATAAATTGACCCCCAAAACATAAGTAAATGAACTACCTAAATAATAAACAAATTAACAAACCACACCCATTAAATAAACGTTATAATAATGCAGTGAGCTATATACAATTATTCAGTGGGTTGTATACATGCTAAAAATGTTGCCTTCTTCTACCGAGCGCCCATAGCCCAGAGTAGAATCGCCGACTGACGCCAATTCGGTCGGGTATCAATCCTGAGTTAAAAGCAATTGGAATCTAACCGTACTGATGAAACAGATCTGTCTGCGGATGAATATATATATATATATATATATATATATATATATATATATATATATATATATATATATATATATATCGACCAAGAACTCAATCGCACACGCCCTGGTGATTTATTATGAAACAAACTACCGCTTCTAGGCATTGACATCAATGTACACACACACACACACACACACACACACACACACACACACACACACACACACACACACACGATAAGCTGTGATACAGCGAAACAAATCTGTCTGCGAATGACTATATATATATATATATATATATATACACATACATATATATGTATTTATGTATATATATATATTTGGGTATTGAGGCAGCAAATTTTCCTTTAGGTATGTCAGATAAATTGCAAACAAAAGTGTCTACTTATTTTTAATATTATCCGTTTATACTCACGAATAGTATTTCACGTATTATAAGTGAAATATCTCAGAAATGACCTGTAACGTTGACGGATGTTATTAACATTTATTTCTCGATGTTCACAGATCCTTTCTATTTCTTTCCAAGATCATCTTCAGGGATGTGAGTTGTGAAAAATAAATAACTGCAAAAATTACTGTAATTTTTTCTGATTCAAATATAAATATTGGCAAAATTGCTTAGCGTTCATTAGAAAGTGAAAATTATCCCAAATTAACTTTTTTAAGTTGTAATGTCATGGTCATGTGTTGTAATATCAGGCACGTATTAAAGAATGAAAAAAATATTTTTTAAAACATTTTAGATTATTTGATGTAGGATAGTTGTGTTATCCATCATTACTTTTTTATATTGCAAATGTAGACAGGAATGTTGTTGTATATATCTAGAAATGGTCAGACAAGTGTAATGAATGATGTCTTATTAATGAAGTTGTTCTAAATCCAACATATTTGCCAAGTGATATTTCTGATATTTTTCAGTTGTAATACGCGAAAGATTATCCGTGAGTATTAACGGAATGTTTTAAAAAAATAAGCAGACACAATATTCGCATATATATATATATATATATATATATATATATATATATATGATATATATTCGATAAAAGAACCATGTTTTCTCTGCCTTCAAGAAAAAATAGAGATCCTTAAATATATAAATAGTAACAAACTTTTAAACCAGAGGCACGAAACCACAGTAAACAGTAAACACATTAGGGACCTAGCCCTACAATCATGCTAGGAAATAGCATGATTGTAGTTTGACTAGATGTTCTTGTTATAAAAGACTAAACATACTGCAGAAAAATCGATCTAATAAACCCTTAAAGTAAGATCTAATACCCACAACAACATCTAAATAAATAAAATGTAAAATTAAAAGAAGTAAACAGGCTCCCAAACTATAATCTAGGAATAATTAAAAATTAAAGGCAAACAAATCGATCCCCTAAATTCAAAATCAAGATTAAGTAATATACAAATTTAGATAAATTATAAAAAACTGATAAAATACAAATTTACATTTGCCTTCTGAAAAATACAATTTTTTAATTTTTATGAAAACCTCGCCTAAATACAAATCAATCCACACTTAAATAGATCAAATTACAAAAGTCTACAACAAAGTTTAATATTCCAAAAGAAAAAATAACTCCCAAATTAAAAAAAAATTGCTCCCAAATTAAAAAAGAATCAAAAATATTAAAAGGAAAAAATCGATCTTCTAAATTCAATATTAAGATTAAATATACAAATTTAGAAACATTATAAAAGCTGACAAAATAAAAATTTCCATTTATTCCGAAGGAATGCAAGTTTAGACTTTTTAGAAACAAATTTGCCTAAATACAATAATACATGAATAAACACCCCGATCCCGCTAAAATAAAAAACTAAAAAAATATAAAAATCAAAAATAAAATACAAAATATTTCGTACTGAAAAAGTCAAAATTAAAAAGAAAAAACACCCCACCCCTATCACGTCTTAATAAGGAACCTTAAGAAAAACAGCCTCGCCACTAAATGAAAGAGAATAAATAAAATTTGTCTGGTAACAAAAGACACAAATAAAACAAGCGCTAGCTAGGCAAGACACCTAAACATTCTTAAGGTCAACAAACAAAATAAGTCCCCAATCACACACACAAGAAAACCCCACGCAAACACACAAAACTAACCGAGGAATAAACCCCCCACACACACCAATCTCTGCGAAATTCTAACCAGAAGATATACCCGACAGATAAAAACGTACACTCCAACAGATAATACCATTAATCAACAATTTAGCTCTTACACACCAGGTTCTTCAAAACTCTAGAAGACACATTCCCTTCATTATCAATAACCCCAACCAACCTCCCACAACAACAATGAACCAAATATAGGGAGCAGACGGATTCAGTTATGCTTTTACCTCCCGAAGAAACGTACCCAACGTTTAAACAAACATATGATTGTCGAGGACATATATTAAAAAATAATGTACCTGTTCTAATATATATATATATATATATATATATATATATATATATATACTAGTGTAATTAAAGCTTTCATATATATATTTTCGATATTTATCGGGGGTACCTCGAAAAAAACCTAGCTAAGAACACTCGCAGACGCTTATAGTACAACTGTGTAAATTTTCAAGAAATTAGGTCCAGCCATTTCGGAGTCTATAGGTAACGGACACACACACACACACACACACACACAGAGAGAGAGAGAGATAAATTTCCATTTATAAATAAGTTTATATATATATATATATATATATATATATATATATATTTGTATATACATATATGTATATATATAGCGGCGGTAAAGAATCCAGATTAATATTGTGAAATAATCCGAGTTAATGTGCGCTGTGCTGCAGTGGATATCTACATGGAACGACAAATCTAGGTGCCGGGTTTGAATTCCAGTTGAATTACTTGCATTCACTTACGCACAAATACCTTTAAAAAGGTATTAATTCGTCTCTTTCCTCCAGTTATTGGTTAAATAATAGCACAGATTGTGTTCTATAGCTTTCGATGGCAACCAGTTTACCGCAGAAAGCAATAGCAACCTACTGTGGGATGTTCTATTGCCCAGTCGGTCGTGACACTTTCGGTCCATGATCTCTTAAAGCTTGTATCACATATGGCACTTAGCCGACTGAAATAATCCAAGAGATCCTAGTAATATAATTTGAATATTAAAACTAATCCAACAGTGAGTTTAATGTAAATTTTATTTATTTAACACATCAGATATTCTTTTGATTATTTGTAAATTCAGATCTTATTTGTGGGGGATAGCTATTTCAACATATCAGTTCGACACATACATTGTCACCCCCGTTCAAATAAAGAATTATTTGATTGAACGGGATTGACAAAGCATGTATCGAACTGACATGCAGAAATAGCTATTACCCCTAAATATAATCTGAATTTAATATATATATATATATATATATAGTGTTAAGTTGTGATCATTTTTTGAGGAAAAAATGTTAAAAGTGATATCGGCAAGCAGTTTTTTATTTTTATCGCAAAGAGCTAAACATCTGGTTGGATATGTAACAGTGATAATTTCAGGGCAATTATTTTGTCATTCTCCTTCATTTTCACTGAGTGGAATTTAAAGATTTGAGAGGACACCGCTCAGTTAATGTGAGAAATTCTTTGCTCTAAAACTATATATATATATATATATATATATATATATATATATATATATATATAATCATGTTGAAAGTAATTTAAGCAAAAATAATAATTTTGTTATACAAAAATATTTACAGTATTTAATTTATTTGAACTGTTGTCCTTATCTTTTTTGTTATTTGTACGACGTTTCAGCTGTTAGTAGTGCCTCTTTTGGAAGTCATGAATTGTCTCCCTCTAACCCTGTAAGTTACTTTTTTTCCACTGCTATTGAACTCAGAACTCTTACAAAAGAGACACTACTAGGCAAGAAATGTTGTTCATATACCCCAGTGATAGAAATAAATTATTCAGTTCAAAATTGCAATCACCTGAAGAAGGCCGGAAGGTCGTACAAATAGCAACAAAGATGTGGACAATAGTTTGAATAATGTCAGTACTGTGAATACTACCTAATCTCAGAAATATAGACAAAAATCATTTATATTGACACTTATATACTATTTATTGGAAAAGAAATTAATTCAATAAAGATCTTCCTTAAATTACCTTGATTTTCATTTAGGTTGAAGTATATTTATAAGTGTTCTTAAAGATAAATATTCTGAATTCCATCTTCTTATTGCAAAACAGCTTACTTTTTTCCTTTATAAGAATTTATGAGAATAAGAAATACGTTAGAAAACAGTTTGTCTTTATTTATATGTGTGTGATTGTATTTGAATTGATTAACTTTATTTTACTTTTAAGTAAATATCATATTTATGTATAAAATTTGAAAGATAATTATATAAACTGAGCCAGTAACTTCAAACACGCTATAACGATGACTTGTCATTTCATGCTAACTGAGTCATCAACGGATTCAGAACAGTTTCGTCTAGCCAATTTTAAACTCAAGGAATGCGTCAATTCGTGCAGTTGTTTTCAGGCTTTTTTCTAGAAATAGTTGATAAACTGTCTGAAGTTTACATTGTGTTATTGCTTAACAACAGCTTCAAGTACAAAACTCAAAACTTTATTTAAAAATTGTAAAAATATAAATTAAAAAATAAATTTTGAACAAACACACCTTTTCAGTTTTTAATAAATTTGTTTGGATACATACATGGTGTACAGTTATAATGGAACCATTTAGAAATGCAAGTGTATTGTATTATGAAAATAACATAGAGTACCAAATATATTTTATGCATAACTAGTATACAATGTACAAGATCTTATTTGAGCTTTGAATATTACATGACTGGGACGGTCACGACTAAGAGAATATGATCGAGGTCGCCCTATCATTGCATACAATTTGTAAGAGCACACAGAAATACCTTTCGGGATGGTGCCTGTCGCTTTTCAACAATGTTGTCGAAATATCTACTGGTCTGCTATCATGAATCTTTGGCTGGTGTTATATGCTTCTAATAAGTATACAAATTCTTTTCGTGTCCACAAAACGCAAAACCGATATCAGATACCTGTAGAAAATTGGAAAATGTTCTATAGTATGTTGGACACTCTTATATCAGTTATGTAATAAATATATCTGGTTTTCTAAGTAATTTATACAATCCAAAGTACTTGCATTCAAAATGTTCCCCATTATGAGGGGTGTCTTGTACATAGCACTATATTTTTATTTAATCATATAATGCTCTTTTTAAAGTTAGCAAGTTATTTAAACATATACTGCTCATTTTAAGTTAGCAAGTTATGTTTTAATTGGGTGTGTATTTATTATTAACGCTTCTGTTGTCTTCATGCAAATTACTAGCCAATGAGCGTAGTCTGAGATAATCGAAATTTGCAAATAAATACTGCTACTGCTACTGCATTTTTATTCCAGAGAGTCATGGAAAAAAAATTCGAAAATAAGAACTGAAGATAACATCTGAAACCAAAAGAACAAATTCATTCTGATTATTGCATCTAGCTTCGTTTTCGTAACAGCTGCAATGAATCCAATGATTCTCATTACCACTGCCTAACTTTCCTGAATTGTTGACGAAGAGAGTATTAATAAGGTTGCATGGATAACTGTCAATCTTTCATAAAAATACTGACCAGGAATAGACCTATCAAGTGCATTCTTACTTATCCTTAATGAGCAAAAATGAAATAAGTGGTACTAACAGTACCAGACAGATTTAAAGTAGAAATTCCAAAGCTCATTCGGGGACCATTCATTAATAATAAATAATAACTATAACATTGAGATTTTCAGTTATGACTGTTGGATACCCTGTATATGTACCCCGCTTATTCGGCGGCTCAGTTAGCTCTCGATGTAGTGCTACACTCAACAGCCGTACAGACATTCATTTTTTTATGTTCTCTGTCTCTTCAGGACGCAAGCGATCATAGTCCTCCACTTAACCCTATTCTCTGTCCCTCATAATATTTCTTTTCTTGGTATTTCTCCCAAACGATGCTCTAGAGTAAATTTGCTCATTTCATAAAATATCTCGCCTTCCGTTCTCCTGTCGCTGTTTCTCCTCTACTTGTGAGTATTAGATTCTCCAAGACTTCGTTCCTCATTATGTATCCAAGAAAGTTTAGCAATCTCTTCTTGATGTGAAGTATAAGTTTTCTTTACGTTTGCATCATCTAACGAATCATATCGTTGCTCGCATGTTCGGTCCATGGTATCTTCAGCATCTTTCTGTACGACAGTAATTCACTACATTTGATATCTGGGATTTGATAATTTTCCGAAAGGAACACTGTAATATCTGTCGCTGTATACTACTAAAATGTTTACACTCGGGAAACATGCTCAGAGAAATTAAATTTGATTTGATAAACAGGTTATGTTATTAAAAAGTATCATAAATACTTAAGTTGTGCAAACAGATAAAAGTATCGTTGAAAAAAATAGCAAGTAGTAATGTTTTTTCTTTAATATCTGTTCTCCGATCTGACAGTTATGTCTTGAAAATAACACAAGAGATGGCAAAGGGATATGACGTGATATATAAGTGATTCTTTCAAGGAATGCTGGGAATAAGATGGAAGAAAAAATGGTTAATAATAGGGAAGTTTGAAAAGAATAAGAACTGGAAGCTGCTAACGTTCAGAATTAGAAAGTTGGGGACAGAAAGTAATATACACGAAAAATAAGTAAATTGATCGGTAAGAGGTTTTAGTGAAAGCCTATAAATCAACGGTAAATATAGCGTTCTAGCTGAATGGATATATGAAATAAAAAGAGAAAATAAGGGAGAAATTAAGAGCCTTGGTTGCGCACGTGCTAATTTTAAAAATTGCATTAGTCTTTATTTCAATTTTTAAAGTATGTTAATTTATATATATACATATATTATCACTAGTAATATATATATATATATATATATATATATATATATATATATATATATATGTTTATATATATATATAGTAACGGTCATAATATAAGGAACCCAAAAACTATTATGTAAATTTCTGTAATTTTGTATAATATTTATGCATTCCCCCTTAATCTCTATTCGGCAAAAATTTCATTGCTAATCACGCAATACATTTTAAGTAATGCACATATTTATATCTTTGTTGTTTCCGTTCCTTATATGATGGCCTCTACTCTATATATACACTGAAAGTTGAGGGAATAAAAAAATGGAATTAACTACCGATATAATTTATTTATTTGTTTGAACATTACTTTTTAATCGATTTTTGTTTGTGAGTACATATTCTGTTTTTAATTAAGTAGTATGTATATATATATATATATATATATATATATATATATATATATATATACTTATATATATATATATATATATATATATATATATATATACTACTATATATATATATATATATATATAAGTGTCGAAACGAAATAGCTACTTTTGTAGTGATATTGTAACATATTAATGTTATAATTTATTAATAAATATTATTATATATATATATATATATATATATATATATATATATCGCTCGTTCAGTAAAAGGAATTAGAGCACTCTGGCTATTGGGCGCGTATAATGATAATATACGCACTAAAAGGTCTGCCTTCTCCCACCGAAGGCCCATATCCCAGAGTTAGAAACGCCGACTGACGCCAATTCGGTCGGGTTTCAATCCTGGGTTAAAAAACGATCGGAGTCTAACCGTACTGACGAGCTGTGATACATATATATATATATATATATATATATATATATATATATATATATATATATATATATTACTAGCGGACAGAGTATTACTGCGAAAATATTTTAGCAAAATATGTCATTCAGCAGGATTCTTACCAGCGAATCCTAACAACATAGAGAACGCCACGAATTGAACGACATTTTTATCCCATGTTCCGACGAGATGAATTCCTGATGTCCTCCACCCATGGTCTCTGCTCCTGGAACGCGCCATGTCACGTACTGAAGTACAAATCATCTACATCCCCTTCATATTCCATTAGTAAGAATTAAGTTCACCTGTGGCAACGCTTTAGATAGAACTGCTGCTGTGTGGGACAGCCTTCCAGTAAGATGTTTTCCCAATTACTACAATCTTTACCTCTTCAAGTTTATTATTAACTGTTTTGATTCCTGCATAGCACCATGAGTTTCATATAATGCCATTTCTTACTCACATCTAACATAACAGGATAACATTGAGTGGTTAGTGGATCTTGTACAATTTGAACATTAATATCAAATTGTTCCAATATATAGTGTTCAATAGTTTCCTATACAGAATTTGTGGCCTGGAATTGGATATGAAACATAGTGATGAAAAATACCCTATATTCATCAAGAAAATTCAAAATATATATCTCTCTAATACTCCCAGTACCAGCCTTTGCACGAGTGGTAAACACACCTAGCTCTAGGTGACATTACGATTGCACATTATGCCGGGAACAATTAATTTTAAACTAATCGAAAAGAAGAATAAATTCCCGAAATTGAACTAAAAATAATTTGAGAATTTTATTTCACTGAATAATTTTGATGGAAAAATTTTATAAATTTTTAGATATAATAACGATAACTGATTCGAATATGTAGTTCGAAAACTATTATTCGAAAACAATTATTCAAAAATAATTTCTCTGAACAATTTTTCACAAATCATTTATCTGAATTTTAAATTAAAAGAAAATTAATCGAATGGTCAATTAAACAAAATGATAATCATTCGAAATGCAAAATTTTTATTGAAATATAAATGAAAAATAAAAGAGTAAATACAAAAAGGATAATTATTCGTAATACAAATATCGTCATTAATAAAATAATTTTGTTAGAAAGATTTTTTATAACCTTAAGTTCCATGATAATACACCCAAGAAGCCAACTACTGAAAACTACTCGTTAAAGGATGCAACTATTTTGTATGGTTTGCATTTAAATCAACGTATTTTTTCGGCGCTCTTGATACTTTAGCACCTGCTCTTACTTTTGCATTATGAATTTCTTGCAAGTAATGTTCGCTTTGAAGAGCGGCTAAGAATTTCCATATCGTGAGATGATATGAAGTAAACTTGTTGCAAAAAATCCCTATGCTATCCTTCAAGATCGTTATTAGTTCTCAGAAAATCAGCATTTATCTTTCTCAAAGCAAGAATATATACCTATTTTAAACATAGGTATTTCAAATAATTATCATTTAGTGTAATTGGCCTGTTTAATTTTCATTCAAACAATTTCCAATTCGAATAAATGTTGTTATAAAACAATTATTTTTTAATAATTTTTATCGATACGATGTTAACTGTTCACTTATGGAATGTTGAATATTTCCTTATAAGGAAACGCATAATCTCAAAGTTAGCATTTAATCAGTGAAGTGTTATATGTGATACAGGCTTGGGTAATCATGTCTTTAAAGAGCAAGTCTACAGAAACCAATCTGTCCTGCTATTAACCCATAAAGGGAGAAAGAAGTAACGGATTTGTAACTTTTTCAATGCTATTTGTGCATAAGTGAATGCAACGAATTTAACTTGAATTCGAACTCTGCTCTCCGATTTTGTTCTTAGCTGATATCCACTGACACACAACGCACATTAAAATCTTTTTATTAACATGTTAAATTCAAACTAATACTGATTTTATGAAGGACAGCTGCAATTTAATATGCTTTTACCTTTTATAAACTTGACGGGGTTTATTCCAGTTAATATTTCAAGGTATATTTAAATGATCCTAATTGTCCGCCGATACCTTCTTTTGCGACTAATGTTTTATGGTTATGTCTATCAACAATTTTTATTATCTTCTTTATCTCTGAATTATGACAAATTTTTGTCTAGGATGGTAATTGATCGTTGCTTTTAAAATATACTTTTAAAACCAGGATATCACTTCCTTTTAAAACGAGCTCACATCGATGACTTGGGTGCCTAATTTAACCTGGTAACTATCCGATAGCCTCGGGTAGAACAAATGTGTTCATGCTTTTTTCAAACCTGTAAACAGCGGACTGAGCTGAAATTTGAACGCAGCTCGTCGATTATGTTCCAAAAACAGATACGGTTTCACACATCCGAAATTTTCGATGTAGCTTTATTCAATCAAGCGGTAATCCTTAAAAAAAACGAAAAAATTGCTAAGAGTTAGAGTAATGTTCCGACAAACCAACCAACATTAAAAACTACCAAGCGTGATTCTGTATCTTAAATGCCGATTTATGTAACTCTTTCTTGTGTACTTATATTGAGGGAGGCGAACACGATTGATGAAGCAGACGTCATGGTTTGTCTATACTTATTCTAAATAGCCCCCTAGGACACGGCTATGTGATCTCGCCTCGGCATACATCACCGGGTAAACAAGCTCTACGTCCTCTAATAAGACATCAATTTATAGCTAATTGAGACGATATCGACCGAAGGTTCAGCTCCGACGATGAATACTGCTTAATTACTGGTTCACTGTGTCCGACAAATATTTGACTTCGTTCACACGCATTAAAAGATAAAATAAAATAAAAATAAAATAGTAAAATAAAAGAAGAAATATTCGGCGTAACGAAGTTTTTCCAGTAAAATGCAAATAAAATTGATAGGAAGAGGGACCCAAGTTCACTGACGAGCAAACTACTTTTCTCTCGTTGATTTAAATTATAATATTTACTCCGAGATATAAAAAAGCCACGTGACCAAAGAAACAATTGCTTTGTTAAAGAAATATTAAAGTATAGCAGAAAATGCGACGCAGCATTTATAATGAATCAGATATTTTAAGAGAGGAGTGAAATTATTTATTCGAAATCAGACATTTGCGTTTTTGCTAATGATTAAAACTTGTTAATGTAAGCGATTTTCTTAAGATCAATATCGGACTGCAGAAGATTTTATAAAATTTTAAATGTTTGACTTTAGATTCACTAATCCTGTAAGACACCCTTTGAGAATCGGAGCCAGTAAATTAATTATTCGTTAATAGTAATAACAGCAGTAATTACAGAGTGTCTGACTGATAAAAATAATTTATATGGTTCCCGAGTAGAAATTGCAGTTTCTCGGTAAGAACTAGAATATTATATGATTGGTAAAGCTCACGTCAGACATCTCTGAAGAAAGTTGAATTGGAATCCATTTAAACACACAAAGACATCTACCACACTGCATCAGCAAATATACTTGCAGAAAACAAAAGGATAATAGCTTCATCCACATGTAAGAATCTAAAAATAATGGAGGCACTCTAATTAAAAAAGAATAGACAACACCAAATTATATGGGCTGCGAGCACAGTACCAAGGTCTGGATTATGTTTGAAAAATGAAACAGTTCCATAACTCTAGATACATGTATAAACATGCATGCATTCAGTCGACTATATGAAACTTGTGTACAAGAGGTATCCCTACCCAAATATGCGATTATATATATATATATATGAGTGTATATAGATATAGATGTATGTTTATATTTCTGTGTTTAGGGAGCTATTTCACTTTAATAAATGTTTTCTAAATGACGTTTTTTATAGTATTGTTTTTCTCGAGAAAGTGTATCATATTCTGAACGTAATGAATGCTAAAACTATGAATATGTATATTTCTGTAGCAGTTTTATCATCTACAACAGCAATTTTACGCTATTATCATAGTCTAATAATGATAATTAAAATGAACAATAGATTATCCGGAATCTTTGGAAATGGACACAGTTTTTGGAAAATTAGACACTCATCAATTCCAGACTATAAAATACACGTACGCATACAGGAAACATTAAAAAAAAATATCTTGCCATATTTGGTCAATAAAAAATCTATCTATCTATCTATCTATCTATCTATCTATCTCTCTCTCCCTCTTTCTCTCTCTCTCTCTCTCTCTATATATATATATATATATATATATATATATATGTATATATGGTGTGGTTGATGAATATATACAAAAAAATGAAAAGAACGCCGATTTCACATTTTGAAATATATATTTAACAAAATTACGCCAAATATGTTTAAATAGTAACGAGTAATTAATAATATACCGATTTTATTCAACTACGGCCTCCAGACTACATCGGAATAATTCTTGCCTTCAGTTCGTCTTTGTTGCTAAAGTGAATTATGTTGGTCTCTCGCATATCAATATCAGTGTTTGCAGTCTGGGGAATTTGATGGAACCATATAAGGAGTGATGTAGTTGCAGAAATATTCTGGCAGCCATGGTTGCTTTCTCCGGCATATGTGAAAGTTTGCAGAGTGTTTTGCCAGTTAGAGAGAGCATTCCAGCAGCCACCATCTTCAAGCAGTAAAGCACTACCTTCTCAAGGAAATTGATGCAGATCACATATTAATTCGAAGGCTCTCACCCAAATATTAATTTTTTACCAGAATGATCAGAGGGATTATACCATTGTACCGTACTTTTGTTAGCACCATTAGGCTTATCCAACATTTTCCTGATCCCAAAAACTCTTTTTATATTGACACCAAACACAGTGATATATTCGTTATAGAGCTTTTGAAGCAAATACTCTATATTTTTAAAGAATTATAGGTTTATGTAATGATGGGTTTATTTTTCCTTGTATAAACATTTCCTCTACAAAGTTTTAATATGTTTGAAAATAATCCTATACATTTTAATCACTATTCACATATTTAACTTAAATTATTAATTAATAACTCAAGTTTATTGAAAATTATAATTTTGCGATTTTTAATAAAAACTGAAGGCAAATTTCTTAATTCATTTATACTGATAAGTTCTTTCATTTTTTTAATAACTAGATTCTTCATTCTGAAAATAAAAGTTAATATTTATTTTGATGAAAGGAATAAAAAAATATATATGTGGTCTTTTCGAAGGTTACTGACATTTTCGTCACAAGATGTTTAAAAAATGCGTGCTATGCACAAGCATAAATATTCTTTTCTTTTTACATATATATATTTGACAGCTGACACGCGACACGGATATCCTGTGTTGCTTTCAAGTTGGGTACATTTTTTAAGATATTTGTTGGTTTTTTTCCGATATGACTGGTTTTGTCAACTGGCATGAATACTTGACTGACTTTAATTTCAACGGACATTTTTGAGTTATTCTAAAAAATCGTGCTGAGAATTTCCGCCAGGATTTTGGTAAACGACAAAAGCATTCTTGATGTTGTTTTTAATGTTTGTAGCAAATTAAAACCAATAAAAACACTCCGAAATGTCATCCGGCTTTTTAGAATTAGATATATTTTCTGCAGGACAATAATTATGTATTCTGTTAAGTTATTAATTTTGTGTTAATTGCAAGATAGAGTGTTTGTTTTGAGTCAAAATAGATAAAACCTCCCTTTATTTAGCCTCTACGTTTTGTGCGCTATGCCACAACCGCTAATAAAACATATTGATTAAGGTTTTAAATCAGCTAAATAAGTCATCTGAGTAAAGCAGAGATGAACATTTGTATTAGCCTTCTAATGAATGTGACATTACTCGGAGTGTTCGGTATTAAAAGTGTTAATATTTTTTATTTAATAATTCCACCCAAAACAAGACGGGATCTTCATTATATCAGAGAGAGTGCAGAGAGATAAAAGACTTGCTACAGTCGATATTGAAGGAAGGATAAAATAGAAATGGGATTCTAGAAGATAATAGATGACAATGGATGTTGCTTTTAATATTTTGGAGTTTCTCTCTAACAGAGAAGCAAACAATTATATATGTTTATTTTATTCACATTGAAGGAAATAGGAATTAATGACTTTTTCGTTTCTTCAAACATCTTTTAATTTGGATATAAGAACATTAAAGAAAAGATATGCGTTAGTCTCGATCCATTTTTTAAGTAAATGTACAGGTTTTTATTTATCTGTAATAGGCATGACTTTAGAGAAAAAAATCGGTTGTATGGCTGCAAGCAGTTTGTTTTAAGCAAATTTCTTTTAAGTCTTTACAGAAGTTGTTTTTGATCCAAGTGAAAAAGAAGGATCGGATAATCTGATACTCACAAGAACGATAGAGAAAAAGAGAGACAGGAAAAAGCAACGAAGGTCATATAGGATAGGCCTAATCAAATGCATGGCAGAATAGTGTTTGGGAGAAATAAAAAGAAAATGATGAAAGAACTACAAAAGGCGGGAGGATGTGGAGGGCTACATTTGTCTACGTAATGTAGAGACACAAAGAAGTTTGTCTCCGCTGGGGTTTTTCTTTTTCTTTGAGGATGTAAGCTAACATAATTCTTAACAAATTCATGCTTTTTTTGATTCAATGAAATTTTAACTTATTTTTTTAATTTATTATCTTCAAATATTGTTGGCATTTAAAAAGAAAATAATGAAATCCCAAAAGAAAATGGAAAATTTAAATTTAAAAAACGAAAATAATAAAGAGGTATTTATATTAGTCATACAAACTGTGTCTGAATGAAAAGTTAAAAATTATTAATTTTTAAAAATATAAACCTTCTTTTGACACACGCACGTTAAGTAGTTTACGCACATTTTACGCTGTTTCTCATACTTTGACTTTGCCACATAAGTGTAACTATATGTTGCTTTCATTTCTCTTTATGTATAGCAGAATTTTCAACTCTCTTTTTTTCCTGATTGTACGTAAAGAAATTTTTGTTCCTATTCTACAGATAAAATCCTTGTTGCTTACATCCCAACTACTTAACATCACCTGTTAGGAAACTGTCCATTAGCCACTTTCCTATATGGGATTATATATTATTTAACAATTCAGCAATCTTTCACTTGTTTCCAATGGTATTGTCTTAATTTCTGTATATGCCTGAATTTGACGTCACTTACGTCAATAATTAATCCTTCCTTTTCGTTTCTACGACTTACGTTACATTTTAAGATTCACATTGAAACTGTGCCACTGAGGATGTTTTCTTAATCCTTGTTTAAAAGCCGACATCGATGCCTTATGAATTTTCGAAAATATCAGACGAACGAAAATAATATTGATTAGCGTTTAACTTTTCAGTTGCTATAGCCCAAAGGAAAATTTTTTCTCGACAGTACAAACATGATAATTCCGATAAACTTGAAAGCTATGCGTATGATACAAATATTTACTCCTCTCGTAGTTGTAAACTCGTCCTGTTCGATAAGGTCAAATTTGAACCTGATCTAAAAAGCGAACTATTATATGTTGTTTATTAGGGTAAAAATCGTTTGTTAATTGTAAACCTCCAAAACGAGATTCCACTTTTCTTATCCCCTTTGAAAAAACTTTTTGGCCTCCCATTAGCATAACAATTGCTAACCTCCATGTGTCTCATCTGGTCTGGTGCTTATGCTATGTGTTTTGAGATTCTTGATAAAATCCAAAGAGGAATATGCAATGTTATCGATACTGACCTGATATCTCGACTTCAATCACATTCTCAATTCGGTAACATAGCTTTATTTTGCAATTTTTTCAAATATTTTCAATTTAACTTTTCTGATAAGTTCACATTGATACCTCGAACATACGAATTTATGTGAATTGTGGGGCAATGGATATATGCAAGGAATAAGAGGTGAGAGTGCTGAGTCCGAATTTTAGTTGAATTTGTTGCATTCATTTACGTGCATATAGCCTTGGTAAAGGTATAAATCAATCTCTTTTCCTACCAACTATGGCTTGAAAAGTAAACATGACTGGGTTCTCTGGCCTTGGTTGGTAACCAGCCTACCGCAGAAAAAATGGCAACTTAATACTGCAAAACCGTCTGTGCTAAAATTTAGAGTCACTAGCATATATTTCATAGTAAATATATAATTAGATACATATGATGTAATAATGTTACAAAATGTAATCCAAAACAGTAAATAATACTTCATTCACTTTTCCAAATGAATGTGGTAAATAAGTAATAAACGTCTATATTTCCTTCGTATCCATCTTTTTCGTCTTTTTTTTTATCGAGTTTATTTTTTCTTTCGTTTGTTTTGTCGTGCGTAAATAGACAAACCAACCGTAATTTGGTCCACATACATTTATTGTCTTAGGAACATTATATATATATATATATATATATATATATATATATATATATATATATATATATATCATTCAGTTCCTAAGAACAATGGTTAGAAATCAACCCATTTTCATCGACAAATTTCATATATATTCTGAGTCTAAATACATAAATATCATGGCATTGGTACGACGCTACAATTACCTAATACTCCGTTCATATATATATATATATATATATATATATATATATATATATATATATATATATATATATATTAGCTGATTGTATATTTTCACCCTGGGTTTTTTTTTCTCATTTCATATTTTCACTTATCGTTGAAAGAGAAGTGGCAATTAATAAAGAAAGATGAAAAGAAAATGTCTTCATAGAGAATGTTATGAATTTTAATTTACACTCGTAAAAAACCGGCTCAGTGTTGTAAATTTCGGGTAATTAAAATTTTCGTCAAGAACGCAACGAAGAGGGTAAGATGTATTTCATGTAAAAGTAGTTGATTAGAACGAGCAAATATTGATTTATTCATGCAGAGAAACGGTTTTCCTGTTTCAGGGAGAAAATGAAAATGATCAGAAATAAATCTTCAGCATAGTCACTTAAACACAGCTAACACTGCACACAAAGAATATATATATATATATATATATATATATATATATATATATATATATATAATTGTAATAAAATTATTACAGAGAAATTTATATGTTTCAAGTTTTAATGTTTCTATCTCGTAATCAATATTGAGTAAATGTATTTGAAAAAATTACATTGGTAATTAGAACACCATATGTTTGCTTATTAAAGAGTTAATATGGAGAAGGGAAATATTTTATCAGCATATATATTTCTTTAATAATAACGAGAACCGTAATCGAATATCCGTATTCAAATATTTTTGGTATTTAAAAAGGAAATGATGAAATACCAAAAGAAAATGGAAAATTTAAATTTAAAAAACGAGAATAAAGAGGTATGTAAATTAATCATACAAATTGTGTCTGAATGAAAAGTTATATATTATTAATTTTTAAAAATGTAAATATATTAAATCAACGAAATGAAGTTACTGTGAAATGAAGAAATTATAAGATGTTCACGATAGATAATAATTTTGTGATAATAATTCTTGACACAAACCTATTGATTAATTACATCTATCCTTTACTTTATTTTGTATTATGACACAAATAATATTATTTTAATATTGTTTTTTAAAATATTAGGGTTGCTGTATGATGAGAATACATGATGAATTGAGAAATGAATA
Source organism: Ascarosepion bandense (assembly GCA_037127315.1). NCBI lineage: Eukaryota > Metazoa > Mollusca > Cephalopoda > Sepiida > Sepiidae > Ascarosepion > Ascarosepion bandense. Next base: position 5,320,836 of record JBBBDQ010000256.1, on the reverse strand, counting down.
TACTTTGAATCAAAAATAATTTTAATCATCCAAAATACCTTTGTAAAACAGGTATACAATATTTTTAAAAAAATACTTTTATGTATTTTTAAAAAGTTAACAAATTATCGGGGATGCATATATCTCTAAGAGTATTTCTTCGTAACTAAGTGAAAAAACTAGCTGCAAATATGACAGTTCTTTTAGTCATTTACGTCACCACTTTTAACATATAACCTATATTTTAAATTTTATAAGTCGACAATTATTCTGATGAGTTAAATTAGACACATCCATAAAATCTAAATTTTCTGTATTCCCTTTCTCCATGTCAACAATTTAATAAGCAAATATATTGGTATATTTCATCTAATGTGAACTGTTTTCACAAAATTAACTCAACATTAACTGATGAAGAGATACAAATTTAAAATCGAGAAATTTAGAAATTTCCGTGTCGCGATGTAATATATATTTAATAAAGAAATAAATTTGATTATGTTACGCCCTACGTTTTATTAAGCTCTTTTTAAAAGGTAAATGTAAGAGAACTCTGGACTCTAAAACTGTTTAGTTCTCTTCATATGAGCTTTGATACAGCGAAACAAGTTTGTATGTGGATGACTGATACATATATGTATATATATATATAAAGATTAATTGTAACGTTCATTTATATATATATATATATATATATATATATATATATATATATATATATATATAAAACGTGATAAATTGTAACAATGGCTATAAACGTTAGATGTATTAATGTGAAAAAGTTTGCTACTTAGATGAGCAGTGTTATTTCAATGATGATGACTTCGAAATTTCTTGAAATCATTATTTCGATGTCTTCACTTTTCAGCATTTTTTAATCGGAAAAAATAAAATACTGTATATTGAAGACATCACAATAATATCTTCACGAAACTTTGAAGTCGGGATAATTACATTAGAATAATACTGCTCGGCTAAGTACAAAATTTTCTACATATATATATATATATATATATATATATATATATATATATATATATAGTGTTCAATATAACAGACAATGAATGTCTAATACGTTTAATCGTTGTAAGCATAGTATTTTAGTTTTAATTTGTGGTGAGAATAAAGAGAAATTAGGTCTAACATTTGGATATTTACATATTGCGCTAGTCATAAGCTTGCAGCTCACATGAGCCATTTTCAGAGTGGTTTGAAAGACATAAACATAAAGATATTTAGCATTAAAGGTGGCATTTTTTCATGTTGATATAAAACAGTGTTATCCAACGATAACGATGATCGAATAGCAGACGGATGTCGTAAATTAGTTAAGCGGTTTTAAGACACCATACCACATGAGAAACTGAAATGAATACAAGAGAGCCGTATATCTAAATCCAATGTAATTTGTTGTGTAATTGAAATGTAATTTTATTAAGTGCGGTTCGATTTGAGAAAATGTAAACAGTCTCCAATACCTGAAGGCTCTTTTTACTATGTGTATGTGTGAGTATTATTGTGTTATCAACTAAAACTAGTCTAATAGACATATATATATATAGTCTTCCGCAGATAGATCTGTTTCGGTGTATCACAGCTCACCAGTAGAGTTTGACATCCGATTGCTTTTTAACCAGGTTTAAAAGCCGACCGAATTGGCGTCACTCGTCGATTCTACCTCTGAGCTATTGTCGCTCGGTAGAAGGAGGCAGACGTTTAGTGTGTGATATATCATTGATGCACACGCCTATAGCAGAGAGTGTTCTAATACATTATGGAATGAAGGATGCGTAGATGCTAGAGTAGTTAATGTTTCTTTCAACGTCTACTATTCTTTCAGAGTGCTCAATCAAGGTGTGAGAGCGTAAATGGTCATCCGCAGACAAATCTGCTTCGCTGTGCAAATATATATATATATATATATATATATATATTCTCAGATGCAGTGTGACTGTAGAAGAGTCAAAATGAATAGAAAAGTTATAAAAGGTAAAATGTATAATTAGCCGGCGCGTTTCGTTGGTTGTAGGACTTTATCAAGGCAACGTAGGATTCATTATGCTGCACGCATTTATATATATGTACAGAGGCGAGACTTTCATTAGTTTATTATGGTTTGTAAATTTGAGTGTTCATGAATTTTCATCAGGTTTTTCTAACATTAAGTCATAGCATGAGGAGGACATAATATGTCCTCATTCACAGTTTGATGAAAAGTAATGTAAGCGAGTAATTATCAATTTACTTTCTTTTTTTGAGACGCACATTTAATGAGAAGGAGAATCATCAATTACCGTCATTGAAAATTATGAAAATATCAATCGATTACCAGTTTTTCTCCCTTCAATCCTTTCATGAAAAAGTTATTATTTTCCGTAGCCGTCATACAACACATAATTGTTGAATAAAAAAAGGTGAAATCCATCACATCAAACTTTCAATATGTACAGTTCAAACGTCCATATCATACCATAAATCGTAATCCCAATTCAAAAAATATTCTTAAATTAAATTTAATATCACTCTCTCGCTTTACTTCTCCCGAGTCTTTGAATTAGGACACCCTGTGCCCTACTAATGCAATGACTGACTATTCAACCACATAAGGAAAGTTCATAAACGTTTTCAAATATAAATCGGGATAATCCACAACATCCTCGCATATAAGTATATGAACACCTGCAGCATAATACATCTTACATAAGCTTAATAAATTCTATTAAAGGACAAAATGCATCAGCTAAATACAATTTTTCTCTTGTCCGCTATTTATTCATAAAACATGTATATAACTATGTGTGCGACAGAGTGAGAGAGAGAGAGGGGTAGGGATTAAGTGTTTGTGTATAGGTAAATGTGTTTCTAAGCGCTTGAAGGTGTTTATGTCTCTAGTTACCTTGAAACAAAAACTTTTCTTCCAAAACTTTCTCCTCCTTTATAATTGCTCTGATTATAATTAACTCTTTTCCCACCTTTAAAATTCAGATAAAATAATTCCCGGTTTTATTTTCAGAGAAACTAAAATTTACCAACGAGGTGTTAGGCTACATAGTTATTGATTCAATTCGTTTGTTCAAAACTACGAATATATTGTTCGTTTTTCAAGAATCAGTATGATATTAATATTTTCCCTCCACTGTTCACATTACACACACACACACACACACACACACACACACACACACACATATATATATATATATATATATATATATATATATATATATATATATAATCTACCCCGTCTTTTCCTTTTTTCCAACCATACCAAATTCTATGCCGGATAGCTGTACGATTACTTTCGAAATGCATGCTGATATTGTTTGTTTCATATTTTCATATCATTTATGTAAAAGACGCTAATATTCCAGGCAATAATTAAAGCAAATCAAAGTAAAGCCAAACAAACACCCAATCATTATTTTAAAATTAAATTGCTTATGTCCTGTCAGAAAAAAAACGTGTTTATTTTTTCTTAATTTTGCATTAACATTGCTTTGTTTTGATTTTGTTTTTTTTAGCCAGTTTTCAAAAAGTGGTTTTACGTCTGATCGAATTTGATAGTAAATAGTATTATAGGTAATATTTCATTTTTTTGTCAATAATCTCTATTTATCTTTGTGGTTTGTTCAATTGCAATTTTAAAATATAAAGTAAAAGAATTAAATTTATTATATATGATGCAATTTTATATTGTTTTTTATTGCATTTTATAGGAAACTATTACTTACTTTTTTCATTTTTCCACTGAAGTGATTGATAAATGGACAGAGAATTAGTTTGCAATAAAATTAAAATTTGGTATAATATAATATATCTACGGCTATATCGTGTTGAACACACCGATCACTGTAGTTAAGCATCATTGAGCCTAGTCAGTACTTAAATGGGTGACCATTTGGGAATACCAGGTGCTGTAAACGTAAGGACCAAGAATGGCCCACGTTCCTCCAGTTTTGACGGTTGGGTGCAGGGCTAACAACCCTGCCCCGTAAAATAACAGTTTGTTACAGAAATAGAAACAGCAACAAAAAGTTGCTGCCCTATGCACCATTGGGTGTGATGGATAAATGATGATGATAATATAATATATTTGTGTTGTAACGCGTAACATATAAAGGAACCCCTCGATTAATGCGTTTTCGATAAATGCAATAAACTTTTTATATATTAAAATTCGTTTAGTGCGTACATAATACTCGATTAGTGTGGTAAAACTCTCTTCATTTCCATATGAACTGAATATTGATTCATTTTTAGTTGCCGATGTACATATTAGCCACATTAATCGAGGGACTCATGTAATGTCGGTATATTGCAGACTAGCTGTATATTCCGGCGTTGCTCGGAGCTATTTAGTGGCCATATTGAAATAGTAAGGTCAAGTACGTATTCAAAAAGCTCCAGTAATTTAGTTGACGTGACGCGTTAAGTTACAAAAATGCAAGGTAAGTATTGTTTTTTGTTGTATTTGTGAAACAGGATTTATGCTTGATCAATTCTGCCAATAAACGGGAATCATCGCAAAAATCAATATTTGCATTAATTTTTGCTGCATCTTCAGTGTTAGAAAATTTTGTTCGCATATCAAGATATCGGAGAAATAAGGTTCGTTAGAATAAAGACACAAATACACAGACAGACATATGTATATATATATATATATATATATATATATATATATATATTGTCTAATTACGATTGAACTCTCTAGAGTAGAAAATTTTAAGAACAATTAGCACTTCTGCGATATATGCATTACTCTTTAGGAATTGTGTCCTTTCGGTGACTGGCGTGTGCATACACTGTTTATATACACTACGTTAAAATTTCCTTTCTCTAATTCCATGAGCCTATGTCTTAGGGGTTAGCGATTTCGGTTGACACCAAATCGGTCGGATTTCGAAGTAAGTGGATGTGCTTAGCCACAGGGTTGAACTGCGAAACATGCTAGTATATGTATGAATAATTGGTTTCTTCTGTGTCTGAGTAACTATATATTTACTTTTTAATCTAGGTCATTAGCCATATGCCCTGAAGAACCGTAGTGTGAAACCGCGGTAGGTTTGGCTCACGTTTAGATTTTTTTTGTATATATATATATATATATATATATATATATATATATATATATATATCAAATTAATAATGTTAAGTGTTATTTTCATTTCAAAGAAGAGGATTAGTCAGATGTAAGGACAAAGTACCTATGCTGTAACTATTATTATAATCATTATTTGTAGTACTCGTAGATTTATTAGTATTAGTATTAGTAGAAGACAGTAAAAAAAACTTGGCCGAATAATATCTTTAGTCAGCATGTTTATTACGGATTTCATGACTTACATTGAAACACCAGTTTCCGTACCGTCCTTGAACTTAAGCAACGTCGAGCCTGAATAATACTTAGGTACGTGACTGCCTGGGAATACCAGGTGTCTTAAGCTTGAATATGCGGAGTATATAATGGCTCGGAATTTTTTTTATTGGAGAGACTAGTTCCAATTCCACTTGGTTTTCTTATATTCACTTAGGACCAAATGATATTGGGAAAGTTATAAATCAATCACTTCTCCTCATCTATTGGTTATCTAATAGGACTTATATCTCTTAAACACCTAATTCTTCTAAAACAAAAATCAAAACCGATTACAAATAGTTAGATTACGGCCTTAAATAATCCATAGAGATTGATATGATGCAAAATAACTAAACAGTTAAGAAAAAGTGTATATCGTAAATAAAGAGATTTATTAACAATGTATGGTACAATTTTATGTGACGTTTTATATTTTATTGATGAATTAATCTTCTTGTCGATCATACAATTAGAGTGAATTTCGAAATGAGTGTTCAAATTTTATTTTCAATATATGAAGACAGTCTCCGTTTATTTTTTATGCTATTTTTACTCGAAATTTGATATATCAGTGAAAGGAAGATAAAATAATAAATAAATATGGCAAATTTTTCAACATATTATAAATCACTGAGGTCATTTTATTTTTCAAGGGATGTTATACATCCGTAGTTACAAAGGTTAGACATTATTTAATGTATGCATATTATTGTTACTTCTCTGAGTGAACATTTTTGATATTCCATCAGCACTGCTAACGCGAGAGTCTAGAAGAGTAGCTGGTTTTACCAACTAAGGATAACGGTTTCCACGGCCATGAGGCGGATAGATTATATTGAATCAATTGCTACATCTGCTACTAGGTAGGTTGTTTCACTGTGTCATGCTAAACAATTTTTCTCGTCAAAATATTTCATACATACTTACCATACTTACATGTATTTCGTCATTGATTTGAATATTACAGTCATATAAGTTCTGGCGATCCACTTACAAAATTAGACACCCTATTAAAATCCAAAGTACAACCTACAGTATCATTGGTTCTGAACTGGAATCTCGGCTTCAATCGAATTCCTATCGCCATTGCTGTCATATGTGGTCCGGCGCCCCCGCCGTTCATCTCAATGTTCTCGACAGGCTTTAAAGGAGAATCAGTAATGTTATAGGTACCGACTTGGCGGCTCGACTCCAGCCACTTTCTCATCGACGAAATATAACTTCCCTCTGTCTCTTCTATAAATATTTTCATGGCTTCTGCTCCGACGAAATTAAGTCACTGGTACCCCTGCCATATGTGTTTGCTCGTGCAACCAGACTGACAACTGGACCCCACCCATTTAGAGTTAGATCATCGAAATGGAGCAGATAATTCTACTCAATCAACTTTTTTCTCGCACTTCCCGCCTGTGGAACTCTCTTCCATATTCTTGCTTTCCTGACGGCTACAACCTCCAGGATTTTAAATGCAATGTCAATACCCATCTCTTAACCACTTGACTGTATTTCTTTCTACATCACCCTGTATATCTTTTTCTTTCTCTCAACCTTCGCAAATATCTTCACAGCTGTGTTCTCACCCTTCTCTTCATCTTTCTCTGACGCCTCCTGTAACTGGTTCGTCTTTCTATTTACTCTCCTCGTATTTCATTATTTTCTCTTTGCAGCCCTCTGCGCATTAGTGGCTTTGCCGCCTTGCTTGGGGTAGAACGATAAAAAAAAGTAATGTAATTTCTCTGTGACTTATATTTTCGTGGTAATTATTCTGATTTGTTCACTTCTATGGTACTTAGAGTTTAATCGCTGTACTAGACTGACAGCAACTCACATCAGGACTAAAATGGTTAGATGTAACTGTATGTTCTTTGCTAAAAAGTTTTTTAGCACTTTTCGATTGTGGTATTCTCTTCCATTTTCTTGCTTTTCTGTCAAGTTTGATACTCAAAAATTTAAATGCAGTGCCAATCCTTAACATCTTTCTTCTTAATTTCTGGTGTTTTTCCCCTCTTCTTAATAGTGGTTTTCATTTTTTTTATATTGACACAAGTAACACTCATGCATTTTAGTGGCGGGGTCGCCTAACTTGCAAGGAAATTAGTAAAACATTGCCGTACGCAAACTCTCTACATCGGTAGAGTCATTGTTTTAAGCAATTATCAGGTTTGAGAAAAATGAAAATTTTCTGATTTATCAGCAGTAAGATTATCGAAAATGTTTAGAATGACTGTCTTTCCTACACGTGTGAGTTGAACACTTTTCTTCCTCTCGCTCTGGTTTGTCAAGACAACGGTTTTATTGGGCTTTACTCTTCTCTCAGAGTAAAATACAACGTGTTATACGATGCCTTATGCTTTCACCAATAACGACAATATCACTTTAAAAAATTCTTTGGTTATATTTGCTCTCATTTTATCATTAGAAATTTAACAGAACCGCTACACTTTCACGTAGTCGAGGAAATCGTCATCTCATCACGATACCAAGTGTTTATGTTTATATGGCAAGTGAGTGGGTTATTACATGATTTTGCTTTATTTTATGGCATATCAACGTAAGTGGATTGTTTAATGCGGTCAAGATTTTTACAGAACAACGGTTATGTATTCTGTGCATGAAATCAGTTTGTATATTAAATTTCATTAGCGTAATATTGTTAAGAGGGTTTTGTTGAGAGTCAGATATATTGCTGCTCATATTATTTTTTCCAAAAATATATTGTGGGTAATAGCTTTTTTCAATTTCAAAAGTGTATTTCTGCCAATATTTTTCTTTTAAAATCTATTCCTGGTAATTTTGTTTCCGAAAATCTATGGCGTTAATATTTTCTTTTCCAAAAATGTATCACTGGAATGTTTATAATGAAAGATTCTTTTTAAAGTTTCATAGTGTTTTGAGCCTAGTTATGGGGTTATATATTTCTCCGTAACTAGCACCCGAACATGTGTTAGATTAGACCTAGAAACAGCAAATAAGAAGTGGTTCCAAGTTTTTCTGAACCTCCCAATCACAGGCCTTGCTACTGGCTTCAGATGATGGTGATAAACAGGATCTGGATATAATTTATCCTGATAACGATATAGCCTCATTGAGGTTTCCCCCGTAAAAAAGTGTAGTTAGCATATTCTCAAGCCCCAGTCTACAGGACCTGGGATATTTGAATTAGCACCCACTTGATCGGAGTGAAAGATGAAATCAGATAAGATGATGAAACAACAAAGCGGACATTGATTGTTTCAGATTGATGGTCTATACTAACACTCATGGATCCGATACCGCAGTTTTAGTTAACTTAGGTGGGGAACAATCTTGTGTCGTATGACATCGATGCCAATCGATCGTACAGCCATTTCGGTCCGGCCTTATTCGTAGAGATAATTTGTCTTCGCCTAAATGCTACCCGTTTGTAATGTCAGTCAGACATCGTAAATTAGCAAGGCATGGTAGGATGGGATAGTTGTGCCGTTAGACCGAGAACGCAGAAGACATCATATACATACACATATAAAATTACTTACATACCCGTCCTGATTAACAAGCGGTTTTTTAAATAAAGCCGCATATATCATAATATAGAAAACAGTTTCAGTGTTTTTATTTCTCGGCCTGGCGTTTTTGTTTTTACTGTTTGTATGAGTGAGTATTATAGTACTGTTAACTAAAATCTGTCTAAATCGGTCGAGTTCCGATCCCGGCCAGAAGCAAGTAGATGTGTCTAGCCACACTGATGATCTGTGGTACAGCGAAGCAAGATTATATGTGGATGACTAGTATATATATATATATATATATATATATATATATATATATATATATATATATATATATTAGAAAAAGAGAATGAACCCGTAGAGTAAAAACCTACTGTTCAAGCATTTACTTTTATAACGAGTGCTCGATGTCTAGATCCAAGCTATCTAATCCCCTTTCATAAATCAAATATTAAATCTCCATGGTTACATGATTCTAAATTTCCATTTAACTTTGTTGACACACTTAAAGTATTTCCTCCAAGTTCCACTCCGTAATTTCATAAATAACCATGATTTCATGTTATATTTTCAAAATAAATCATTTTCAATATTTATTTTAGCATATCATCTGAAGAGAAACAGTTTTTTTCTGAAACATGAAATATTTGTGTCGTGATATTATGATTTCATATATATATATATATATATATATATATATATTAAAAAAGGATTAATTCAAAGATGTTGAATGGCCATTTCGACATGAAGATCCCCACGGGGAACGACACATCACCTCAGCAACAGAAAAAAACCTTTCAGAAACTGGAGAAAAATTAGTCTACTTTTCCTTTTTATGGCCATTCAACATCTTTGAATTAATCCTTTTTTTAATATATATTTGCTCTGTAATATTTTATTACATGGAGCTCTCTTCCTGTATCATTTTTTAATATTAAAATAAATGTTTAATATTAATTAGGATCGGGTTTTTTGGAATTTAGCTTCCTGCTTTTTTCCCTTGGATTGAAGTATCTGAATTAATATATATATATATATATATATATATATATATATATATATATATATACACATTATTATTCAGTCATGAATCGAGTTATTCCGGTGTTTAGCGTGTGTGTAAACTGTATATATGCCACGCTAAAATTTTGTACTCTTTCAGCCAAACGCCGATAGCATAATGAGTAGCCACTCTGACTGACATTGTTCGGACTGTTGTCCTCATTTATATTGCCCTAGTCCCGACGTTTCGGATGTTTTATTCTCTAACCAACTTCAGTTTATATACGTTGGAATTTCGAATTTTGCCATAGTCTTTTTTTCTTGTTCCACGTGCCATGCTTTTTTTTTTTGATATCTCAAGTTCAGTGATGTTCGTTTAATAACTCAAATCTCAAAGTTTTTTCCCACTTTGCTGAAGTAAAGTATTGACTACAAAACAGTAAAAAACTTTACCGAATAATAATTTTAGTCAGTATGATTATTACGGATTTCATGGCTTACCTTGATACACCAGTTCCCGCACTGTCCCTGAACGTCGAGCCTGAATAGAACTTCGGTACGTGACTGCCTGGGAATACCAGATGCCTTAAGCTTGGATATGCGGAATATATAATGACTCGGAATATTTTATTGGAGGCTCTTTGCCTCAAATCACTGAATTACTTCAATAAACCCTGGGTCACGTGTAATTCTTTTTAAATATGTTTGTATGTATGTCGGATATAAAAAAAAGGGTTAATAAATCGTAAAGTGGTTAACTTTATTATAGAAAGAAGAAAAATAAAACGAAGAGAATCATGCCTCCATATATCCTGGGAATTTAACGCTGACATTACATATCGAAGGTAAAAGAAACAAAGTAACATTAAGTAGCATTCAAGTTGCGTTTGTAGAAAGTATTCCTGAAATATGAAGAAAGAGAGATACATTACAAAAATGGGAATTTGTGAAGAGACATAATCGCCTACAACCTAAAAAGACAAAAGAAGCAGAAGAAGTAAGTGTATTAGTTTATGAAACAGGTTGCCGTCTCCCCTAATTTTTAGGTTAGCTGGCCTCTTTTACGCGATATATATCTAAAGGATGTGTCATGTGAATATTCGATAATTCCATATCCAATAATACCATTTGTTCATATCCAAGGCGAATAATAAAAAAAAAATCAAACGTTCTTCGGAAATTACCATTCTCTTCAGATAGTTTGTGCCATACAGTAGTATATTCTAAGAAAATATAGAGGAAGAAAAACTGGTTTTGGTCACGGAAATTCTACGCACCAAGTGACAAATTAAAGAGGACAGGAACGGTAGTTCGAGGACGCTTATCATTTTAAAATGAAACGCTGAACGAATAAAGAAATTTATTAATCGTGCTGACAACTCGTTTACCAGAAAACGAAGACGAGAGAGAAGAAAGCATTCAGAATGATACTGAAAGAAATTAGCTGAATAATGAATTCTATTTTAAATCGAACGTTCGTGTTTATGCACGATCTGTGAGGTGTTTAATGTTATCCACGTGACAGAAGAAACATTAAAATCTTTTAGTAATACAACATTGATTTGTTTTACTAACCGTTAGCTTGAGATTGCAGTATCGATTTTTCGACTGTTCACGCTTTAAGGGAATGCTCATCCTCACTTTGCTTCGAGCATATCAGCTTTTCATCAGGCAGGTTTACGACATCCTCTTCTGTTCATTAACATATTAACATCTTTCTCTGCAACATCGATGTTATTCACTGCTTTGAAAGGCAGCTACATTCGCTACACAAACTGACGGTTGAATGAAATGATTCATTGTATAAGAATAGTTTCATCTAGGAGGGAAAATACTTTCAAACACAGAGACGAAAAAAGAGAGAGAATGGAAAGTAAAAGAGACTGAAAAGAAAAAGAGACTGAAATAAAATAAGAATCAGCAGATGATTAACTTCATTTAATTTGCAAGAATGTTAAGTGGGTATTGATATGATGGCGAATTTATTTTAATTCATTGATTTGTAGTTCGAACCGACTTTCTAATCTTGTTTGGTGTTGTCAAAGCTTTTCGATTATTCTACCATCTGAGCGTATCCAGCTAGCTTTTGAAATGTTTTCTGAATTTTTTGAATGGCAAATTCTAGTAATGTGTCAGCTGTTATCATATAATAATTATGTTTGTTCCTTACTTAGTTAGTTATTTACTACGTTACATAGTTCCTCTGTCCGTTACGCCACAGAAGAAAGATAACACACTCTCTACACTAGCTTTTCATTCCCCTCTACTTTTTTAATCTATAAACACTCTACTCCTCAACCTTTCTTTCACCTTTGCCAAACGGAAAGGTAGTAAAGAGTGAAAGAGTACGAAGAGAGAGCCTACAATATTACCGTAGTAGTAGCAACTTGGGTTGGTATTTGTAGCAGTAATTGTGTGTGTATGTGTGTGTACTGTACAATATAATAAAATAGGTAGGTTTTTTGTTGTATCCCGCGACCTAGTAACGAAATTTCTGGCCTCTACACCCTTGGCCATTACTCAGTTGGTCTTCTCTGTTTACAATGTACACAGGAGCCATGATTGTCAGTAATAAAAAAAATTCCATTTCAAAATATCTCACAAAATATCGTACAGTAGTTTGGTTATGGTCTGTGCATACGCTGCTTTATATAACATAAGATTACAGCAAACTAGCTTCTATGGACATTACTTATACAGATATTTTAATAAAATTAAGCTCTATGTTATCCTTACTTTATTACACAATACCCATATGTTTGAAGACGTTACTATCATTTGTAGGATGACAAAGTAAATTTTTTCCAGGAAATCATAATTATCCTTCCGTGGAAATTCCACGGGATCCGCTAGTTATCATTATTGTTATTGATTCCTGTTGCATACGAATATCCATCTCAGACATAAGATCAGGAATGTTACCCTGACATGTTTCACTCAAAACTCGTAAAAAAAATAAAGAAATTAAACAACATAAAACAGACATTTTACAGAGGTACTGTGATTGTGATATTTATTATGTGTTTTATTAAGGAATCGGCTGTCAGAAGGTCTGTTAAATGAGTGGAAAGGAAACTTTTCGAATAAAAATATGTTTCAACCACAATTGGACTAACTAATGTTTACATTTGCAATATGCATTATATTTCCTTTAGAAAATTTTTTTTATAATAATTTTGCCGTCTAAAATATTGCAGATACATCAACAATAAATCAAATTACTACCATACAACGATTAATAACTTGCATAGATCTATCTAATTTCATTTATAAACTAAATCTTATAATAAGAAATTTTCTGTCAACTCCAAAATTAAATAAATTAACACATCAGGATATCTTAACACTGGTTTAGAATCAGTCAGTCAGTTAAGTGCCATACATGATACAGGCTAGGGCGATCATGTCTCGAAAGAATTATGAAAGATTGGCCGGAAGATTATCACACAGCAGGTTTCATTGCTTTCTGCGGTAGACTGGTTGCCACGCAAGCAAACTGTTCTGTTATTTAACCCATAACGGGAGGGAAGAGACGGATAAATAGCTTTCCCAGGGGTATTTGCGCGGAATGAATGCAACGAATACAACTGGAATTCTAACTCGGCACCTAGATTTGTTGTTTCGAGCCGATATCTACTTCAACACAACGCACTTACACTCTTAAATAAAGTAGGAAGAAATAAGCAGAAAATATGATAACGTAACATTATATGGTTTAACCCACTCTTCAGTCGTAATGATCAAAGAAACATTGGAATATGCTTTCTAAATTTAATTCACAAATATTTCAAACAAAATCAAAATAAGATCTTCTCTCCATAACGTTAAGGTGAACATAGAAAAATAAAATAAAATGAGAAAATACAATATATAATTAAAAAAAAATAAGTGAAGCATTTGCCTTTAAAATCCATAACTCTTTCGCGCTTTCTCATCATTACTATCTCTCTCTCCCTCTCTCTAATTCTCACTCTGTTAAAAGTATGCGTTTGCTTTGTTTTAAAAGCTATATCTCTTTTTGCTCTCTCTCTCTCTCTCTCTCTCTCTCTCTCTCTCTCCTCTCATTCTACGCCTTTTATTTTAACTTCTCATTCAAGTAATGAGATGATAACCCTAAAATAAATGGAAAAAAAAGAAAAGACTGTACATGGCAATTAGTAATTAACCCCACACCCCGAGAGTGACCGGTGGGAAATCTATATATCTATCTATCTATTTATCTATGTATCTATATACACAACAGTTACTGTTATAATAGAGAGAATTATTTTTTCTTCTTCCTTCTGATTATTATTATTATTATTATTATTATTATTATTATTATTATGTCATTTTTCATCATATTTCGATTTCTGCTTTGGTCTCACTCACAAACAAGTCTGCGGGAAGACCTAAGGCAGGTAGTGGCGTGTTGTTATGGCTCCATTTCATGTTTTTCTATCTCCCCTATCATCCCCAGCATTACATAGATAAAGTTTTCCTTAGTGTGTGGGCTGTACTTAATAAGACAATTTTTTGTATATCTCTTAAGCTGGGGTTTCCAGGGATTCTTTCAATGTGTTGTTTTGTTCCATTTTTTATCATTCCAAGTGCACCTACTATCACTGGCACAACTCTTGTTTCAATTTCCACATTTTTTCTATTTCAATTTCCAGGTCTTTATATTTTGACAGTTTTTCAAATTCCTTGATTGCTATGTTACAATCCGCTGGACAAGCCATATCAATTAATAGACAAGTTTTCTCCTTCTGGTTTTTAACAATAATGTCTGGCCTGTTTGCTTCAATTTTTCTGTCTGTGTAGATGGTGTAATCCCATAGAATGGTTACATCTTCTATTTCTGTAACCGGTGCTGGATGATGTTCATACCAGTGTTTGTTTACAGCTTTTCCATAATGTTTGCACATTGTCCAATGTAAATATTGCCCAACTCTATCGTGGCGATTTTTATATTCGTTTGGGGCAAGCACAGAACAGCCTGAGATTAGGTGGTCTATTGTTTCTTGGTGTTTATCACAAAACCTGCATTTTGGATCCATATTATTATGCATAATATTTGCCTGAAAGTTTCTCGTGAAAAGACTTTGGTCTTGTGCTGCAAGTATAAATCCTTCAGTTTCAGACTTTAATCCAGATGCACGTAACCTTCGATGAGTATTAACTTTATCAACATTGGATTTATTGGCACGTACTGGATATTGGCCATGCAGAGGTTTTTCTTGACAGCGCTGTTTCATCTTTTCAAGAGCTTTATCTTTGGCTTTCATTTTCATATTTTTTGCCGCAATAGTTGGTTCTTGGCTTCTGTTTTGCTTTTCTACAGAATCTACTAACTGTAAATCTTGTTTGTATTTACAGCCTTCTTTTATTATTGAATATTTTTTCTTTCTTTCTTTATGTTACCTTACTAATTGTATCATCCAATCCTTTATTGTTTCTATGTATGTTAGTAAGCCAATAGTTGTTGTCTTGTATGACAATTCCAGCTGAATAAGACCCCTTCCACCTTCTTTACGGGGTATGTATAGACGGTCTACATCAGCCTTTGGATGATGCATCTTATGCTTAGAAAGAAGCTTTTTTGTTTTAGAATCCATTCGTCTGATGTCGTTTAGAGTCCAGTTTAAGATGTTGAAGCTATATTGGACAACTGGGATTGCAAGGCTATTAATGGCCATAACTCTGTTCTGTGAATTTAATTCAGTTTTTAATATCATTCGTAGCCTTCTATAGTACTCTTTGCGCACTATTTCTTTCATTTTTTTATGGTGAATGTTTTCGCTCTCATTTACACCTAGGTATTTATAAGCTTCTTCTGGTTTCAATTCTTTTATTGTTACAGCAGGGTCTAGGCTAATTGAGGATGTTTCTTGTATTGATCCACGTAAAACTGTAGCTTTAGCACATTTATTCAAATTAAATTTCATTCCAATGTCTTCGCTGAAGCATTTTACAGTTTGCAGAAGACCTTCCAGTTCATTATCATTCTTAGCATATAACTTCAAGTCATCCATGTAAAATAGATGGTTTATTATTATTATTATTATTATTATTATTATTATTATTATTATTATTATTATTTCAGTATTAGATCCTGCTTTTAACGTCACATTATAATCATCGAATCTTCACGTTTCAATTTTTCGTTTTAGGTTTGTTATTACTTTTTTAATTCTGATATCTGGTGATGATATATATATATATATGTAGTCATTGATATACATTATATTTATATATGTCTATTGTTTTGGATTTTCTATTTAATGCATATTCATTGTGGATATTATGATCACAACAATTCGGTCAGTGGAACTTTCGGAACTTTTAAAAGCGTCAGTTGCAATTTTAAAAAAATTTAAATAAAGAATTTCCATTGCTATATGGCTTTATATTTAGCATCTTACGTGATTATACAAGTCAATTTTGAATGTTGTTTCCGGTTTATTTTATGCTTGCCTCGCAATATTCAGGAATTTTGTTGGAATTTTGTACCGAATCTTCTATTCTATCCACGCATGCAGATATATTTCCTTCCAATTCCACAGGCTATACATTCCTCCGCTGAGCGCCCATAGCTTTTTTCTATTAATTACAAGGAATACAGGGAGAGAAAGAGAATAAAAACATTTTATAAATGACCAGGAAACGAACCCTAAACGAGAAAGAAGGGATGTACCTCTAACCCTGTATGAAAGATCAGGAGGAGTGTGAATTGAATTATATGAGAAATTATCTATTCCTATCTACATTTACTAGGTTACATAAAAATCTGCATTATTTATATCTACACAGCGCTCTCTTCAACAAATTGTTTTAGTTTTATATAAAATAATATACTACAGAATATTACGCAAACTTATCAATTTTAGAGAGGCCAATTGATAGATAGGTAGTTTGTTAACAGCATATCAACAATTAATGGGTCATTTAATGCCGAAATTTAATTTTCTTGTGAGATTTAAAGGAATGAAAATATGATATGTTTTCAGCTTTCAAAATACATGATACATTATTTTTGCATATGCATGTTTGTGTCGAGAAGATTACTAGATGCTGTAATATATGTACAACATATTGTATTTTTGTTGAAGTTCTTTTTTGGAATAAAGTTTAGTTTCATTAAGAAATGGAATGATTTCATGAGAGAAAACATTCATGCTCTTTGATTATGTTTGGTGACATATCAGAAGCCTATGGATTATTTAATGCATAGATCTAAATATTTTGAACGTAATGCAGTGTTTTCAGCAAGTGTTTTATACAGAAATGTAAACTTCCAGAATAAAGGTGTGTTTTTCAGATATATATGTAGATGTGCGTTTTGGTTCTACACTCCACAAAGCTTTCTATATCTCGATCTTGATATTCATATTAACTTTCAGCCGTATGTCGTGTATCATCATTCGAAGGACGCGAAATGTAATTTAAACTTTAATCATGAAAGATTATCATCATTTCAATCACCAGTCTATGATATTTGCTAATTTTCAGTGAAATCTCAAATATTTATACCCTCCAATGACTGGTTAAGGCGGCACCGTAAACCACAACGACATCGCTATCATTCATCTTTCATTGATCATAGAATGCAAAAATAATTGTCTCAAATATAAGCTTTTATTTGTAACACAACTAAGACTGGATCGGTTGAATATTTACAATTTCGGGATGATAAAGAAAAAATCAAATCAGTTTACTGCGAAAAGAAAAAGAAATGTTAAAATAAATACGCCATATATTTGAGTTGGTTAATTTTCCTGATTATTGGCAACTATTACTTTAGTGAAATCTAAATTTTCATTGCAGATGGTCGACTGAAAAGCAATGAAAAAAAAACAATTTCAGAATGTGGTCTGAAATGTGCTATCTCCTGTGCGTTTTGTACAAAGCAATCTGTCAGACGCCTTTTGCAGCTGCGAATCCACTTGAAAAGATCAAATGAGGCGCTGGAGAATCTCGTATTGAAAGTAGCTGACGGCACTTAGCAAGAGACTTCAGTGTCATGTTAGTGGACACTCATTGCAATCAATGACCTGATCCTCGGAAGAAGTGCACTTCAATTCGAGGATCCAAGTAAGTGGTGAAATTTGATACAACATATCGTTGCGTTACATGACAATAATCCATGCAGATGATCTAAATTCTAACAGAGTTTACGCGTTATCTCTCTATCTATGAACTGCATTTCATGTTTATATCAATACAACTACCCGTATACATATCCTAGTGCCATAAGTATGTCTACGTGTTTTAAATTTAACATCAATATAACTAACTTTCTTGTAGTTTATCTATCTATCTATCTATCTATATATTTATATATATATATATATATATATATATATAAATATATATAGAGACATAGATAGATAGATAGATAGATAGATAGATAGATAGATAGATAATTAAAATATAACGAAGTTAGTTACATTGATGTTAAATTTAAAATACGTAGGCATACTTATTTGAAGAAAAAAATTAAATACGTAGGCGCACATATTTTAACAAAATAAAAAAAACAGTTTCCACTTCTGCGATATACGCATTACTCTTCAGAATTGAATTGAGTTTCTTCGGTGAGTAGCATGTGGATACCCTGCTTATATACAAGACTTTAAAATTTTCCTTAGCAGATTCACTGCGCCTATGTTTTAGGAAGTAGCACCTCCGACAGACACAAATTCGATCCCGGCCAGAAGCAAGTAGATATGTGTAGCTACACTGATGAGATGTGATACAGCGAAACAGCCATGTGGATGACTAAAATACATATGTATATATCATATAAACTTTTATACTGACCCAACTGTCTCTATGCATTTTCTAGTGTCATAACTATATATTGTTTGTTACATTTTCATCTGTATATCAGTATATTAAATTTTAGGTTTTTCTTTAGTTATTTGTATATATTCGTAGTTAAATTCTTCGCATTTTAAATTTTCTATAAAACTATATGATGAATTTCAGAAATAATTATATATCTTTCTATCTTTTAATCAGCAGTCACTTAAAAATTTATATTGAGACAGTTATCTCTATCCGTTCCATAATGCAATCGTGCTGATATTTAGAGAATAAGTGTTTGAGTGAGTGTGAGAGAGAAGCAGACATACTTGAATTTTGAGGATGATAATCATTATTTATTAAATTACCATGTTGTTAGCCGCTGTTATCATTATTTCCTTCCATTTCACAATTGTCGTTCATGGCAATAGATTGCCGGTTAATTTTTGCACCTGTAATGTTTACCCTAGTTAACTGGAATTTAAAAGAAATTTTGAAAAAATGGATTAATGGTCAAATATTTTACAAATAGTTCCATTTTATTTCTTATGTATATTTTTGCATTATTAAAAACGTTTACAAATATGACGAATCTCATATAAACTTGATGAATACTATTTGCAGTATTTATAATTGGATTTTAAGAAAAGACAATTATTACCCCTTCACAATAGAACGTTGGAGCCTATTACATTATTTGTGTTATACATTCATAGTTGTTTATGCGTGCATACCTTTAATGTTAGATATATGAATAAACATTCGTAAATTATTAGCAAGCATGCTACCTGACACATTGTTAGGAGATAGCTTTTTTTCAGATATGTTCATGTCGACGTTCATGCAATGCCATTAGTCTTCATTAGTTAATTAGGTAATTCGATAGGAGAGACATTATCTTCCAAAGAAATATTTATATAAATAAATCTATGAAAAATAAAATATAAACGATTTATACAAGAATATGCTCAGGATTAAATATATTACTCATGATATGGACAATTAAATTCGTATGTGTGTGTGTGTATCTCTATGTATAAACAGCTAAAATAAGAAATGAGTAAACAAGCAAAAACGACTGCGACTAATAGTCTATAAACTGAAAGGCTGCCGAAAAATCAAGAGCAAAAAGATGAAATATATCCTCAGAATTAAAAGATATGACATTTCAGAATGACTATGAGTTTCCTCGCTAAACCATTCGAAATTTATGAATTTTGTGAGTAAACATATTAGCCAACATAACGTCCTGTCTCTCTCTTTTTTCTTATCTTCTTCTCTAAATCACTCCATGCCCAACATCCCCACTCTCAATCTCTCTCTCCCTATACGCACATCTGCACATCTCCCCCTCCATATATATATATATATATACATATATATATATATATATATATATATATATATATATATATATATATAAGACCACGGAAATTCTGCTTCGATTAATTACCAATAACCTTTCTACGATAAGGAAGAAATAACGTTTAAAATTATGCAAAGTATATTTCGGAATTAATATGTTTCTAGCCTTCGACTTTTATCATTAGGGTAAAATGATGATGAATTTTGAAGAACTCGTGAGTGCATTGACGTGAGCAAATACTGAATTGGGCGTGTGAAATGCTTGTATGTCTATTTGAATTCTAAAATATATTCTCAGCTCCTGACCCGTGCGGAGTATCTTACAGCTTCTATAAAGGCTGCTCGATTCTTTTTCGGCTCCTTTGGAAGATGCTCAAAGTAATATGGCTTTGAGATAGAATTACAGACCAATCACTATTTGCATGGGTTCCCAAGTTCATAACCCGGGAAGAAACATTTTAACCCGAATGATAGTCTGTGGATGTTTTCTGGCTGTTGGGAATTTGCGTGTCATCGTCAAATCACCATACACTTGACAAGTTCCCCGACCACCTATGTATTTGACATATGCTCTTCATATTTGATATATATTTCTTTCGTTAAATTTACTGTAACGTGTCCTTTGATTATTCAGTTTGTAATTTTATTTTTGTTATTTTCCTACTGATTGTATTGATGTGTATATGCCTGTCTTATACAAAGACCGACCGGTGGAGATTGAGTGCGCTTTCTCACAATTATTATTGAGAAATTATGCATCAATGTCTGATTGGTACAGTTCATTGTTAATATCAAGGCAGATTGATATTGTAGAACGAAAACAAGAATAAACACCAAGGCTATTATTCATTAAAGAACAAAAAAGAATTCTGAATCATAGGATTTACCCATCCTTCCTGTAAATAAATATATTCAATCAAAATAGATATATAAAATTTTTGTGCCAACGTGTCGTGTTCCCTGTAGCAAAAAAAAAAAAAAGTAAAAAAACACGCTTCGTGACTTCTCTATGAGTCAAGGTCACTTACCGGGAACATCATGGCTGCCTTGTAAACTATGATAGCCTCCTCGCAATAGTGGGTGTCATGGCCGCCTCTTGTTTGTAAAAGAGTTAGCCTCTTTTATCATACATCTAGCCAATCGCAAGCCAGCAAATTTCGCTAATGGCAGGCTAGCAAATGGACTGCCCAACCCTGGGCAACTGACTGGCCTATTCTGTAATAAAGAGTCTCAAGTCTCTTTCTGGTGGCTTTTGAATATTTGTTGCTGTCATTGTCAAACCACGTCAACTTTTTAAAGAGTAATTAAGTAAAGTCTAAGGACAGATAAAAAAAAATATTAGGGAGTTACAAACAGCAAAATAACACTTCGGTTAATGACAGATCGATTTCAAACAGATTTTTTAATCATTCACATTTCTTCCTTATCTAGCTACGCTTTCTTTCCAAGCTAGCTACGCTTTCTTTCCACCTCACTTTCTTCCTTGCCTGATTTTCACACACATACTCAGGAAGAAATCGCATTAATTTTTATCTTAGGCATATCATAGAAGGAACTCTAACAATTATGCACATAGAGAAAAGAAACTAGTTGTATAAACACGATAATAAAAATATTACATATTTAAAAATATTTCAAGCTTTTTTCGAAGATTGATTTCAATCCGCAAAAAGATATCTACATTCGACTACAAACGGTCTTGAAACAGGAAAGTTATTTTCTATTTCTTTTTCTATCTTGTATTCATATGTTACCAATATCAAAGAAACAATAGAAAATAAATAAAACAAAACCTAAAAATAAGGCAGAAATAATAACTAAGAGGAACCGATAATAAATTTTATCGTTTAAATTGCTGGAATAAAAACCAATAATAGCAAAGTATAAAACGCATATAAAAAAATTTAGAAAATGTGTTAGGTACAATAAAATAGATACAATAAGTATTATCTACACTAATATTTAAATCAAATTTATGAAGAAACTAAATAGTAATAACAATAAATATTAAAAATTAAAAATTAAGAATTATTGATGCATAAATGGAAATTAAATAACTAATTATATAATAATAATTTCTCATGCATTAACAATCATGTCAAAGAATGCCATGTTTTCCGAAACTAATTTAAAGTCAAAGTAAATAATGTTACACTTAGTAAATGAAATGGTCTCATCCCAAATTATACCAAAATAGACTTTGTATTAAGAGAAGCTAGGTGTATCAACGGATTAATATTGAGTTTGAGTTTGAGATTGTGTTTTGTTTAATGGCATATCAACCTCTATGGATTATTTAATGCCAAAAAGACGGAGTTTTTAGGTATGTTTTTAATAGTCGGTTATAGTAAGAAGATTGATTTTGTCAGATTTTAATTTTATTTTAGTAAATTGGAAATGTCTTCTAGTTTTCTATTCAAAAATGTTTTGCTGAGAATATTTTTTCTTCAAAAATGTGTTATAGTAATAATTTTGTTTTTCAAAAACGCATTGTTATTTATATTTTTCCTTCGAAATCTGTATTTTCCTATAAAAGTCTACTTTTTAGTTTAAATGATTATAAACTTCTTATTTTCTTACTTTTGTTTAAATGATTATAAAAGTCTTATTTTCTTACTTTAGTTTAAATGATTATAAAAGTCTTATTTTCTTACTTTAGTTTAAATGATTATAAAAGTCTTATTTTCTTACTTTCATAGTGTTTTGATCCCAGGTTAGGGGTTAATTATTTGCCCATAGCTGAAACTGTAACAGATGCTAATACTCCGGGTTAGAGTGGACTTGAGAACAACTGCAATTAAAAGCCGTTCCATGCTCCTCACAAACTCCCAATCAGATGCCTTGCTGCCGGATAAAGTTTGCCATCATACTCAGGACTCGGATTGTTATTGAAGAAAACCTCATAGCCAAAGATTACGTGTTTACTCCCTGGGTATAACAGATACCAGTAGCTAACTCTAAAAGCTAAACTGGTGTTCGGCATAACTGTACTTAGGTTGTGCACACGTGAAACAAATCTGAAGAAAATAAACCGGAGGGGAAAATGAGAAAAGAAATCTTACATTCTTGCGAGAAAAATCAACGACAGGTTAAATCCCGAATGGTCACACATCCATTATCAGATTTGAATAAAGACTACATGTAGCATTCAGAAATTTAAGCTCGATTTGTTAGTCTATACAAGGATGACTTTACAGACAGTCAACTCCTGAATTCGAATCGAGTGACATGGTCATCCATGTCCTGAAGTACGTGGATGCTCATGGAATTCTACAAGATGCAATCTACGTCATGCCATCTTTGTAGCTCTTTGTTATCTTTTAAACATGAAATCCAATATTTGTTTGGCCATATATTTACATCGGCTTGTCAAATGTTTCCCTTTTTCTATCTTGTATTCATTATTCCCTGTGAGTGTTTAATTACGCTGGTTGACATCGTTTTCGGCCCAAATGTTGTTGGGCAATGGAACAGGTTTTTGAGCTATCTTTTCACACAAAATATGAAAATCAAGATTATTTTTCTCATGACTATTTCTCAGTACAGAAATCTTTTTTACTAAAAATAGGTCAAAATAAAGTGATATTCCAGGGCCAAGTTAAAACAATCTTAATCGTTTTCAGCTTAAAAAAAAACTTAAAAAAACTTATCATAAAAAGAAAAGTATCTCAATGACTTAAAGAATGTCTTTTCAGCATTTTTCGTTTAGAAAAGGATTCCAGAAAAATCTCACACAAAATTAAATTAAAGCAAACATGTTTCATCAATTTTTAAATCAAACAGACAAAGTATCTAAAAAGAAACGAAAAATACATATATTTTTGTCCATCCGAATGTGTAAATCTTCTCTTCTTTAAAAACTTACGGTGCTTTTAAAAAGAATGATCAAAGAGACAGCATGGCAATACCAGACACCCGTAAATTCATGTGATATGATAAAATTTTATGATCGTTTCAGGCTTAAAGTAAAAGAAACTAATAAATTAAAATGACTATTCTTGGATGAGTTCTAAAGGGCTTCATCTATGCAAAGTAGAGAAGAAACAGAAATCACAATGTTTTAACAAGCTAAAAACATTGGGGGAACAAGAACATTTCCAATGTTCGCTCATATAATTAAGAATTTTCAGTTCAGCTTATCTTTGAATGTTATTTGGATATATTTTCTTAAATAAATACAACACGCATATTTAAACTGTGTCATATATTTATGAATTAGACATTTTGTCTTATTTTAAGCAAAAGAGAAATTTCCTGTACTGAGAAAATGGGATGTAGTGAGGCAATGTAGACTTGATTTTCAGATTAAGAGTGGAAATATATCCCAAAAACATGTGCCCATTACTCAACAATCTTTGGGTAGAAAGAAAAATTAAATGCTTAATTCTTCATGATGTTGCCTCGTAACAAAACAAACAAATGCAGCCATTACTTCTACTCCACTATTTTCTTTTCTAGCAATTCCAGGCCTGTAACATTCCCTTTCGTATATTTGCTTCTCTGATATCTACAATCTCTAATAGTCTAAATGCTAATCAAATTGCCATCTTAAATCCCATTCTATCTTATGATTTTCTAAATATTACCTGGATCTTGTTATTCTCCCTTTTCACTCTACTCTCAGCCAACTTTCTTCACATCAATATTCCCA
The DNA here is from genome assembly GCA_037127315.1 of Ascarosepion bandense. Lineage (NCBI taxonomy): Eukaryota > Metazoa > Mollusca > Cephalopoda > Sepiida > Sepiidae > Ascarosepion > Ascarosepion bandense. Next base: position 5,296,205 of record JBBBDQ010000256.1, on the reverse strand, counting down.
TCTTTCTCTTAACCATTCTCTGACACCCCATGTAACCATTTACACTCTCATCTTATGTATCTTTAAAAAAGTGTCAATCGGTGTTATTCATGCTTCATTCTTCATGATATCACATAGAAGTATCCCCCTTTGCACCAGTGGCAGTATTGCCTTGCTTAACGTAAAACGATAGAAAAGACATTTAAATAATGTCAATCGCTGTTACTCATGTTTCATTTTTTCATAATGTTACCTAGAAATATCCCCCTTTGCACCAGTGGCACTATTGCCTTTGTTAGACTAAAACGATAGAAATGACATTTTAAAAATAACACTAACCGGTGTTATTCATGTTTCATTGTTCATGATGCTACCTAGACCTTTTGATTGTGTCTCTTTCTAATTCTAAATACAAGACTCCATTTTTGTTTCACTTTTTCTTAAAAGTATTTTGTTATATGTTCAGTCCACGGGTTTCTCATTATTGACACTTGCATTTATTTCAAATGATATTACCCTGTTTCTTAATATTTTGCTTAGTATTTAGAAAGCTAATTTTGCTTTTCCAATGAACCTTTGAATGTCGGCAACAAATTTCCTGACCTCTTGTTAAAATATTAAACAGATATATTTAGATTTTCATCCTTTTCTAAATTTTCATAAACAATTCGTACTTTGCATCTTGCGCTGTCCCTTTTGCTGAAAAACATATATTCTGTTTTCTTACAATTGATTCTCTTTTACACCTGCAAATCTTAGAGCGGTAAAACTGTAGCTGTATACTCCAAACGATGAATATGAAGAAAGAATCCATTTTAATTTTTGATGCTGAATGCATTACACGATTTATGCTTTGTTGATATGCAAGGAGTGAAATTGTTTAGTGAAATTCTTTGAATATAGCAGGTGCAAATTTGTCGATAGACGTTCAATAAAATGTATATATACATTATCATGAAGTTTACGAAAAAATAATATAATACAGCTTCTTGTTAACGACATTATTTTCTCAACTTTTCTATAAAGGTTGTTTTCCTTTATCTATAAATACTTTCGTCGTATTTTTTCTGCTGAGCTATTAATTATTGAACCGAAATTCTCTGAATATAAACAGACTGGCGAGATGTCTTAACAATTTACAGATGAGTTGGCAAGATATAACCGTAACTTTTATGCTGAAAGTTTTTTCTCGTATTTCGCACGAGTGTAACTCTTTTCGGGAACCA